>CM045734.1:52598563-52686063 GCA_024760905.1 Plotosus lineatus
TATTTACACGAGGCTTAACTACAAAAACAATCCGTACACCACACTACAGTTCTGTACAAAAATGATCACTTTCAGCTGATACAGCAATTACACAAGAACACACTTTAAAATACTCATGAGAGAATGAAAGGATGAATGAAATGATCCAAATATAAAATACTGAAACACAGCTGTGTCTCCAGTCGTTCCTGCGATCTGTATCAGAGAGGGGTGGTGGGCGTGGTGGGGACGGTGACGGGATGCAGGCCCAGGTCAAGGGTCTGGGTTTCCTCGGGTTCAGGCGGACTCCGCTTCGAAGCCTCGATCTTTTCCACCAGCTGTGTGTAGAGCTCTTTTACCGGCTCACCACTCTGTGGTTATACAATCCAGAGCAGAATTACTTGCATGGCTCAAAAAGCCCGATTTGGATGGTGTTATTATACTGTAAACATCACCAAGACATTTCCCTCATGATAACACAGATTTACTCTGGAGATAAGCCACAGCATTGGAATATACCGAGAAGACAGACAGCAACAAGCTGCTACCTGTCTCTGGGGGCGGGACATACAGTCTGTATATGTCCTGGACAGCTTTGGATTGGATGAACCCGTATCGAGTACAGCACTGAGCACAATTTTCCCACAAAGTGGTGACATCATTCAAATTTCAACTGAAGTCTTATTTCCATGAGTATATTATTTTGCACTCTGCACTGCTAGAATAATAAACGAATGGCGGGTGAAAACAAACAATACTGTAAACAAAACAAATAAATCAAATGAAAGTATTGTTTAGAAAAGGTCCCCTTTGGTGGATTTCGGGTTTATTTGGTGCGGTTTACCTGTTTCGGTGGTTCCAGTGTTTTCAGCAGTGCTTCCATGGTTGACAAGTGCACTTTCTGGTGAAGATGGTTCAACAAGCGCAGCGAGTGTCTGTGCACGTTCTCTTTACTGAAAACCAACGGGTGAGATATAACGATGTCATGAGAAGCGCTGCATTAAGAATCCTGAGTGAACACACCCCACCTTTAATACCTCAGATCTGAAACGCCATCTTTATTTTCATGTAGAAAGCAAATATCAAGCTTTTTGTGTCCTCCCCCCACACCCACACCCACACACACACACACGTCCCCACTAATTTATTCATTCATTCATTTTCTGAACTGCTTAATCCTAATAAGGATCACGGGGAGGCTGGCACCCATCTCAGCCGACTCTGGTCAAAGGCAGAGTACACCCTGGACAGCTCGCCAGGCCACGTCAGCAATGGTTCTTTTACATGAACCTCACACCACAGACAGTGAGAGACATGGCCGGCCTTTGATAACCCAATTAAATGCCCCCTGTTGGGGCTCCCTAATTTAATCATATCCAATTCCTATCCATCAAGTACAGTGATACCTCTGCTCACAAACATAATTGGGTCCCAGAAAGTGTGTGTGAGGCGAAAAGTTCGTCTTCCGAACATTTATTTCCCATAAGAAACCATTAAAATGAGAATAATCCGTTCCCAGGTCCCCATAAAACATAATTTTCTACTAAATAAGCCTTAAAACTACACAAAAATATACCTTATTTTATGTATAATAAATGTGCTATTGTATTGTAATTAAAGAAATAAACTGTACTGTATAATAAAGTGGTTTTATTTACCTTTGTGATGGTAGTTGATGGCTTGATGGAATGGAGTGGGAGGAGGAGAGAGGGAGGGACTTACTGTTTGGAAGGAGAGTTTGGAAACGCCTACTGTTTGGAAACACGCATAGCCACACACGCACCCTTAATAGCTTCCTTGTTCTTAAGGATGGTGGTAGACTTAGCGTACTGGTACTGGGGCTGAGTCACACAAACGCACACCTCGTTCGTGTTTTCAATGATCTCCGCCTGTGGTGGGGGCTTTTTCGGTCCCATAATAGCAAAAGTACACTCAATATGGTCCAAAATGTCTAGCAAACACAAACCACGTCCGCATTCAAAGAAAGGGGTGACGAACTGTGACGCCGTGGCGTCGTCAGCTTCTCGTGGCGCCACCGTGGCGCTGTTCGACCGCGTGGTTTGATTCGTCCGCCGAAAACTAGTTCGTCAGCAGAGACAATATGCTCGCGAATTTAATGTTCTTGAGGCGAAAAGTTCGTGAGCTTAAGTGTTCGTCAGCGGATGTTTTACTGTACTGCCTTCCCTATCACATGATCACCCTGGACCAGGGGGAGGCGAAAATTTGTACACGCCCCTTCCATGACTTACAATACTAGCCATCCGCCTCCTTTTGAACTGCGGCATTTTTGGGCGGTCTAACACATTCGGAGGGAAAGTGCTATCTCTCATACTCTCATACGAATGAGGTCACAGATGCCCATGATTGGCTGGTGACCACTATTAGACAAGGAAGTGAGCGTATGCCGTCCTTCCCTCATGTGAGACCTCGCCCAATTAACTCACATGGGCTTCGCAGCTACAGATAGCTGTAGCATTATCCAGAATTCGAACCTGTGGTCTTTGGGTTAATAGTCACGCATCTTGTCGATGCGCCACTCGGGAGCCCATGAAGCCATTTTTAATGCAATGCACAGACCAAAAATACAAAAACTTCCTGCAAATGATTTATGCAACATGAAATGGGTGACTTGAAATGAGCTAATAGTCTTATAATTGTACTAAAATTGTATACAAAACATGTGTCCATCTCTGCCAGTGAGCATTTGCTCAGTAATGTAGTGATTCCACCAACAGCACAAGACGCTGCTCAAACATCGTGAGCAGCAGTACTCAGGCACTCCTCACACTGACAACAATAAACCGCCACCCCAAAAATGTCCAACTGCATCAAAGTCACCATGCTGAACACATTCCAGTTCTTGAGTTCCCTGCATATTCGCTGGACATGTCGCCTGTAGAACAACTATTGGATATATTGCCACCTAGTGGCAGCCAAGGTGATTACAGTTATGGTTTACTGATCCAAAAGGTCAGGGGTTGAAGCTACAGTAGCTAATTCTTAATGTTTCTGCACCTGATATCATAAAATAACTTTATAAAATGGTGCATCATTGTCTTCTCCCACATGGGCCAGACGAAGAACCCTGATCTGTGTTTCTAAAGCTTGAAATGAATCATCACGACAAATTAAATCTATAAACGTCAACAGGAAGTTCAGTAGGAGTGCAAAGTGCTCACGATGATTGTAATGCTGACCTGGAATAGGACGTAAGGAGGAAGTTGTCGAAGATGGCCGCACAGAACTCCTCGGTGCCAAACTCGTCAGACAGAAGGGTCAAATGGCCGGTGAAGAGGTGAAGGAAAATATCTCCGAATGCCACGTCATTGTACGTCTCCACTAAATGAACACATACATGCACGTGTCAATTAAACCTGCAGCCACTAGAGAGCAGCACAGCAATGATTTCTCAGTAGGTGTGTTAATATCAATTCCAATACCACCACCACCACCACCACCATCATCATCATCATCATCATCATTAGCTGACCTGCTTAACTCTTTTCAGGCTGAATTTCTTTTTTGCAGTTAAAAAAAATGTATCTAGCTTTTTCTAAATCAGAAAGGCCTCAGGAAATACCCAAACACATTTCTTTCAACAAAATTATAATAACACGAATAATAGTCTTTTCCTTTCGGCATTTTCCATTTTTCAGGGGTCGCCACAGCGAATCATCTGACTCGCATGTTTGATTTGGCATAGGTTTTATCATCGGATGCCCTTCCTGACACAACCCTTTATCAAGAGGCAGAAACACGCTGACGGCTATACAGCTACTCTTTTACGAAAGTCAGCAATGGTTCTTTTACATAAACCTCTCACCATAGATAGTGAGAGACATGGTCAGCCTTTGATAATCCAGTTAGCTGCACTGGGGAGACAGTGACAACCTTGTGGAGAGTGGGCCTTGAACCCCCCAACCTTAGGATCACAATCCAGCGTGCTTTACCACCACTGCCCCAATAACACTAATAATAATAATAATAATAATAATAACATAATACTGACAAATAATAACACTCACAAATTCGTGAACAACAAAATCCTGTGCACTCAAGGGTGTCTCATAGTTGACTGAGACATGTTGAGCCAAGTTGTGTTTCACCAGGTGACGCCACAACAGGTATAGAACACGTTCTGAACAGCAACAGTACTGAGTACAATGCGTCGAGGAGATAGCATTTTTGAAAGAGGACTGTATGGTCCTGCTGGGTGTTAAAGGGTTAATCCTACTATTAGGGTCAGGGGAAGGTTGTGCCTATCTCAGCCAACACTGGGCAAAGGCAGAGTACACCCTGAACAGCTCACAAGACCATCGCAGAACGCTCATACATCCATTCACACATTACAGGGATCCCTCGCTACTTCGCGTTTAAATTCAGGCAGCTTCAGTGCATCGCGTTTTTAAGAAAAAAAAATGTATCGAATTAAAAAATAAGGAAATTAAGAAAGAATAGGGGCAAAAGTTAAGGAAGATTCTGTAAAACAAGGCCGATTATGCAAAAAACCCAAAGAAACAAAAATAAAAAAACAACCCCCCCCCATCAAAACGACTTACATTTTTATGTGAAGTGCGCATCTGAGTGCATGTCTGTATGTATGTGTATTTATATTTTATTTACATTGTATGCATTATTTTTGACTGTTTAATTGTTATGATGAGTATTTATAGCGTTGAAGATTTATTTATTGATATTATATATGTATACATGTCCGTATACGTCAGTCGGGGGGTGGGGTGGTGGTGTTGATCCTACTTCGTGGAACTCGGTGGTCGCGGGGGGATCTCGGTCCCAATTACCTGTGGAAAGTGAGGGATCCCTGTATATCATATTATGTTTCTTTTCTATTAGTACCAATAAAGGGGGGGGGGGGGGGTTACCCCAAGATAGACCCACTGAACGGTGGTGTCACCGGTCAGCTGATCCAGCAAAATGTGCAAAACTTCAGGTTTCCTTCAGGTGGGCAAAACCAAACCGAATGATTCATTGCATGGATTTACATGCAGACTACTCACCAATAATGTGATAGACAG
Organism: Plotosus lineatus; assembly: GCA_024760905.1. Lineage (NCBI taxonomy): Eukaryota > Metazoa > Chordata > Actinopteri > Siluriformes > Plotosidae > Plotosus > Plotosus lineatus. The sequence goes on from CM045734.1 coordinate 52,603,579, forward strand.
CCTACCAGGTAGCTGTTGTGCCCCAAGATGCACAAAGCATTTTGTTATAGATTTATTAACCCTAGAAGTGCCCAAAGTTAAAGCTCAAAATGCCATACATTTTTTAGTGAAATTTTTCCCATTTTTTGATATTGAATGCAGAAACTACCAAATAAATAACATTATATAACCTTATATGTTATATGAAGATTATAGAAGCCTTTCCAAAAAAATTTTAAAAGCAAAACGTAAAGCTGATTTTCTTTGGCTTTGGCACTGCCAGGGTTAAAGGGTCTCTAGTTCCGAAAATAGCCTCGGGTGCACTGAGCCTCCTACCATCCTCCCCACTCTACAATCATACACTACACATCAACAGAGTATGCAGAGCAGTGGCTTACTTACCCAGTGAAGGGAGCAGCCTCTGGAGAGCATTCTTATTCCTCTGCTTAGCAATATGGAGCACATAATACAGACCCATCTCACACGCAACTCTGTTTTCCTGCAGATATCTGAAAAGAAAACAATGCCATTAAAAACAGCTGTCTCTGGTACGAGACGTGTAAACTGGGTTAGATCGATCAGACATACACACACACACACAAATATATATATATATATATATATATATATATATACACACACACACACACACACACTAGTGTATACATACATAAAAATATAAAAAAATACAGTGGCACCTCACCTTACAAAATTAATCCGTTCCAGAAGTGATTTTGTAACCTGATTTTTTCGTAAGTTGAGCTGCATTTTACCTGTAAAAAGCCTGAATCATTCCAAGGCCCCCAATACAACCCCCTAAACCCTTTAAAAATTATAAAAGTATACCTTTAAAGGCCTCCTTCTGCTTCAATATTGTACCGATGGTAAACGGGTTTGACCATATTCCTTTGCGATATCACTCAACCGCATGCCATGAGCCCCCTTCTTCTTTTCACTCACACCGGGAATCACACGCGTGTGTGTGCGCGCATGTGCGTGCGTGTGTGTGTGTGTGCGCGTGTGTATGTGCACGTGTGTTGACCAAGTGTTCTTAGCAGAGTTATAATCTTACAAATGTTTATGCAAGGTTAAAAGCCTGAGCCAAAAAATAAAGTTGCAATGAGCACACTCGAAAAACTCACGAAACAACAGTAACTCTGTACTTTACACATGTTAGAACTCCGTGACGAACAATGGGTCAAAGGCACACGAAAACTATCATGGGTATTATGGAGATGCAGCTCCATAATGGCCAATGGGAGGGAGCTGTGTCATGGGTATTATGGAGATGTAGCTCCCTCCTAGCCAATGGGAGGGCAGTGGGGTGAGATGATGGGAGATAGCCAATGGGAGACCAGCGGAGCGGGATGTTGGGAGATAGCCAATGGGAGGCCAACGAGGTGGGATGTTGGGAGATAGCCAATGGGAGAGCAACTCATGCATTGTTTGAATTTTTGAGATGGCACGTTTCGTAATGTGAATTTGTTTTGAATCCAGAGACGGAACTTTTTGGTAAATGTGTTTCGTAACCTGGATTTTTCGTTTGTTGGGTCTTTCATAAAGTGAGGTACCACTGTATAGAAGGAGGACATGAAGGCAGTTGGTGTAAAAGAAGATGATGCAGAGGATAGGGTGAGATGGAGACAGATGATTCGCTGTAGCGACCCCTGAAGGGAACAGCCGAAGGGAAAAGAAGATATATACAGAATTCCCAATTTTCGAAGACCCCTTTGTATGAAATCCCCGGATTACGAAAAATATTTTCTTGAGTTTCCGTCCCCGAAATACGAAACAACCCCCTCTTACGAAAAGAAACTCAAACGCGCGTTTTTGAAGTTGTTTTAATTCAGTAAATGGTCAAGCAGGGGAATTCATGTCTTGTGGGCGTGGCCCACAGCACGCGCACACCCGCACGGGACAGAAAGAGAGAGAGAGAGAGAGAGAGAGAGAGAGACACAGAGAGAGAGAGAGAGAGAGAGAAGGAATAACACTTTAGTTTAGTTTTTTTAAGTTGTTTAATTCAGTAAATGTTTAATAAACGTGGGCGCATTTGAGCTCATCTGGAATTCCGATCCCTCAAGGAATCAAATTAAAGTCGAGTTTGTCAAGCAGGGAATGCACTTTGAATTCCACGTCTTGTGGGCGTGGCCCGCAGCACGCACGCGAGAGGAGATAGATAGAGATAGAGAGAGAGACAGAGAGAGGTGTGCGTGTGTGTTAATAAAAATGTTGAATAATGGTTTAATTAAATGTTTAAATGGTTTAAAAAAGAATCTTTTTTTACTTTTAACACATATTCCATAAAAAATAGGTGTACTTTTATCATTTTTAAAGGGTTTATGGAGTTTATCCAGTCCAAAGACTGGAGCCTTGGGATGAATTAGGCGTTTAACTACTTACGAAATCCCTGCGTTACGAAAAGGGCTCTGGAACAGACTAATTTCGTAAATTGGGGGCCGACTGTATAGATATATATATATATATATATATATATATATATATATATATATATATATACATACATATATACAGCATACTGTGTATATATATATATATATATACACACACACACATATATATATATACAGCATTTGGCTCTTATCCAGAATGACTTCCATTTTAATACTGCAGTAATTAAGGGTTAAGGACCAACAGTGGCACCTTGGTGGTAATGGGGCTTGAACCCCACACTGATCTGTAATCCAGAGTCATAACCACTGAGTCACCACTGTTCCCTTCTCTTTATTAAAAGTGTGTGTCAGTACTTGGTAAACGTATCCGGTAGGGTGTTGGGGTAGGTCAGGGAGCTCTTCTCTTCACTGGGGAGTTTCTGTTCCACATTAAACGTGTAATCGTCCACCACGACCGACATCATGGCTGGCAGGAAACGTGTAACAACTTCCAATTCCTATTGAAACAGCAAAGAATAACATCGCTGACTCGGGGTCAGATGCTACAAACTATTTTTCCTTCTATGATCCTGTGAGCTGATTTTTGAAAATGAGCCAAATTAAGATTTTACTGGTAATCAATCCGTAAAAACAATAAATGGGCTTCATGACAACACCAGATTTTTTAAAATTCATCATCATCATCATCATCATCTTCCGCTAAGTCCAGTGTCGGGTCGCGGGGGCAGCAACCTAAGCAAAGAGGTCCAGACGTCCCTCTCCCCAGCCATTTCCTCCAACTCTCCCAGGGGGACACCGAGGCGGCCCCAGACAAGCCGAGAGACATAGTCCCTCCAGCATGTTCTAGGTCGACCCCAGGGTCTCTTTCCGGTTGGACATGCCTGAAACACCACACCAGGGAGGCGTCCGAGAGGCATTCTGACCAGATGTCCGAGCAACCTCAATTGGCCCCTCTGAATGTGGAGCAGCGGATCAACTCCGAGCTCTCCACGGATGGTAGAGCTTCTCACCTAATCACTAAGGGAGAGCCTCGCCACCCGGCGAAGGAAGCTCATTTCAGCCACTATTATCCACGATCGTGTTCTTTCGGTCACTACCCAAAGCTCGTGACCATAGGTGAGGGTTGGAACGTAGATTGACTGGTAAATTGAGAGCTTCGCCTTGCAACTCGGCTCCTTCTTCACCATGACAGACCGGTACATACTCCGTTTAACAGCAGATGCTGCAGCGATCCGTCTGTCGATCTCCCGCTCCATCCTTCCCTCACTCGTAAACAAGACCCCAAGATACTTAAACTCCTCCACTTGGGGCAGGACCTCATTCCCGACCCGGAGGGTGCATTCCACCATTGTCCGACTGAGAACCATGGCCTCAGGCTTGGAGGTACTGATCCTCATCCCAGCTGCTTCACACTCGGCTATGAATCGCTCCAATGAGAGCTGGAGGTCCCGACTTGATGAAGCCAAAAGGACAACATCATCCGAAAAAGCAGAGACGAGATCCAATGGCCACCAAACTAGAACCCCTCAACGCCTCGACTGCGCCTAGAAATTCTGTCCATAAAAATTATGAACAGAATCAGTGAGAAAGGACAGCCTTGGCGGACTCCAACTCCCACCAGAAACGAATTCGACATGTTATTGCCAATACGGACCAAACTCTGGCTCCGGCGATACAGCGACCGAATGGCTCGTAGCAATGGGTCTGGAACGCCATACTCTCGGAGCACGCCCCACAAGATTGTTCAAGGGACACGGTCGAAAGCCTTCTCCAAATCCACAAAGCACATGTGGACAGATTGGGCAAACTCCCATGACCCCTTCAGGATCCTCTGGAGCGTATAGAGTTGGTCAAGAGTGCTACGGCCAGGATGAAAACCACATTGTTCCTCCTGAATCCGAGGTTCGACTATCGGTCGGATCCTCCTCTCTAGTACCCCTGCATAGACTTTCCCAGGTAGGCTGAGGAGTGTGATAAAATTATTTCCATTACTGTTTAAACAACAAGCTACATGTGAGCTTCATTTTTATTCCGAAAAAATTATAAACATGTTTTGCAGATTTAATCCTCCAGTCATTTTCCTGCACTTATCTGAGGCCGGGTCGAGTTAATACAGTTAACAAAACAGGGTCAGTGAAGTCTGCTGGGCTTCGTCCACCCGAGCCTAGTCCTCAGTCCAGTGCTTATCCCCGATTTCTGTACTGTGAAGAGACTAGGAGTTCAATTTCTCCTGGATGGGACGCTGGCCCATCGCAGGCTACCATCCTGATTTATTTATTTATTTTACGTTTACCCACTGATACTGCTGGGTCGACAGAGGCACACTCGCCCAGGGGTCTTAGTACAATGTGGGTCTAATGAGGATTCGAGCTCATGACCTCCTGATCGTGAGCCCGCGCCTTAACCATTACGCCACCAATCCTATTGGGAGGGCGGGGGCACTTTTGTTAACTCATACAATATAACCCCAGTGCAGCTAACTGGGTTATCAAAGGCGGGCCATGTCTGTCACTGTCTATGGTGAAAGGCATGTAAAAGAACCATTGCTGACTTTCGTAAAGAGGAGCTGCAAAGTCGTCAGCGTGTTTCTGTCCCTTGCTAAAAGGGTTGTGACAGGAAGGGCATCCGACGTAAAAACCTCTGCCAAATCAAACGTGCGAATCAGATGATTCGCTGTGGCGACTCCCGAGTAAAAGGGAAAAAGCCGAAAGGAAGACAGACATACAATTAAAAAAAAAAAATGTAGTTAAAAAAATTAAAGAAAAAAACATTTAAAAATACAATGCAATATAAATTAAAATGTAATTGAATTGCAGACGAAATTAAATTTGTTTCTGTTTCAGTTTCCAGCAATATTTGCACTGTGGCTGCGACAGCATTCCAAAGATGAAGATGAGACAGTAACAGACTGGTTCCAGAAGGGGGCAGCAATGTGCACTCACTCACTTGCAGAGCTGCTTAATCCTAATTAGGCTGGGGGGAGAATGGTACTTATATCAGCCAACACTGGGTGAAGGTGGCCTACACCCCGAGCAGCTCGTCAGACCATCACAGGGCCAGCACGCACACATGCGCGTGCGCACACACACACACACACACGCACACACACACACAATCCGCACAAGCACGGGGAGAACCTGCAGACTCCACACAGAGACACCCTCGCCGAACCCAGGACCTTCTTGCTGTGAAGCAGACATGCTAACCACTACACCCCCGTCCCGCCCAGTAAAACACAATAAAGCCAAAACGATAACTAATTTAAGAATAAATAAAATCCAAACCAAAACGAGGCAATTTATCAAAATAAAAGTAGAAACTTTCTTTAAAATGCCTTTCAGCCTGAAGGTACCAGGTGCATCACCCTATCCTGGACTAAAAGGAGAATAACACAACACGAAATGCAACTGACGATCTTACCAGACGTGGCTCTTTGAAAACCTGGCTGTCAATCATGTCCCAGGCTCCCTGACCGAGACAGAGCATCCTGAGGAGCAGCAGCAGCTCCTGACTGTCCTGTTCATACACAATCAGTGGCTTAACACATACCCTCCACATATTACATCACACCATTAACTATTTATTCTAGAAGAGAGATGCATGCGTATAATGACATCATATAATCAGCCAATTAACTCCATCACATCCAAAAAGGAACTCCGCCCACCAAGAGCCCCTCAATTGCATAACGCTCTTCTAAACATATCAGCACAATGCTTTTTATACTCTGATCAGGAACTCTTACTCTGGGTAAGGCGTCCTGGCTGAGCAGCTCCTGCAGGTTCCTCACTGTACTCAGCACCAGTGTGTTACTGGCAAACGGGTCGCACAGGATCATCGAGAGATCCCTGCGAGAGACAGTAATGCACAGTATGACCACATTGCTGTATAGCATTCACCTTGTTTATCTTTTACTTTACCCCTGTCATACCCGAGTACTTGCTCCTGGCCTTTCTTCATGCTGTCCAAGAAACCCTGCAGCTCTCGGGCTCGTTTGGCATCGACAAACCTTTCCCTGATGCAGGCGTCCAGACACCAAGTGAACTGAAATAATACATAAATTGAAATATATTGAAATTAAATAATAAAAGATTCATTTTCTAAGCCGCTTAATCCTAATTAGGGTCACGGGGAGGCTAACGCCCATCTCAACAGACTCTGGGCGAGGTGGGGTACACTCTAGATAGCTCGCCGGGCCATCATAGAGCCAACACTCACAAAACCATTCTCCCACACACACACACACACACACACACACACTTAGGGGTGATCTGGAACAACCAATTAGACTACTATGCATGTTTCTGGACCATGTAAGGAAATCGGAGTACCTGGAAGAAACCCCCGCCAGCACAGGGAGAACATGCAAACTCCACACAGAAACACCAGAGTTGGGAATCAAACTAAGACTGTCTTGCGGTGAGGCAGATGTACTAACTACTGCAACCCTTCCGCGAGTAATCAATAAATATTAATTTCAATTTACATCCTGCTATAGTGTTTAGATCTTTAAAGTTAATATAGAAACTAATTTTTTGTGTAGGAAATACATGATTTTAACAAGCAATGAGCATGTCGTTCTGGGTCCAGGTACTGAAAGTACTAATAGAACTCGAACAATAAAGCAGAAATCAGTAGATTTGGGGAATTGGATCATGTTGTTGCACGGTTTGTCCACCAGGGGCCGCGCTGCAACGCTACTGTTGGCAACAAGGGTGTTTAACAAGTGTTGTGCAAGCTAATTTTCTCTTAAAGATAATAAAGTTCTTGATTTTATTGTGAAATGCAAAATTTTTTCTTTGAAACTTTTGATACAAAAGCTCCACACACACACACACAGTTTCCTTTTAATTGTGATATTTTGATACAGTATATTTAACTCTAAATAATATTTAATATAGAATAAATTAAGATCTGCCCAATAGGTTGGCGACCGGGTGGATGTTGGGTCCTCTCACCTTGTGACAGGGATCGACTGAGCAAATCTCGTTGATGTCAAGATCGTGCAGGGACATCAGGAGCTCGGCACGCAGGGTACAGTAGTGCACGTTTCGGGTACGCAGGAACAGCGTCCTTAGGAACTGCAGCACCATGTCGTACAGTTTGACGTTCTTCCCGATCATCTGAGTGAGTTTCTGTACAACCTGTTCCAAGCACCAGACACCACCTCTGGTTATAGTTATGCATCTATTAAATGAATTAAAACAAAAAACAAACAAAAAACATGATGGGGTAGAATGCATGAGGACATGCTGGAGCTCACCTCTCCTTGCCGCCTGGTTTTGGGAGAAGGACTGAAAAAGTTATGCAGGACGGAGAGATCGCTGCTGAACAGCGCAGCCTCCTTCTCCACGATGTATTGCTTGAGTAAAGGAGAAACTTCATCACCAAACAAAGCCTGGTTATCCTGCCAGATCTGCCGCTTAACCTCCACTGCGCAGATTTTATACAGCTCCTTATCAGCCATCACCTGCTTCAGCTTCTTCTCTGGCACCTGTGCGACACAACGACAGAAACGACATGAAAGCGCCAGACATTAACATCGTCAACACTAACAACGTCCAACTCCATGCACTGCTCACCTTCGGTAAGTGTTTCATAACCTGCATGATGATTGGCTGAATGGACGGCATCTTGACCAATGGGAAGCTCTTCTCCAGAAGTTCCTCCAATTTATGGTATCTGTGTCGGATTAGCAAAATTGTAAAAAAGGAGCATGGAGTAGCACGCCATCGCGTACCAACCTGCCTCGCTCTTACCTGTCGTCGTCTTTGCCTTCGGCAATAACTGCGATTCGCTCCAACAGCTTATCCCGGAGCTCGTCAAACACCGACTGATGAAACTCCAACCGTGGAGTGCCGTGAAGATCGAGGAAAGGAAGTGCAGACTGCAGCGTCGGCAACAATATACCGTTCTCCATCTACACATAAAAATATGTTGCTGTTATGATGCAGAACCTGTCAATCAGTTCTGTATATATGTACACAACATGGGAATGACAGGAGGTTATCGGTTCGTGACGTGATTCTTCTTCTTCTTTTCCTTTCGGCTGTTCCCTTCAGGGGTCACCACAACGAATCATCTGCCTCCATCTCACCCTATCCTCAGCATCTTCTACTCTTACTCCAACTACCTTCATGTCCTCCTTCACCACATCCATAAATCTCTTCTTCAGTCTTCCTCTAGGCCTTCTGCCTGGTAGTTCCAACCTCTGCATCCTACTACCAATATACTCACTATCCCTCCTCTGTACATGTCCAAACCATCTCAATCTAGCCTCTCTGACTTTGTCTCAAAAACCTCTTACATGTGCTGTCCCTCTGATGTGCTCATTCCTGATCCTATCCATCCTCGTTACTCCCAGAGAGAACCTCAACATTTTCATCTCTGCTACCTCCAGCTCAGCCTCCTGTCTTTTCCCCAGCGCCACTGTTTCTAAATCATACAACATCGCTGGCCTCATCACCGTCTTGTACACTTTTCCTTTCATTCTTGTCGATACTTTCCAATCAGACATCACACCGGACACTTTTCTCCAACCATTCAAACCTGCCTACACACACTTCTTCACCTCATTTCCACACTCTCCATTGCTCTGGATTGTTGAGCCTAAGTACTTAAAATCCTCCACCTTCTTTATCTCTGCTCCCTGTAACCTCACCGTTCCTCTTGGGTCCTTGTCGTTCACACACATGTATTCTGTCTTACTGAGGCTAACCTCTCTTGATTTTCCTGCACTTGTCCTCTGCTCTCACTACAGATCACAATGTCATCTGAAAACATCATAGTCCATGGGGATTCTTGTCTAACCTCGTCTGTCAGCCTGTACATCACCATAACAAACAAGAAGGGGCTCAGAGCTGACCCTTGATGCAGTCCCACCTCCACCCTGAATTCGTCGGCCACACCGACAGCACACCTCACCACTGTCTTACATCTCTCATACATGTCCTGCACCACTCTAACATACTTCTCTGCCACTCCAGACTTCCTCATGCAATACCACAGTTCCTCTCTCAGCGTGACGTGATTCTGTACTGTCTGATTAAATGAATAAGGTGACAGAGTGGCGTAGTAGCTGGTATGTCAATCATACTGCAAGAAGGTCCTTAGATTGAATCCCAGGCTTGATGAGGACGTTTTGTGTGTAAGTTGTATGTCTCCTCCCTTGCCTCGTGTGGGTTTTCCTTTGTGTACTCCGGTTTCCTCTTACAGTCCAAAGACATGCAGATTAGGCATTAGAATAGCTGGTTGTTCCAAACTGACTCTCGGTAAGTGTGTGTCTGTGTGTGTGTGTGTGTGTCTGTGTGTGTGTGTGTGTGTGTGTGTGTGAAAAGGGATGCTATGGGCTGGCACTGCAATGAATTGGCAAGCAAGCCAGCCGTTCACCGAGGATTCTGGGATAAGTGCCAATTTGGACCCATGAGTCTGAGCCAGGAGACTTCTGATCACTCATCATCAGCATCAGCATCACAGGGTGGACCCAGCTCTCCGATCCCAACTCCTGAATCTCGAAGCCAACGTTTCTGGATAAGTCTGAATTTCTGAATATTACTCTGCCCAATGGGCACCAGGGAAGGGGAGAGGAGATCATTTGAAATGTGGGCGATGGTGGGGAATGTACTCCTTTTTTACCGCCACTGACCTGCCCTGCTGCCAGGCTTGACAATGAAAAGAGGGTGTGTCCCTAGCTTGTCAGACAATATTAATAATCACATATGCTGTTGATGAAAGTTTGAAATAAAAACTCAAAAGGTTTGTTTATTTACAAAATTCGACAGTAAACTCTTCTGACCAGAAAACAGCGCCGGGGTCGATCACTGTCTATATTTTCAAAGTGTACAAGGCAACACAGCAGTTTTTTTAAACAGAGGACACTTTAGGTGTGAAGGTGGAAGAAGTTGGAAGAAGGGAAAGGTGTTGCTTACTTCTCCACCGCCACACATTTTTCCAGCCTGTTCAAGAATCGAACCAGTGACCTTTCAGCCCCAAACTGCTCTAGCCAGTAGATCAAGGCTGCCCACAGAATGGTAAAACATCCAAGAATCTCATCCTCGCTCTGGCCAAACCACCTCAGTGATCAAGGGAACGCCCACGGAAAACGTCCAGACAAATATATACAGTTGTCATCCATTGGATTGATTCCAGAATGTGACCAGGAATCCCAGCAATGTGTATTTAATATACCGACCCAGTCAGGATTTCTATGGCAGGTCAAACAGCGCCCCTAGCGGCGTCTGATATCACTGCCCATCATTGCCAGGAAGCGAATCACAACAAAAATAAACAAGCGGGACCAAAAGACAAATTTCAAACATGATCTCTCGGCGATTTCAAACACTTTGCTAAACTATTATTTTTTTTCAACAATACTTTACATTTTACAGGTAATCTGTATAATAAATAAATAAATAGCACCTTTAAGAGACCAAACTTCAACTAAAATAGAGAGCAAGCAACTTCTGGTATAAAATGCACTTTCAAATAGAGAAAACTTTTATGGGGAAATTAAATGATTAATTTTCATTTTTCCCAAATTAATAAAGCTAATGTGGCAATAACCGTTACCTGAAACTGGTCAATAGCTTTCAGAGGCTCTGTGCAGTTCGTTAAAGTTTCCTTCAGATCTTCGCCATTAGATATCCCGAGCTCAGTCAACCCGGCAAACATAATGCACTCAATATAACTCGAATATCCTTCAGTATTTCTAAACTACACACTGATCTTAGTTGGGAAAACGAAATAAAATGGAAACTGGATTCATTACAAATGTATGATTTCGCATGCTCTGTGTTTACAGACTTCCTGGGTGCACAATAATACCGACCGGGTAGCCCCGCTCTCACAATGCTAATGGTTCCTTTTGGTAAAGGTTCCTATCTGTAATGTTCATTTGGGGCAGTGGTGGCCAAATGGTATAGGGCCCTGGATCGCTGGTCCTAAGGTTGTGGGTTCGAGTCCCACTCTCCACAAGGTTGACACTGTCCCCCCAGTGCAGGTAACTGGGTTATCAAAGGCCAGCCATGTCACTCACGGTCTATAGTGAGAGGTTCATGTAAAAGAACCATTGCTGACTTTCGTCAAGAGTGGCTGCATAGCTGTCAGCGTGTTTCTGTCCCTTGCTAAAGGGTTGCATAAAAACCTATACCAAATCTAACATGCGAATCATTTGCTGTGGTGAGAAAGGGGAAAAAGCTGAAACTGTTGGCAGTTGTACGTTGGGTTGCGTCCCATTCACACTTCATGTGAATTCCAAAGGGAATTTAGAACAGATAAATTTAGCTAATGTGCATATCTTCAGAATGTATGAAGAAACCAGAGTACCTGGAGGAAACCCACGCAAGCATGCGGAGAACATGCAAACGTGGTGCACGAAGTCCCTAGGCCTCAAACCCAAGTCCATCTTGCTGTGAGGTGGACATGCTAGATACAATACCACTGTGACACCCTCGTTATTTAACTAATTTGTTAGCAGTTGTAACATGACAGACCTCACAGCAAGAAGGACGTCTCCCCACGTAGTCTTACTAAGGTCACGTGCAACGTGCAACATTCTCACTGTGCCCAGGACACAAAATTAGGATTTTATTGCTTCGAGGCCACCATATCACCCCAAAGAAGAGGTTGTGGTTTGGGACCCTGAATTTGGAATTTCTCTATAATTTCCAGTTCCCTCCCATCATCCAAAAGCATACAGATTAAATCAAATGACTAGTCTAGGAGTCTCCATTAGCCCTGCAATGAACTGGTGATCTGGGCAGCACAGTGGCATCGGGTTGGCATCTCTGCCTCACAATCTGTGTGCTACTGTTATATGTGTGGGTTTCTTTGGGTACTCCAGTTTCCTCACACAGTCCAAACACATAAGGGTAATTGGCCGCGTCAATTTTAACCTTGATGCGAATGTTGGTCCTGTTCGGGGTGTACGCCAACTCCCCCCCCAAAAAAAAAAAAAAAAAGTCCAGCCTTTACCTTACGTACCGTCTCTTGGGTTTTTACACCCGAGCCTCATGGCTCCTCAGGCCGTTGCTTATCCCCGGTTTCCATAGCGTGAAGCGACCAGGAGTTCAACTCCCTCTGGATGGGGCACTAGTCCATCGCAGGTTACCTTCACAGTATATTTTTACTGGTACCCATTTATACCGCTGGGTGAACAGCGGCACACTTGTTGTTGAGACTTTTCCCAGGGGTCTTAGCACAGTGAGGGTCTCCGTGGGATTCAAACTCACAACCTCCCGATCATGAGCCCAGCACCCTAACCACTACGCCACCGGCCCCACTGCCAGTGTACACAGGGTACACCCCACCTTTAAACTTGGATTGACCCCAACCTTTCACATGACCCCAATGGATAAATAGTACAGTATACCAAATGGATAGATATGGACATTTAAAAATCATATCAATAAAGTGTACCACACACACACACACACACACACACACACACACACACACACACACTTAAAAAATAGCATTTATTCATCACACAAGGAGCAAATGATTCAATTATAGACTTTATCATCATGTATAAGACATTGAGACAGAGCTTACAGTTGTGTGCGCATTATAAAATACTCTAGCATCATATCATAACATTTCACTTCAAGCAAACATTAAAAGCAAATCTTTATCAAAAAGGTGCTTCATTACCTACTCAAGCCAGTACTTCAAACAAACAAAAATAAACAAGAACATACCTATATATATTTTTACAAAAGATCCTCCTTGGTTTATCTTTTTTTTTTGTCACATGATCATATAGTACCAGAGCGATTTCTTTTTCACCTTGTGTGATATACTGAAACCCTGACTTCGCTTCAAGGGACCTTAACAACCCTTTGCTGCAGTCCTCTTTATTCAGTGCAGAAAAACAGGAAATAACAAGACCGCAAACAATCATAATTACAGTGCGCCGTCATTTCCTTTCTTCTTGGAGCACATGGCCAGCAGGAGAAAGACAACTGCTAGAATGAGCAGGAACGCAAAGAGGACAATGAGCATGCTCCACGCTCCAGGCCAGAGAGCCTTTCTCAAGGATACACTCTCAGATGGCACGAGGCTGCTCAGGTTCAGGATGTAACCCAGAGCCCAGCCGATCGACGTGTCTCCTGCCTAGAACCGCACCAGTCAGGGAGAAACAAAATCGGTTTAAAAAGCAATTAAAAATAGATGATAACAACAACAACAATACAGTAATAATAATAACAACAACACAGTGGTACCTCACTTTACGAAAGTCTTACCAAACGAAAAATTCAGGCTACGAAACGCATTTTCCTAAAATTTTTGTCTCTGGATACGAAACAACTTCACGTTACGAAAGCGCCATCTTAAAAATTCAAACGCGCCATTCAAGCATTCAAACAATGCACGAGTTGCTTTCCCATCGATTGTCTCACAACATCCCGCCCCGCTGGCCTCCCTTTGGCTCGGAGGGAGCTGAATCTCCATAATACAGTACTGTACCCATAATGCTTTTCGTGTGCCTTTGACACATTGTTCGACACATGCATGAAGGAGAGTAGTACTGTTGGTTCGTGAGTTTTTTGAGTGTTTTCATTACAGTGTTATTTTTCGTTATTAATCATGAGTCCCAAGAAAGTGATTCCCGGTGAGACGAAAAAGAAGAAGCGGGCTCCGTTATCAATAAAAGTAAAATAGGAGATGATAAAAAAAAAAAAAAAAAAAAATATATATATATATATATATATATATATATATATATATATATATATGAAAGTGGTATTCGGTTGAATGAAATCGCAAAGGACTTTGGCCGAAACCCGTCTACAATCGGGACGATATTGAAGCAGAAGGCGGTATTAAAAGCGGCGATACAGTGACGGAGGCGATTATTTCGGAAAAAACAACCGCCATATTTAAGGACCCCGTGAAGCAGGGTGGGGGTGGGGGTTCTTCAGACTAGCAACCCCCGAACTTTAAAGCGTCGCATGGGTGTTTCGAGAGATTTAAAAAAGTAAACAATTTTCTTTTACTTTTAACACATATTTCATACAAAATCGGTGTACTTTTATAATTTTTTAAAGGGTTTATGGGGTAGTCTTTGGATCCTTGTAACGAATCACGCGTTTTACATGTAAAATGCGGTTCAACTTACGAAAAATGCAGTTTACGAAAAAGGCGCTGGAACAGATTCATTTCGTAAGGTGAGGTCCCACTGTAATAATAGATGGCTATACCCTACTCGGAACTTACTTTTTTCTGGAAGGAGATCTGGGAGAAAGAGTTCGTATCGAACCTGTAACCTCTCACAAGAAGCTCTTGCATGAAGACCGTAGCGGCGCAGTAGTCTTGCAGACGTTTACTCTGTTCTGGAACCTTCTGCAGCAACTTTAACATTGAAACACAGTACAATGGATGAGTAAGAAACAGCAGACATTAAATATACCATAAGTATAGGAATGAACACTAAGGTACATCAATCAGCCATAACATTCACTCACTCACTTTGCTAAATTGTCTGGTTCACTTTTACCAACTCGCCAGACCATCACAGGGCCAACACACACACACACCCACCTGGGACTATTCTGAACAGCCAATTAGCCTAACGTTTATGTATTTGGACTGTGGGAGGAAACTGGAGTACATGGAGGAAATCCACACAAGCACAGGAAGAGCATGCAAACTCCACACAGAAACACCAAGCCTGGGATTTGAACCCAGGACCTTCCTACAGTCCACAGACTTACACATTCGCCGAATGGGATGTTCCAAACTGCCCCGAAGTGTGGGTGTGAATGCCTGTGTGTGTTGGCCCTGTGATGGTCTGGTGAGCTGCTCACAATGTACTCAGTGTTTCGCCTGGTGTCAGCTGTGATAGGTTCCAGCTTCTCTGCAACCTCATAAGATCTAAGTAGTCATTCATTCACTCAACTCCTGCCCACACTTCTCCCCACCCCTGTCAATTACCCTTTTTTGGTCTTTTTTTAAGAAAGGAACTAGTTTTACACTCCCGTTGTATTTGACTGTTCTCAGGAATGTTATAAACATATAAAGTTTCATGAAGTTTCTGCCAGCAGTGGGGCTCTGGACAAGGAGGACTCCATTGCATATTGCAGTTGTTCTGAATCAAATTCTAGATTTAGGAATTATTTCAAAGATTCTTTAACATAGTTCAGAGGACAATTTCATGAAAAGTATTATATTACAGAAATCCAACAGAGGGTGCTGTGTACTTTTCAGTTGCAAAATGTTATGTGGAGTTTCATGACATTTCTTTGAGGGCAGTGGCCCGGTATCGGGCCGTGGATCAACTGGATACCGGGCTGCACAAGATGTAATTATTTATTTCTGTTTTATTTATTATCCGAGTCTGAACAATCTTTTATTTTTGAAAAAACTTTTATTCTGCAAAATGACTGGGTTCTCTCGGTTACAGTACATGTCGGTCATTTGAGCGCTAAAATGTAACCCACAAGAGGACGGCACATGAACAAAGGCGAGTTGGACATGTTTCAAACAATAGTGGAGATTTCGGGTGAGACTGAGTCTGAGCCTTCATTCTTCCAGCTGGTGCACCATCACCTGTGGGTTTTTTTTTTTTTTTTTTTAAAAGATGAGTTCAAGCTCGATTAAAAATGTAATGCTTAATCCTGATTAGGGAGGCTGGCGCATATCTCGGCCGACTCTGGGTAAGGGCGGGGTATTATATTTACAATATAAACAAGCTACCCCCCGCCCCCCCGGGCCGTGGTAAAATTGTCAAGCATTGACCGGTCCGCGGTGAAAAAAAGGTTGGGGACCACTGCACTAGAGGTGATTTAGAGATGATCCGGATCAAATTCTGGATCCAAAAACTTTTTTGAAATTATTATTTAACACTGTAATATGGCGGTTAATATTTTGGAGGTTTGCTGTGATTGGCACAGGTTTGAATTTACAATACAATTTAAAGTGCTTATTATACCAAACACACACACACAATATTATTTATATATATATAAATAAAAGCATATATATATATATATATATATATATATATATATATATATATATATATAGGATTTTCTGAGTAGATCCTTCCGTAGGAGAGTGCTCAATACTTTTTGGTAGAGCAAATAACAAAAGGACAGGACAAAGGCTTTCTATTGAAACTCCATTTATCACTACAGATCTGTTTCGAGGGGTGGTGAAACCATCCCCTCTCTTCAGGTGATTCTGTAATTCTGTAATTCTGTAATTCTTCTGTAATCACCTGAAGAGAGGGGATGGTTTCACCACCCCTCGAAACAGATCTGTAGTGATAAATGGAGTTTCAATAGAAAGCCTTTGTCCTGTCCTTTTATATATATATATATATATATATATATATATATATAAAAGCTTATATAAACACAATTAATGTAACTGGATTGTGTCTTCCGGCTGGTCTTTGAATGTCTCGGTGTCTGGGGAGAGGGATGTCTGGACCTCATTGCTTAGACTGCTGCCCCTGTAATCTGACCCCGGATTAAGCTGAAGATGATGATGATGTAAACTAAACTTGAGCTTGAATTCCTTCACGACGCTGAGTAATATCAAATGTATGAATGTGAAATATGCAGCTCGAGTGCTCTGAATAACAGGACAGAATTAGCACAGCAGGGTCGAACCTCTTGGAAGCTCATTGTGCAGACAGAGGTGGCTGCATCTTCTAGGTGCTCAGAGGAAGAGATGGTGATGCCTGTGGCTTTCTGCAGGAAGCTGTAAATGTAATAAAAAGCAGAAAATGCCTGCAAAAAAAAAAAAAAAAAAAATACATACTGTATTAAAAATTGAAGATGACATCCCATATGGTGAAAAAGTAAAAAAAAAATAAATCATTTTTTTTTTTTTTTTTTTACAGATTATTTACAAAACAGAATTCAATACATTTCAAGCTGGTTTCCTGTTTGCTTAAAATTTGCAGCAGTTGAGTCTGTGTTGAGTAATTTTCCTATCAGCTCTGACATTTGCATCATCGTTAACCTGCTTTAGTTGATTAATTTGAATGTTCTTTGAAGCCGTGAATACAAATTTGTTTAATTCAAAGTAAATCAGCTCTCCAGCAGGATGCATCCAGCAAAAATCATGAGATCTAGTACCGTGTTCACTTTCACCAAAAGCTGGAGATGCCGCAGCGTTTATGGACACTAGTCACACACATCTTGTTTCTCTTCTGTTTTCCTTTCACAGCCTTTTCCCGTTCTCGAGAGTCGCCTCAGCGAATCATCTGATTCACACATTTGATTTGGCATGTTTTTTTTTTGTTTTTTTTTAGGTCAGATGCACTTCCTGTCACAACCCTTTCGCAAGAGACAGAAACATGCAGCTACTCTTTACGAAAGTCAGCAATGGTTCTTTTACATGCCTCTCACCATAGACAGTGAAAGACATGGCCCGCCTTTGATAACCCAGTTAGCTGCACTGGGGGGGGGGGGCGGGGCAGTGACAACCCTGTTGGGACTCGAACCCCCAACCTTAGGATCAGCGATCTTGCGCCCTATCCACTAGACCATCACTGCCCTATCTTGTTTCTTTCCTTATTAATATCCTAAAACAGAATTGTACAGCTTCCTGCTCCTGATAAAGAATGAAGATTTGTGAAATCCTGACCCTCACGGAATGTCTGCACCAGTCCAACACCCAGAGATTGAATAACTCTCCTTAACATATGAAAGCCAAATTCTATAATTGTTTTATTATTCATTCAAAAATTATTTTCAAAACACAGTCTCGTTAATATGCACATGCCTGGCTCCAATTTACTTCCATGGATATTAAGCGAGACCCCATTTTAGGATTTTTGTGGGGCCGGTAGCGTAGTGGTTAGGTTGCTGCGCTCACGATTGGGAGGTTGGGGGTTCAAATTCCACTGAGACACCCCCACTGTGCTAAGACCCCTGGGCAAGGTCTTAACAACAAGTGTGCCTCTGTTCACCCAGCAGTATAAATGGGTACCAGTAAAATATACTGGGAAGGTAACTTGCGATGGACTAGCGTCCCATCCAGGAGGAGTTGAACTCCTGGTCGCTTCACGCTATGGAAACCGGGGACAAGCACTGGTCCGATGAGCCACTAGGCTCGGGTGTAAAAAGACCAAAAGGACTTACCTTTTTTTTTTTTTTTTTTTACCATTTTAGGATTTTTGTAAATATATATATATATATATATATATATATATATATATATATATATATATATATATAAAAAAATTTTTCCAAATTTTTAGATTTTTTTTTGTTTTTCAAAAGAAAATGTGTTTCAGTATCATTTCTGCAAAAGGATTCCCGACCGAGTATTGAGTGCATAACTGAACATAATTATTTGAAGGTTAACTTTTTTTATTGGTCGGATGAAATATGCTAATTTTTTGAAATAGGGATTTTTGGTTTTTCTTTACTTTTTTGCCAAAATTATCAATATTAAAACAATAAAAGGCTTGAACTACTTCAGTTGTGTGTAATGAATCTAAAATATATGAAAGTCTAATGTTTATCAGTACATTACAGAAAATAATGAACTTTATCACGATATATATATCTTGGCTAATATGTGGATGTAAACGCTGCCATGAATCAAAACAGACTGCCACCAATTTGCTCCAATATGGTTACTTTTAGTGAAAAATGTGAATTTTTTTCCCCACACAATACAAGAGTCATAACTATGCTAATAGCTAGTTAGCATCAATGAGTTCTATGTGGCTAGCATGCCATGTAACAAGTGCATTTTCCACTTTTACAAAACAAAACAAAGTATGGGATTAAAATAATTTGATGTTAAGAACATTTTTTTTTAATTAATTAATTTTTATTTATTTATTTTCAAGACTTAGAGCTTTTTAAAACTTTTTTTTTTTTTTTAAACACCAAACATGACTGTCACCTTTTTGCACTGAACAGGAAGTCTTGATCGCATGCAGATAGTTTCTCGCTAAACTTCACTGGGATGATGGGGAGAGGAGGAACGTATCATGAAAGAGATAGGCTACGTCCTGCAGTGGACTGTTTCGCCATGTCCACAGCACAGTGACTCTGAGCTGTACACATTTTGAACGTTTTCTTACCATCTATGCTGTTGAATATCACTATCTCTATCTTTATGTTTACAACAGTATTAATATTAAGAAAATTAAAAAGTTTATAACTCGGGGTCATAGCACTTCTACAGTTTGCTGTCAGGTGTAGATTTTAAGATCTCGAAGAGAAGGATAATTGGCTGACTGTTGATCATGTGCCCTGACTGTTCAATTTATCTGATGTCCGTCACCAATATATCGTAGAACAAGTCCCAAAAATTTGCTAGTGAATCTCCACCAATCAGAAATGAGGAAATATTTTAAATCAATAATAATCGTCCATGATTGCACTTTCCACTGGGGCAGTACAGTACTCTCTAAGGTGGACTCCTGCTGTAACCTTATTTCCGACAGTACAAGAGTCTATTACAGCCGAATTACTGTTCGGAGTTAAATCCACTCAAAATAATACAGTCGGTACTTTAAATGTGGAAAGTTTGTTTTCTTAACACTGATATCATAAGCAATAGTGCTTTACTGCTAGCTAATGTTACTTCATCTGCTGAACCGCTTTTAATCCGCTGAAATGTTTTTTAATGTACAGTTATTTACAGTTACACTTTGGAGGTGGCTGGAGAGACACAGCATCAGAGTCGAACTCTATAGAACCGTCATCATCAAACATGGTGGC
Organism: Plotosus lineatus; assembly: GCA_024760905.1. Classification (NCBI taxonomy): domain Eukaryota; kingdom Metazoa; phylum Chordata; class Actinopteri; order Siluriformes; family Plotosidae; genus Plotosus; species Plotosus lineatus. Next base: position 52,623,662 of record CM045734.1, read on the forward strand.
TCTATTCACGGTCTGCTACAAGACCTATTATGTTTTGGGACATGTTAATACACAATGTGTGTATTACACCATATTTTATTTACTCAAAAAAAAAAAAAAAAAAAAAAAAAAAAAAAAAAAAAATTCAATACACCATCTGGTTCGGTTGGTCTTTTTTTACTAAACCACATTCATTCCTGTTTGCATGTATGAACTAGTTCTGTGTACTATATACTGTATATAAACATCTACTGAGTGGTTCAAAATCAAAGTAAATGTAGACCTACCATAAATTTGCCTGTAACGTTGGGCTGGAAGACACCATTAAAGGAGCACTTGGTGTAGGAGCAGGGCTGGTAAGAGAAGATCTGCGACATGTTGCCTTTGCAGTACTGATAGCTCCCTGAGCCCACTATTTCAATCTGCTTGCTGCCCTCAAATGGTGTAGGTTTTATGTTTGAAGTACATGGAGAATCAAACAACATGTCCAGAGTCTTGGATACATTGTGACCTTTTGGATAGCAAGGATGGTCTATGTGACCATTTGTGCCCTGGGACTAAGAGTGAGAGAGAGAGAGAGAGAGAGAGAGAGAGAGAGAGAGAGAGAACATCCAGTGATGCATTGGAATGCCATACGTATTGGTCTGAAAAATCAGAAAGACTACAGCAACTGAAACATCACTCATTACAACCATGATGAGCAGAAAAGCACCTCATTCCACAATTAACCGTCCACCCGATGGACTACTAAAGCAAAAGCCCACATCAGCTTCCAATCACGTCCGCCATCAGGAAGAACAAGTTTGCTCAAACAGGACAGGTAAACATTTCACGCGGTTTCTGTCAAAGTCACTCTGATCATATTCTGTGAACACGATTCTTATGACTTGATCTTGAACTGTATGCTGTTAACACCCGGTGGCACAGCATGAAGGTCCTGGGTTCAAGTTATTGGCTTGGTAAGGGTGTTTCTGTGTGGAGTTACCATGCATTCCCTATGTTGACATGGGCTTCCTCTGGGTGCACCAGTACTCTCCGACAGTCCGAAAACATGCGCATTAGTCTAATTCGATATCCACTACAGTACGTGACTGTCCATAAATGCGAGTCTGAATGTGAATGGTTGTGTGTCTTTGTTGGCCCTACGATGGTCTGGTGAGCAGTTCAAGGTGTTCACTCAGAGTTGACTGAGACAGAGTTCAGCTTTCCGGCAACCTTAGTAAGATTAAGCAGCTTGGCAAATAGATGGAAGGATCAATGGGCTTGGTGGGGGTTTGTGCTCTCCGAGTGTTCTTGTTGTTTTGTCCATAGATGTGTGTGAACTGCTGTGCGTCTCTGTCGGTCTGGAAAGTGGTTCAGGGTGTACCTCGCTGTAGCATGCACTTGGTTGGGAGAGGCTCCAGCCACAAAACAACCCCTTTAAAGGATAAAGCGGATCGGAAATAGACTAAAAGCAAATGAAACATGAAATTTATTTCGAGGTTAGAAGTGTTTCTTGTTATATATTAAAGAGGAAAAATGCTGTAATGAGAGATTCAGTTCAAATACACCGAGATAAACACACAAGTATGTTTGTGAGCATCTGTGTTCAGACTTGTTGTATTTTCTGGTAACATATTGCAAAAAAAAAAAAAAAAAAAAAAATAATTTATATATATATATATATATATATATATATATATATATATGATTTTCTGAGTAGATCCTTCCGTAGGAGGGTGCTCAATACTTTTTGGTAGAGCAAATAACAATAATGTTATGATAACAATAATGATTTCAGACATCTATCATGCAACACCCATGTAAAATCCTTTTGGTGAAGCGTTTTTCTTTATAATGGAACAACAGAAATGGTAACCACTACACCAACATGCTACCATAATTCATGATGGTGCAGGATTATCAACTCGGAGATTGCAAGTTCGAATTCAGGTTATTGCAACAGTCATCCATATACAGGAGTCCATGGGAGTTGATTCACTGAGCTCTCATGAGGGGCATACGCTCACCAGCCAATCATGGGCATCTATGAGCTCATTCGTACAAGGCAGAAGATAGCGCTTTTCCTCCGAGTGTGTTAGGCCACAACCAAATATGCATGTGCTGCAGTTCGAAAAGAGGAAAATGACATCATCGTGCATCAAGGAGGGGGCATGTACATGCTTTCACCCTTCCCTGGTTGGTGGGGGTCATGTGATAGGCATGGCAATACTGTGTGTTGGGGCCGGTGGCATAGTGGTTAGGGTGCTGCGCTCATGATCAGGAGGTTGTGAGTTCGAATCCCAGTGAGACCCTCACTGTGCTAAGACCCCTGGGCAAGGTTTCAACCACAAGTGTGCCTCTGTTCACCCAGCAGTATAAACGGGTACCAGTAAAAATATACTGGGAAGGTAACCTGCGATGGACTAGCGTCCCATCCAGGGGGAGTTGAACTCCTGGTTGCTTCACACTATGGAAACCGGGGATAAACACCGGCCTGATGAGCCGCGAGGCTCGGGTGTAAAAACCCAACAGACTTACTGTGTGAAAATTGCATACGAATAAATTAGGGCGAAAAGTGGGATTAAAAAAAAAAAAAAAAAAATTATGTACATTTATTTTATACACACATATGTAATGCCCATGAACTTATTCATGATCAACCCTTAATGGTTATGGGACCGGACATGTATGGTTTCACACTTATTCAGAAATAACTACATAACATAATAAACATTATAATAACAGATCCATTCACTTATTAAATAAACACAATGTTATCTCTTAGAAATAAAATGGAATCAGGCTAAATGCCTTTCTGAAACCACTTGCTTATTCCTGAACATGAGTGGCACTCACCCCTGCACTGTGCACCGTGACATTAGTGAATACCGCCATCTTTATTTCTCTTGAAATCAAATGCCTTGTTGTGTTTGTTAACACATGAGCTCAGACTTTTCCACTTTCTACGAATCCATGTTGAAATGCCAAGTTTTCACACATATGCGAGATCGTTCCTCTGCTCGGACGGCCTAATTATTGTAGAACCAAAACAAGATGTGAAACCGGTGAATAAAAGAAACTAAACCTGTAAGCTGTGGTGGTTTAACCCAGAGACCTTTATATCCAGCCAATAAGAAGTGATGATACCCGCTTTACCAGACAGCAGTTCAACTATACTATTTATTTATCGGTTTACCTGAATACTCAATTCTGATTGGTCATTCAGTACTCAGGGGTCTGTTGTTCCATTACAACGCAACACTTAAGTAAAACAATGTTATAGCTATATAGAACGAACACCAATACTGGAAGCAATAAAATCATTCATTTGTATTATAATCCGATTATTTCCTAATGAGGTCATGAGGAAGCTGGCACCCATTTCAGCCAACTAGAAGTGTGGGTGGAGTACATCCAGAACGGCTCGCCAGGCCTTTGCAGGGCCAACATGTATACAACCATTCACACCTAGGAGAAATTTGTAATGAACGATTAGACCAGTGGTTTTTAACCTGGGTTCGATCGAACCCTAGGGGTTCGGTGAGTCGGTCTCAGGGGTTCGGCGGAGCCTCTGCTGTGGAGGTCAAGACACACCCGACATCACGTCAATTAGTCATGACACGCCCCGCTTGGCCATCACTGGCTGCAGATTTACATTGCTTGGCCAATCAGTGCTGCGGGGAATTTAGTGCACTCATTTTTTCCAACATATCTTTGCGAGCAATCCTTTTCGAGGATGCTGGACATAATGAAGAAAAGGAACAGACTTTGCTGTGAAAATGACATGAGAGTGGCACTTGCCAAGGTGAAGCCACGCATAACTGAACTGGTCTCTCAAAGGCAACAACAGAAGTCACACTGATTTGCAGGTCTGTAATTTTTTGTGAGTTCGTGCACTGTGTTGATTTTGTTCTTTGAACAGGGTGATGTTCATGCACGGTTCATTTTGTGCACCAGTAAAAAAAAAAAAAAAAAAAAAAAACATATTGAATTTGTAAAAAAATAATTTTATTTTTCACTAATGAAAGGTTCGGTGAATGTGCATATAAAACTGGTGGGGTTCGGTACCGCTAACAAGGTTAAGAACCACTGAATTAGACTAATGTGCATGTCTTTGAACTGTGAAATGAAACCGGCGTACACAGAGGAAACCCATGCAACCACAGAGAGAACATGCAGATGTCACACAGAACCACCATGTCTCGGAAATCAAGCCCAGGCCTTCTAGCTGTGAGATGGACATGCTAAGCACTGCACCATTGTGCTGCATGCAGTAAAATCATTACCTCTGCAAGGAAGGTTGCAGTATACTCGTGTGTGTGTGTGTGTGTGTGTGTGTGTGTGTGTGTGTATAAACAGGATTATGTAAAAACCTACATAATGCCCTTTTATACATTTTTTCCCCCTGAGGTAGCACTTCAGATTAATTGGACTCATCTGCATGGACAATCTGGATAATTCCCACATCCAGGAATTTTTTAAAGGATTCTTTAACAATGTGATTGCTGATGACTTTTGGCAGTGTGCTATTACAGCAGCCTCAGCATGTATTAGTTTTTCTGACTTGGCAGAGGTTGGTGCTCCCGGAGTGTTTATATTGTAAAATAAAATAAAATATTTAAAAATTTTAATTCTGAATAAAATATTAATTTCTTTAGTAAGTAGCTACCTGGTAAGAGAGATGCCGTGAACTGGTAGTTATTTAGAAATTAATCCTCTTTAGAGTGATTCTAGACTCCAGATCACTCTATAACCACTTCAGATCACTCTCAGGGTTTTATTTTTCGATAACGATCAGCTTGCTACAATTGATCCCTTATTTATAGGAACATTAATAAATTCTTGAACAGCTCTATTGTATCGAATCCTATGCTGTGACTTTCTGCATTACGTAAGGTTGCATCTACATAATCATCTATTCATTCATTTTCTAAGCTACTTAATCCTAATTAGGGTCGTGCGGGAGGCTGATGTCCATCTCAGCCAACACTGGGCAAGCGTGGGGTTCATCCTGAAGAGCTCGCCAGACCATTGTGGTGCCAGCACACATACAACCATTCACACTTACACGCTCACAATAGGCGAAATAGCCTACTGTGCATGTTTTTGGACTGTAGGAAGACGCTGAAGTTTCTGGAGAAAAGCACGAGGAGAACATGCAACACATAAAGCCTGAGGCTGGGAATCAAACCCAGGCCTTACATTGCTCAGCAGACCATTTTTAAAACTGCTTTATTTTCAATAAATAAAGTAGTATCTACCCCAAATACAAAGCAATAAAGCTATTCCTGTCACATGACCACATGCATCCTGCAACCTTGAACATCAAGGACATTTCCAGGGTGCTCAATTACCTTTTGCGTCATGCAGACTTGTTTTGTTTACCAGGAGCCATTGATTGCTGCTAAGAACCAGTATTTACCTCGACCAGGTGAGCCAGCAGTTTGCGTAACATCTGGTCCCTGCCGTAGCACAGGAAGCTCTGAGTGTAGATGTTGTAGGTCCTGCCATACAGCTTCAGTGTCATCAGGTTGTCCTTTTCCTCCACGGTTTCCTTGGTTTCAAAGGTAATCTGAGTAGACGCTCCACCAAAATCAAGTGCACCGACCGTCTCTTTGTTAGGGGACAGCCAGCGACCTACAAACCCGTACTAAATGAGAGAACAAGGGCAGGACACGTCAGACAACGACAGCATATAGTAAACGCAGAACAGGACTTTGGATAACAGGAATACTGATAATACTGTAATAAGAGTATGAGGGAAAACACAGAATATGAATACAGCTCATGTGCTGTGAGCTTATAACAGATACAGGTCAGAACCAGTTTTACTGGTCAAGCTGTGGACACAAACAAGGAATCCGAGTCCAGGTTAACTCGGAAGGGAAAATAAATATAAAAAGTGTAGAAATAAATCACACAATTTTTTTTTTCAAAAAATTAAAAAGTGAGGGTACAATAAAAAATTTACACCATAAAGAAGCAATGTCCCTGCAGTATTTATTCATTTAATTTTGGATGTCAAATATGAAGCTGGGCTTTTGCTATGGTGATGGACAGGCTGACAGACGAGGTGAGACGAGAATCTCCATGGACTATGATGTTTGCAGATGACATTGTGATCTGCAGTGAGAGCAGAGAACAAGTGGAGACAAATCTAGAGAGGTGGAGGTATGCCCTGGAAAGGAGGGGAATGAAGGCCTCAGTAAGACAGAATACATGTGTATGAATGCCAAGGACCCAAGAGGAACGGTGAGGTTCCAGGGAGCAGAGATAAGGAATATGGAGGATTTTAAGTACTTAGGCTCAACAATCCAGAGCAATGGAGAGTGTGGAAAAGAGGTGAAGAAGCGCGTGCAGGCAGGCTGGAATGGTTGGAGAAAAGTGTCCGGTGTGATGTGTGATAGGAAGGTATCAGCAAGTATGAAAGGAAAAGTGTACAAGACGGTGTTGAGGCCAGTGATGTTGTATGGTTTAGAAACAGTGGCGCTGACGAAAAGACAGGAGGCTGAGCTGGAGGTAGCAGAGATGAAAATGTTGAGGTTCTCTTTGGGAGTAACGAGGATGGATAGGATCAGGAATGAGAACATCAGAGGGACAGCACATGTAAGAGGTTTTGGAGACAAAGTCAGAGAGGCTAGATTGAGATGGTTTGGACATGTACAGAGGAGGGATAGTGAGTATATTGGTAGTAGGATGCTGAGGTTGGAACTACCAGGCAGAAGGCCTAGAGGAAGACCAAAGAGAAGATTTATGGATGTGGTGAAGGACGACATGAAGGTACAGTAGTTGGTGTAAGAGAAGACGATGCAGAGGATAGGGTGAGATGGAGGCAGATGATTCGCTGTGGCGACCCCTGAAGGAATGAAAGGATGATGGATCACTGATCCTAAGGTTGGGGGTTCAAACCCCACTCTCAACGGGTTGTCACCGTCCCCTCAGTGCAGCTACCTGGGTTATCAAAGGCCGGCCATGTCTCTCACTGTCTATGGTGTGGGGTTCATGTAAAAGAACCATTGCTGACTTTCATAAAGAGTAGCTGCATAGCCGTCAGCGTGTTTCCTCCCTGCGATGGCCTGGCGAGCCGTCCAGGGTGTACTCTGCCCTGGCCCAGAGTCAGCTGGGATGGGCGCAGGCCTCCTCGTGACCCGAATTCGGATTAAGCAGTTACATAAAACGAATGAATGAATGAATGAATGAAATATGAAGCCTATTCACGGTGTACCCCACCTTCAACCAGTGTCAGCCAAGATGGGCTCCAGCCATCCGGCAACCCTAATAAATGACTGAGTGATTAGTTAGTGATTGGACAGGAGTGTCGGACTTTAAATTAAGCTAGTTATTACTTCCACTATAGCAGGGGTCACCAACCTTTTTGAAGTTGAGAGCTACTTCTTGGGCACCAATTAATACGAAGGGCTACCAGGTCGATAAATTATTTTTAATAATTAATGATATTCATCTTGTTATGGGCATGTAAATAAATGTATAAATGTTAATATAGATATAATGAATGTATAAACGTTGTGAGTGTAATTATATTCAGTTGGTGTGCTGTAAATAGTGACACATGGTATTACTCAGCTGGTTTTGGGTCACTGCTGTCTTGCCTTCATGGTTTAATTGGGTCTGGAACTTTCCAGCATATTAGGGAATCTTCGAGATGGACCAAGTTGCGCATGCGCCCTGGTGACGGGTCAGGTGATTTAGAACATTCCAGAACAGGAACTTTCCCGAACTTTAGAGAATTTATATAAGGACTCGTTGCCAACCAGCTCATGCGGATCATCTAAGGAGAATCATCTAAGGCGGATCATCCGACGCACTTCATCCAAGTTTCGCCGTTCAAGGCTTCATCACCCAAGTCCATTATCCGCGTTCATCCACAGCCAACGCGAGGATTTTCATCATTTGTTTCTTTCAATACGCGGGATTCCACGCCTCTTACTGCCGACTCTCTAACTTATACTGCAGCTGCTTGGTGACTATCTTTATTTCGTGACCCTTGTTCAATTTGTGTTTTGTTTAGGTTTAAACCACAAATGATTATTCTGTCTTGTTGATATTATTAAATTGTATATATTTTATGTCGTGGTTTGTCGTGATTTGCTGGTTTCAAGGGGAAATTTTCATCTTCTAAATTCCACACGTAGCAATCTATGTGAAGATATTGATTTGATTAAAAAAAATAGCAAAACAATTAGATGCAGCTCAATGGAGAGTGGCACTATGGAGCCACGGACCTGTTCTAAAAATAGCAGTGAACAGGACCGCGGACACCTCACGTTGACCTTGCGGGCGACCAGGCACCTGCGGACACCATGTTGGTGACCCATGCTCTATAGATCTCCGTTTTCCTCTGTGTGGGATTCATGTGAGGATTTTTAGGAAATTTGGGGTTCGGGCAAAAAAAGTCTCCATTAAATTTTGTAGATGATTCCGTCTCCAAGAAATTTCTTGAAAGATTCTTTAACATTGTGAGACCGTACTTTCTTTATATTTCATATGGGGGAATGCTGGACTTGGTGGGGGTTTGCATTGTTTGACTATCCACCCCGGCCCGATATTAAAAATACTCAACCGATTTATTGTTATGGCTATCATGGAACACAGACAATGGGAAATAACAACCAGTTGAGAGCAGATACTCATGAGGTTGAGGTTGCTGAACTGTTCTGAAACTTAAACCATGCAATGTTGGCATTTCTACTTCTGTTTTCCCAAAAGTCATATACGTAAATCACGTGTAATATGGTATAATGATGTGATCTGATTGGCACAATATCTCAGAGATATTAGACATCATTCTGATCGGATAATACTTAAACCATAACTGCCACTCACAGTCTGTCATTTAGTGGTGACATCATTATCACACTTTGGAAATGAAAATAAATAAATAAATAAATAAATAAAACTATAACATTCATAATTTAATCTTATTGTAAATATCATTCTGCGATGGCCTGGCGAGCTGTCCAGGGTATACCACGACCTCGCCGAGTCGGCCGAGATGGGCGCCAGACTTCCCGCCCGCGACCCTAATTAAGATTACATTTCATTTTCTGAATCGCTTAATGTATACTGTATACCATTCGCTATAATTATTTATTTATTTGCATTTCCCCTTGTTTTCTCCTCTAATTTCAGTTGTATCCTGTTCCCATCCATTAAGTGTTGCTTCTCCATCCCATACTACCGCCATCAACCAGGGAGGGGCGCAAGCTTACACATGCCCCTTCAGTGAAATGCGATGCTGCCACCCGAATTTGATGAGATACACTCTGTAAATGTTGAATAATTATTTTTATTGATGTGTTTATTCTGTCTATACAGTGGTATGAAAAAGTATCTGAACCTTTTGGAATTTCTCACATTTCTGCATAAAATCACCATCAAATGTGATCTGATCTTTGTCAAAACCACACAGATGAAAAAACACAGTGTCTGCTTTAACTAAAACCACCCAAACATTTATAGGTTTTCATATTTTAATGAGGATATCATGTAAACAATGACAGAAGGGGGAGGAATAGGTAACTGAACCCACTGCCTAAGGAGACTGAAAGAGCAATTGAAACCAATTTTTACCAAACAATTTAAGTCAGGTGTGTGACCAATCAGTGATGAGTGGCTTAAATCTGCCCTGCCCACTATAAAACACACACCTGCGAAGAATTGTCTTGATGAGAAGCATTGTCTGATGTGCACCATGGCTCGCTCAAAAGAGCTGTCTGAAGACCTGCGATCAAGAATTGTTGATTTGTATAAAGCTGGGAAAGGATACAAAACCATCTCTAAAAGTCTGGATGTTCATCAATCGGCTGTCAGAGAAGTTGTCTACAAATGGAGAGAGTTTGGCACTGTTGCTTCTCTCCCAAGGAGTGGCCGTCCACCAAAGATGACGCCAAGAGTTCAGCGCAGAATATTCAGAGAGGTAAAAAAAAAAAACCCTGATGTGTCTGATAAAGACTTACAGAAATCACTGGCACAGTCCAATATCTCTGTGCACACATCAACTATATGTAAAACAATGGCCAAGAATGGTGTTCATGGGAGGACTCCAAGGAGGAAGCCACTGCTGTCTAAAAAAACATTGTTGCTCGTTTAATGTTCGCAAAAATGCACTTGGACACTCCACAGAAGTTTTGGCAAAATATTTTGTGGACTGATGAAACCAGAGTTGAATTGTTTGGGAGGAACACACAACGTCATGTGTGGAGGAAAAATGTAACAGCTCACCAACTTCAACACCTCATCCCCACCGTGAAGCATGGTGGAGGGTGCATCATGGTTTGGGGCTGTTTTTCTGCCTCGGGGCCTGGACAACTTGCAATCATTAATGGAAAAATGAATTCAAAAGTTTATCAGGATGTTTTGCAGGAAAACCTGAGGCAGTCTGTCAGACAGTTGAAGCTAAAAAGAGGATGGATCCTGCAACGAGACAATGATTCAAAACACAGAAGGAAATCAACTTCAGAATGGTTTCAGAAGAACAAAATACACATTCTGGAGTGGCCGAGTCAAGTCCAGACTTGAACCCCATTGAGATGCTGTGGCATGACCTCAAGACAGCGATTCATGCCAGACATCCCAGGAATCTGACTGAACTACAGCAGTTTTGTAGAGAAGAATAGGCCAAGATTAGTCCTGATCGATGTGCCAGACTGATCGGCAGCTACAGGAAGCGTCTGGTTGAAGTTATTGCTGCCAAAGGGGGGGGGGGGGCACAAAATATTAAAGGTGATGGTTCAGTTACTTATTCCTCCCCCTTCTGTCATTGTTTGCATGCTATCCTCATTAAAATATGAAAACCTATAAATATTTGGGTGGTTTTAGTTAAAACAGACACTGTTTTTTCAACTGTGTGAATTTGACAAAGATCAGATCACATTTGATGGTGATTTTATGCAGAAATGTGAGAAATTCCAAAAGGTCCAGATACTTTTTCATACCACTGTACATTTTAATAAACCTTTATTCATTCATTTGCAGATCCGCTTAATCCTACTAAGGTTGTAGAGAGCCTTTTGCAGCCGACACGAGGCGAGGGCAGGGTACACCCTAAACAACTCACAACTAAGGCTAATTTGGAACAGGCAATTAGCCTAATGTGCACATCTTTGGACTGTAGGAGGAAACCGGAATCCCCTGAAGAAACCCACACTTGCATGGGAAGAACATATAAACTCCAGAGACACGCCCCCACTAAGCCTGGGAGCACTGTGAGGACCACATTTTATGAATGGAGCCTTAAAAAAAAGCCATGAAAAAAAAAAATGTAATGACAAAGATGATAGCGATGGTAATGAAGCAATATTATTGTTATTACCTTGATAAAGTTCTCCAGCAGATAGTTAACCGTGACCCAGCCGTACGCGCCTTCCTCTTGCCCAGTCAGTATGGCTGCCCCTTTGAAGCGAAACGGATAACTCTTCAGCTTTTCATTCACTTCCTTCAAAACCTCATCTGATTGTTTGGGATTGGACATACTGCAGAAACAAGATCATTTATCTTTAACTGAGATCTTATACACCATCATACCTGGTAACATGATCCTAGGCCTGTGGAGTAATTATTCACTGGAAAAGCCCTGATTATCTCTAAGGTGTGACTCACTTCAGGAGTCTCATGCCAGCTGTAGCGCCAAGATATAAAGGCGTGACAGGATGCCTTGTCTTTGGAACATCCTTCATAGCCTGCTCCATGCACACCGCCAGGCTACGAGCGGCTCCGCCTGTCTGACCGGCATAGCTCGATATTCCTCCTCCTATAAACAAAACATGGAGTTTTGTTTTACATTCATTAAGATTTTATGACTTAAATGAAGACTTTTGTTAAGAAGGAGGAATTCAAATGATGAAGGGAACGAAGGTTGGTTTTGACATGACAGATGCTTCCTTGGTTAGTCACCTAGCAACAATAATGACAACAGATGCATGCAATCATACCATAAGGCCATGTGGTTGTATGCTCTTTGAACTTGTTTGATGGGGAACCTAAACCGAAACTGTTCCTTTTCATATCATTTTGAGGATATTGCAAAAACCATACGAACCTCAAGACATTGTGTTTATGGAAACTTCATCAAATTAAGCAGAAGCTCCGAGAACCATTTGTTTGGATTCTAGCCAATGTTTTGTAATCGTGTTGCTAAAACAATTCTAATAAAAATCACCTACTTTCAACTTATGAAATCCACACAAGGGTCGGAAGTTCTAAGGTCACCGTGAGGCTGGAGCCCAGATCAGCCAACACTGGTTTTGTGCATGTCTCTGGATTGTAAAAGGAAACCGGAGTCCCCCGAGGAAACTCATGCATACGGCCCCTTGATATCTTATGTAAAGTGACTTCTGGAGGTAGAACATTTAGGAGAATAAAGATGAGAATGGTGGATTAAATGAGAGTGAACCTCTGAATTATTTATAACAATCTTTAAATTGGCCAGGTTTGTTCTTTTCTTTTAATACGTTATATATAAAAATACATGTTGATAAATATGTATATTGTAGATATTAAGAATTTTGACTTTCTGGAACAAAGCAGAAGTATAAGAGGCTGATCTGGTTGCCATCACAAAAACAAACAAAACACTTCTGAAGGAAAATAATTTGACTGAGCAATGTGGGAAAAATATCAGCACAGACTACATTACAATATGAGAGGTATGGATAAATTGGATTATAATATAACGTGATCGGACTACTCATATTGATAGATATTTATTGATTTTTGTACAGACCGAGTCAAGTTGATCTTTTCATGTTAAATTTTTATCTCTGGAATCTCCTAAGAATCTAGTAACTGATGTTTGGGGAATCTAAGCAGAATCATCTTTAATTTTAGATAAATCCATTATAGTACAGTTTCCCTGAACTAAGTACATTTCTTAACATTTAAAGGTTGTTTGTTTAATTTAAACCTTTTCACATTAATCTTTTAGATCAGGATTTACATCTTTAATCAGAACCAAAGTTGAATCATCAGAAAAAAATTATACCAACATAACCTTTGAAACCTTAAACATATTATTTATATATATGGGAAAAAAATAATGAACCCATAATGGACCCTTGGGGGAGCCCACAGATTACTGTAGCTTTGCCAGAATAGCAATCACTTGCACAAACAAACTGGGTTATATTAGAAAGATATTTAGTTTTTATCTGTGTGTGTGTGTGTATGTATATATATATATATATATATATATATATATATATATATATACACACACACATACACATATACACATACATACATATATACACATACATATATATATATATATATATATATATATATATATATATATATATATGTATATGTGTATATATATATATATATATATATATATATATATATATATATACACATACATATATACACATACATATATATATATATATATATATATATATATATATACACATACATACATATATACACATATACATACATACATATATATATATATATATATATATATATATATATACACACATACAGACATACACATACATACATATATATATATACATATATTCATATATATACATATACATATATACATATATGTATACATATACATATATACATATATATATACACATATATACATTCTTCTATATATATTCTTCTGTAATCACCTGAAGAGAGAGGATGGTTTCACCACCCCTCGAAACAGATCTGTAGTGATAAATGGAGTTTCAATAGAAAGCCTTTGTCCTGTCCTTTTGTTATTTGCTCTACCAAAAAGTATTGAGCACTCTCCTACGGAAGGATCTACTCAGAAAATCCTATATACATATATACATACACACACACATATATATATATATATATATATATATATATATATATATACATACACATATATATATATATACATACATATACATACACACACACACATGTATATATATATATATATATATATATATATATATATATATAAATATGTATATGAACAGTGGTGGTCTGGTGGTAAAACGTGCTGGATTGCAGATCCTAAGGTTGAGGGTTCGAGTCCCACTCTTCACAAGGTTGCCACTGATACCCCAATATCAAAGCCGACCAGATCATTCACTATCTATGGTAAGAGGTTCCTGTAAAAGAACCATTGCTGACTTTCTTAAAAAGTAGCTGCATAGCCATCAGCGTGTTTCTGCCCCTTGCTAAAGGCTTGCGTCAGGAAAAGCATCCGATGTAAAAACCTACGCCAAATCAAACATGCGAATCACAGATTAGCTGTGGTGACCCCTGAAATAAAGGGAACAGCCAAAAGGAAAAAAAAAAAAAAAAAAAAAAAAAATATATATATATATATATATACACACATACATACACATACATATACATACACACACACACACAGTATGTATGTATCCTTCCTTCCTTCCTTTCAGCTTTTTCCCTTTCTCGGGAGTCACCACAGCGAATCATCTGATTCGCACATTTGATTTGGCATAGGTTTTTACGCCGGATGCCCTTCCTGTCACAACCCTTTAACAAGGGGCAGAAACACGCTGACGGCTTCGCAGCATACTCTTTACGAAAGTCAGCAATGGTTCTTTTACATGCCTCTCACCATAGACAGTGAGAGACATGGCCGGCCTATGATAACCCAGTTAGCTGCACTGGGGGGACAGTGACAACTCTGTGGGGACTCGAACCCCCAACCTTAGGATCAGCGATCCTGCGCCCTATCCACTAGACCACCACTGCCCCCACACAGTATGTATGTATGTATATATATTATATATATGTTTTAATATATAGATAATTACCATTTATATGTAATACACTGAAAACTAGACAAATCAACATTTAAAAAAAAAAAAAAAAAGACAGCATGTCTGCTCCTGGTAGCAGTGTAACCCAGTACAACATGGCACACAGACAGGTGGTTGGCATCTAAACTGGCTCCCCTACCAGTGTATGCTGATGAGGAGGGTAGCATGTCACCCAGCAAGACAGAAACCAAGATGTGTCAAAGGGCGCATGAGCTCTGATAAGTCAACAACGGATCTGCTTGGCAACTCGGCATCAGTCCCAGTAGCTAGGAATGGGTCGCCCCCCTGCGTCTATCTCAGCTACACTGTGTCGCAGATCACGAGGGTTTCTCGCCGATTGACGTTACCTTGTGCCAAGTAGTGTCATCATCATTGGTCCATCCTCACTCAGTAATATATTGCTGAGTCTTGGTAGGGGTTTGTCTTCCCCAGAGTCCTCTTGATTTGTTAATTTGTTTAATTTTGTTTCTAACAAGGCTGCAATACTTCCTTCATGATACAGTACTTTAAATCTGCCTGAAATGATTCATGGAACATTTAGAAACACACCACCTGTCCCACACATGGGTTCAGAACTTTTGAAACATTTTAATTCTTACAACAAACTTTAAACTCTTACAACTGAGAATATTCTGACCTTACTGGAACTGGGAAGAAGTTTTGTAACGTTTGAGCTTGGGGAGGGCATTTCTGGGTGGTGTTTGCATGTGTTTCACATTGCATGGGTTTCAACTGGGTACATTGCATGGGTTTCCTCCAATAGTCCATAGACTTGAAGTTGGACTAACAGGCTGCTCCAAGTTCCCCCAGGTGTCGATGTGGGCATGAATGGTTGTGTATCGGCCCATCAACGGTCTGGTGAGCTGTTAAGGATGTATCTGCCTCACTATGACTCTAGTAGTATTACCAGTACAGGAAATAAGAGTGAGTGAGTTTTGTAATTGAATTAGATCAGATTAAAATTGTATTGTATGACTTGAATATGTGCATGCAGGGCATCAGATTCATTGATGACTATATTACCAGCAATAAGCCTGGAAGGATTCTGCGGCACTGTTTAATGCTAGTTTGCAATCATAGCAAGAAGATCCTGGGTTCGATATCCAGGCTCAGGGCACTTCTGTGTGAAGTCTGCATGTTCAACGTGCTTGCATGGATTTCCTCCAGGTACTGTGGTTTCCTCCTACAGTGCAAAACCCTACACACGAGGTCGACTGGAGGTTCCAAAAGCACCTCTTAGGTGTGAGAGTGAGTGTGAATGGTTGTGTACCCACTTATGGTCACATGGAGGTTGGTATCTCAGCCAACTTTGGGCGAATTAAGCGCTTATAAAATGAATGAATACTTACTTAGTGGCACAAGCCAATTCCAATTTCAGAAAAATAAATTAAAAATAAATTCTCAAAACAACACAGGCCTGAAAAAGCTAAAAAGACCACACGGGCATAGATTCCTGCCATGACAAACAGGTGAATGCAAACTAAAGCAGTTTAACCATTTACACTACGTATATGTAAGTAAAAACCACCTGATAATGAAGTTATACATATTTTTAATGTAGGACTGAGCTAATAAGAGTTTGGAAGGCTTTCCTCATTCCACTAAAAACATAGAGTCACAGTACTTAGGTAAAAGTATCTCTACCACTAGCCATCCTTTAGAAAGCTTCTCTCATACTGCCTTGTTATGGTTCCACATCCTCCAGAAATTACGGTAGTCATCATGGGTATCGCAGTTCCACAAATGTGCGTGTTGACCTCGCACAACTTTGAGAAATAAAAACCTTTTTCTCTGTCTCCCGGACACATCTAAGCACGTCCGTACATGCAGACACACAATATGCTCCAGCATTCACTCACTCACCCTCCACATGGCACTCGCTGTGCTGGCTGACGATGCCAGTGCCATTCTGTTTGTCTGCAGGCCATTTGTAAATGAATACGGCTGTATGAGAGGATCCAGCATCCAGGACGATTCCATACTGCAAAGTAAATACAGGATCACAGTAAGGGATCAGTTAAAACCATTAGGGATAACAAGCCCCATCTTTATCCAGCATGGTAAAATGGTGCAGAGCTCGGATTTGTCTGGATGTAAGATATTTATTTATTTATTTGTGTGTCAGATAGAGACAAACCCTTTTAAGCAATCGGTAAGGACAGTACTGTCATTTGTTGCTTTTATTTTGGAGGGGAAAATCCATTTGCCTTGAGGACAGAGCCAAAACCTTTTTTTTTTTTTTTCCCCCCAATCGATGTGGTAAGATCAGGTGTACAAGACAATACATGCAACTAGGGCAGCGTTCCCACTTCAGACCTGCACTCCACCCTTCAGCTGGGTTTGTGTTCGGCTTTGCTCTGGCCGCTATGAATTCATCATGGTCCTGTGTTCACTTGCTCAGGTGCATTAACCACACACACAAAAAAAAGGTTATGAGCTTTTATCTCATCACCAAACCTCACCAAGCCTGAGAATCCAAATCAGTTTATAGCCAGAGCATTTCAAAAGTAAATTAAAACAACCAACAAGTCATCATAGTTAACATGTTTGTCTCACAGCAAGAAGGTCCTGGATTTGAGTCCCAAGGGGGTCTCTGTGTGTTTGTATGTTCTCTCAGTGTGTGTGGGTTTCCTCCAGAAACTCCGGTTTCCTACCACAGTCCAAAGACATGTGAATGGTTGTGTGTCTGTTTGCCCGGTGATGAATAGGGGTGAGCTGTTCACCGTCTTCACCCAGAGTTGGATGATATAGACACCAGCCTCCCAATGACCTTAATAGGATTACCGTATTCGACATGATAAGCGCTCAGGGCACTTTAAAAATTGGAGTGGCTGGGCGCTTATTAAAATGTTACCAGCAGAGTGGAACGGTACGTGCTTATTACCATCGAGCTGGAAAACAGGAATAATAACAGAACAATAAAAGAGTTTTAATGGTATTTGTGTTATTCATTTTGTGGTATCAACCAAACTACTTATATGAAAGCTGAAAATAAACAGAAAAAGCATAATTTAAAAAGCAAACAAACAAAACAAACTTACTTTTCCCTCCCTTGAAACATTTCCTTTAAAAATCGAGCCAATCAACACTGTCGACTTTAGCACATGGCATGTTGAACCAATCAACACAAGCATAAACAATAGCACATGGCCAGGAAGGTCTTTAAATGTATCAAGTTAGTGAGCAGGAGAATTGCGTGAAAAATCCTTGTCATCACTTTCTGATTGGTCCATATCTGGCTCATCGCTCCATTCATTCAGAGCATCCCATAGTTTTTCTGTAGCAGTTTCTAATGGTTCATCGGTTGTTGGACATTTACCAAGCGAACACAACAAAATATTTTCCTGTTTTTTAAAGCACGGCGGAACAATCAAATGTGTTGTTACTAATGAACATTATAGACATTCCCCAGTAGCAGGGGGTCTTGAAATGTAAACTCACTTTAACAGGCAGTGAACACCTCATTTTACCGTTACAGAGACTGATCAAATAATATTGGTAAGTTTGATCTACGATTTTACTCCCAGTACACATAGGCTATTATGAGATGCAAGAGGAAAACACTGGGGGGACGGGCGGGGGGGAGCCCTTATTTGTAGCAAGGCACTTATTACGTCAAATACGTTAATTATTTTAGAAAATGAAAAAAAAAAGATTAAAAATAAATGCAAAAATTTTATACATAATTTGAGATATGAAATAAAATTTTCTTGCTTTTTGCTGTATTTCATCATCTTCCACTTGTCTGGGGTCGGGTCATGGGGCAGTAGTCTAAACAGTGAAGTCCAGCGGTCCCTCAGCCACTTCCTCCAGCTCATCTGGGGTTGTGGGGGGGAGGGCACGACGACACTGAAGTGTTCCCAGACCAGCCGAGAGATATAGTCCTTCTAGCCTATTTTGGGTGACCAGTGGGGTCTCTTCCTGGTTCGACACGCCCCAAACGCCACATCAGGAAGACATTCTAATCAGATGCCCGAGCCACCTCAACTGGCTCCTCTCACCTCCGTTTTCCTCCCAGATGACTGAGCTTCTTACCGCATCTCTAAGGAAGAGCCCGGCCACACTGCGAAGGAAGCTCATTGTAGCCACCTGTATCCGCGATCTTGTTCTAGGGCAATGGTTGCCAAGCCAAAAGGTCAGTGTTTCAATCCCCACTTTCACCACTGCTGGGCCACTGACCCTCAATTATTCAAGTTGTATGAAAAAATTATAACTCCAAGTCGCTCTGGATAACAGCATCTACCAAATGCTATAAATGTTGTTTTAGCCACGACCCAAAGCTCATGACTACGTTGGCTGTTTTATTAAACTTTACCTTGGATAAAATTCAGAATATTTCCATGATCTTAACCGAGAAATCAAACTTGTTCAGAGATTCCGTCAACTCTCACTCTGTTTAATTCACACACACATGATATGCACATTTTTGGCCACTATATAGACATTTTTTTTGGCGTGCTGACACTCGTGGATATATATTTTAGAGGTTTTTTGTTTTTTTCAGTGAAGCTAGTCAGTGGAGCCACAAGGCACGGAACATGGATGCTTGTCCCATATCCATGCCTGACTTAATGCTGATAACAAGCATGAGGACAATGGGCAACAATTAAAAAACAGAGAGAGAGAGAGAGAGAGAGAGAGAGAGAGAGAGAGAGAAAAGATTTATATTACTTCAAATAATTAATGTCTTTGGAGCAGTGAAGCGAACAAAATCCATACACTGTATGTGTTTGAATTATTTCTGTGTACCAAACAAAATGGCTTGTCCACACGCGCACACACACACACACAAAATTAAGGGATTGCTCAGACAGCAAAAAAAAAAAAAAAAAAAAAGGCGCAGCATACGATTTGCTGCAAATGAAAGGGTGCCGACAGATTTGGAACAATTTCGCCTGAGCTTATCCTCAGAAAGCTTGTAATGAGATGGGAATAACTCCCAAAACAACACTAGTCCATCACAGAGCACAATGCACATAGATTTGTTTACGTTTTCTGGCAATTTAGCATATATGCACCACGTAGCATCATGGTTTTGCAAGGCTGGACACCTACAAGGAAGTTCTCTTGCTTGTTTGGTTGAGAACATCCATCACTACATTCTCTGTAGCTGTGGCTGGAAACAGCTGGATTAAGGTGTCGCAAAACAACTTGGGCCACTCCCACCCACTCACCCTACGTCTGCAGCTCCTTTAATCTGAAAGCTGTATTCTTTTTGAAAAGGGAATAAATGCACCAGGACTACCACTGTGTTGCTCACTTTGTGTGAGTTAATTCATTCAGTACGACAGAAAATGTAGATTTACACACGCCAGTCCCAGAGGCAACACATTCCCTTTCTCTAATCGAGCGGAATGCCAAGCGGGTACTTTTTTCTTTTCTTGTTAAATGTAGAGATGAAAGAATGCCATAATAAAACACAGGAAGGTAGTGATATTTGTTTGATGTCCCAGTGTTGACACAACCACTTCTTGTGGGAAAAAAAAGATAAATAACATATGTACTTATGGTTACGTGCCTGTTTAAAAAAGTACAAATAGAACACAGGGGTTCAGACGCCCCCGGGGAAAGGACCATGAAATATGCCAATACAGAACAGGTGCAGCAAGCCTCAAAGCCCAAGCTTCAGTGTGTAGCAAGTACATATCCGGAAACATAATAGTATGCAGTTTTGTCTCTGTGATCTTGAAACTCAGGTCAAGGTCAGTCACACACAGATTCATTCTAGGACTCATAGTAAGAGCCAGCATACCAAGTCTGAAAGCCCCAGCTTCAGCATGCAGCAAGTAAATGTCTGGAAACTATGGATGGATCCCATTCCTGTAGCTTCTGAAATACTTTGTGAGTGAGAGTTAAAAATATAACAGATTCTTTTTGCTCAGAAGTCAATGCGAGCATTTGCATTTATGTCGTATATCATATAGTGTCTTTAAGATGCAGTTTCATTCATTCTATAATAAATCTCTGGCTGCGGATCACACCCACAAGACATGGAATTCAAAGCGCATTTCCTGCTTGACAGGGAGGTCCAAACTCAACTTTAATTTGATTCCTTGAGGGACTGGAATTCCAGATGAGCTGAAATGCACCCACATTTATTAAACATTTACTGAATTAAACAACTTAAAAAAACTAAACTAAAAACTAAAGAGTGAAGCTTCCTTCTGTCTCTATCTGGGAGGCCAGCGGGACGGGATGTTGAGAGACAGCCAATGAGAGAGCAACTCGCGCATCGTGTGAAATTTTGATTGGCGCGTTTGAATTTCTTTTCATAAGAGGGGGGGTTGTTTTCGTATCCCGGGGACGTAAACTTCGGAACATGATCTTCATAACTCGAGGATTTCGTACCCAGGGGTCTTCGTAAGTCGGGGGCAGACTGTAATTTAAAAAATAAACAAGCAAACAAAAACAAACATTTTTTCATATTTCAACTAATGATATCCAAAAAATAGAGACTTATACACCATAACTCAGACTCACACAAAATAAACACACAATTTAACTCAGACACATAGAAAAACTTTCACTCATCAAACCAACACCAAACATTAAGGGGAGCACAGATCATGAACTCATTACATGGTTCATAGAACTAACAAGAGAGACGATACAAAAACAGAAGAAGTCATGAGTGAAAAGCAGTGTAAATAAAACTCAGCTCTTTCCTTCTTTCACTCCAGACTGTAGTTGGGAATTGTAGGGGAGATTTATTTATTTATTAATTCATTCCTTTTCCAAACTGCTTAAGCTTCATTATAGTCGAAGGGAGGCTGGCGCCCATCTCGGCCGACTCTAAGCGAGGGCGGGGTACACCTCAGATGTCTCACCAGGCCATCGCAGGAAAAAAACACTATGCAGCCTATGCAGCCTACTTTTGTCGAAAGTCAGCAATGGTTCCTTTACATGCCTCTGACCACAGACGGTGAGAAACATGGCCAGCCTTTGATAACCTAGTTTTATTTATTTATTCCAGGGCCTCAGACACCTATGAGTAAAGATATCTATCACTAGCTCTTAGTTTAGGTAGTGCCTGAAACCATTAATTTTGTATGTTCATGTGGGTGGCACAGTGGTGTAGTGGTTAGCATGTCCGCCTCAAAGCAAGAAGGTCCCGTGTTCGACTTAGTGTACTGCGATTCCCTGCATTTCTGTGTTTACATGTATGTTCTCCCCGTGCTCGTGTGGGTTTCTTCCTACAATCCAAAAACATGTGCAGTGTTTATGAATGGTTGTGTGAGTGTTGGCGCCGCGATGACCTGGCGAGCTGTCCAGGGTGTACTCTGCCCAGATGGGCGCAGGCCTCCCTGTGATCCTAATTAGGATTAAGCGGTTCAGAAAATAAATGAATGTTAATGTCTCTTGGCTATGCTAGTTACTCACCATTAGCATTGCCTTCATTTATAAAATAATGTAATAAATTCAGATCCTTATTCAACAGAGCTTCTCAGTAAAGCATTTGATTATCTCTTTGGCTTGTTTGTGTTAGTAACATTAGTGTCTGAGAAATTAAAAGGCTTCTAAAAGTATTTATACTACCTTTGCGCACAGTTGGCAGAGATGAGCTCCAACCTCATCAGCCATAATACAGCAGTCCGCCAAATGAGTGAGTGCATGAGAGTGAATAAGCAATTCACCTTCAGAAATGTATGAAATGGTACGACCCATTGTGGAGGTGTTGGTAGTTTCATTTTCTGCCTCTCCAGTATTATAAAGGAAAAGTATTAAACTATTTAAAATTATTTTTTAAAAAAATATTCTGATTACCACTAACAATGGGATTTTGTTTTTCAGTTGCCCTAAAAAGGAATAAAGTAGAAGTTAATTTACTCAGGACCACCCCCCCCTTCCTTTATCCACATTCTGATTCGATTTCCACACAGTGGTTTCCACTGAGAGATAAATGATAGTGATGATAATAACAACGGAAAAAGGAAACTCACTGAAATAAATATATAAACTGGCATCCAGTGTTATTCATCCCACAGCTGAACATCTACAGAAACCTCATAATATTCATTACTCATCCTCACTCACTTACCCACTCATTTGCCAAACAACTTGATCTTATTAGGATTGTAGGGCTCTGGAGCCTATCTCAGCAATCACTGAGTGAAAGCAGAGTACAAGGATCCCTCGCTACTTCACGCTTCAATTCATGTGGCTTCAATTCATTCTGCAGTGCATCGCAGTATTTTTTTTTAAAATATTCATAGAATAAAAAAAAAACAAGGAAATAGTTAATGAAAATGCCGCAGAAACAAGGCCAATTATGCACAAAAAACCCTAAACAAACAAAAAACAACCCAAAACTTCTCATCAAAACTAGTTAAATTTTGTGAGGCGCGCATCGGAGTGCCTGCGCGCGCATCGGAGTGCATTTATATTTTATTTATATCGTATGCATTATTTGTAATGTTTAATTGTTACTATAAGCATTTACAGCATTGAATATGTATTTATTGATATTATATACACATACAATTCCTACTTCGCGGAATTCGGTGATTGCAGGGTATCTCGGTCCCAATTAACCGCAGAAAGCGAGGGATCCCTATTATACACTGAAAAGCTCACCAGACCATCCAAGGGCATGACACACAATGATGCGTACAGGCAATTCGGAACAGCCAGTTAACCAAATACCCATGTCTTTGTACTGTGGAAGGAAACTTGAGAACCCAGCGGAAACCCATGCAATGGGGCAAGTGTGTAAATGGCACACAGAAACCGTGGCACTTGAACAAAAGCAGACATGCTAACCAGTACACCACCATCACTGAAACCTACAGGAAATATAAACAGTTTTTAATTCTCTTTGTTTGTTTGTTTTGGGGGGAGGGGGACATATTTCCATTCACTTTAAAATTGACTTGATGTTTGTTTATAAGTAAACCTATCATCACTGAATCTTTAAATGTGGTTTATTTCAACTATCTGACAGACTATCACATGTTTTGCATATTTTTGGAATTTAAATTTAAATAAATAAGAGATGATTTGAATACAGTTCATGTATCTTGATCTTGACCATACATGCAAATCACAAATTTTACTCAGGCAGATATCCAGGCTACTACTTTTTAAATGAACAGTAAATGAGAAGAAGACTGAAGGGAACGCCGCAGGCACTGCAAACATGGTAACTTCCGGCTACAGACAACGTCTAAAACCGCACATACCCTGCAACTATCGCCTACTAAATCCTAGTCAAGCACACCAGTATATTATTGTCTGGGACGTAGCACGGATATAAAAAAAAAAACAATGTTGATACTATTTTCCCGGTGATGCAAACACCAATAGTTTCGCGTATACACCGCATCTTACGGTATTATGATTAATAATAAAATAAGCAGAAAAAGTTATCGTTTTTTTTTCTCTGAATCGTTTTAAACCAGTTGATAACATAAGATTTAAATAACAAATGATACATTTGACAGTTATTTCTGTATCCTAATAGTGACTTTCCTTCAAACGCGTAAGTATTAAATTCATAATACAATATTCACATGCTATTTAATAGAAATACAAGGAACATCCTAAACACGGGATTTAAAAAAGGCTTATTTAATATTATTTTCTCATAACGTGTACTAATACACAGCTTGCAACTGTTAATAACGAGTATTGTTGTTAAAATGTTTGAAATAAGCTCGATTAGAGCCTCATTCATAGAGAGCATACCGTAAATATGCCTATATACGCGCATCGGGATATATTAATGAATTGATCACTGAAGCTGGTCGATTGTCATCCTTACAGCTTGATATTTGGATACTGTTGAATAATAATAAAAAAAAAAATCACAATTATGTTTATTCACAAACACATTTTGGGACTCATTTGAGCGCTACAAGTTTGGACTGGTGAATAGAAATCTAGGGGAGTGAGTGATCGTGATAATAAGATTTAGAAAGGGAGTTTACCATGTACTCTGCAGGTTCCTTCACGTCCTCTGTGTTGATGGCAAGTAGAAGAATGCCAACAGTCGCCAGTAGCAGCACGGTGAACGGGACGATCAAACGGCATGATTGCTTCAGAATCCCCATGATACGATAGCTGCCACGTGCGTGTGTGTGTGTGGCAGCAGGGAGTCGGTTCACCTGTTGCAAAGTCTCGCGCCGGTATTGTGAATGTGTGATAAACTGTGCTTAATATATGTGTGTGTGTTCTCCATAAAAGTGGGCATGGCCGTAATGGCATCGCATATCTCTGCAAGGCTGCAGACTAGCAGAAGTGTCCTCACAAGCACTCTGCACTTTGTACAAGGGTGTGCAACACAGACGCACACAGGTTTCCATAACTTCAGGGGGCCAGACCAAGATTTATATTAATTTCCGGTCGACTTCTCCTTAACCCTATTGATCACTACATGTATGGTCCTAATACTTGAGCTTAGCCGGAAGGGACTCATTCACTTCCAATTAAATACACATGAAATACACTGTTGGCATTTGAAAATAAAGTTGAATCAGCCAGAATGAGGAAAAATATGAGCCTGAACACCAGTCTGGTACATTTTCTAACTACCCAACTTCAAACGTGAATTAATATTTCCATGTCCAATTTTATTTGTGTGTCAATGCGTCAGAATCTTTAGTGCCTGCCTGAGAGATAATATCATATCAATGTAAAATATGGGCATATGGTTAGCATAGTTTCTGAAATTAATTCAAATACTGTACTTCCTAGTTTACACCTTTTCCAAGCTCAATTTTGTGATGAGAGAAAGATCTTTTTTCACATACCACTGAGCCTCTGCTTAGGTCGCCACAGGACCAATAACCACGGAGCACAGGTGCACACACAATAAACCACGGAATTTACATGCGTGACAAATTTGTACATAAGCACCAAGCTTAAAGTGGGATCGATGTAACATGGTGCATCTTGTGCTCCCACCGATCACTGATGTCTTCTTTTCCTTTCGGCTGTTCCCTTCAAGGGTCGCCACAGCGAATCATCTGCCTCCATCTCACCCTATCCTCTGCATCTTCTTCTCTGACACCAACTACCTTCATGTTCTCCTTCACCACATTCATAAATCTCCTCTTTGGTCTTCCTCTAGGCCTTCTGCCTGGTAGTTCCAACCTCAGCATCCTACTACCAATATACTCACTATCCCTCCTCTGTACATGTCCAAACCATTTCAATCTAGCATCTCTGACTTTGTCCCCAAAACCTCTTACATGTGCTGTCACTCTGATGTACTCATTCCTGATCCTATCCATCCTCGTTACTCCAAAAGAGAACCTCAACATTTTCATCTCTGCTACCTCCAGCTCTGCCTCCTGCCTTTGCCTCAGCGCCACTGTTTCTAGGCCATTCAACATTGCTGGTCTCACCACCGTCTTGTACACTTTTCCTTTCATTCTTGCTGACACTCTCCTATCGCACATCACACCGGACACTTTTCTCCAACCATTCCAACCTGCCTGCACACACTTCTTCACCTCTTTTCCACACTCTCCATTGCTCTGGATTGTTGAGCCGAAGTACTTAAAATCCTCCACCTTCCTGATCTCTGCTCCCTGGAACATCACCGTTCCTCCTGGGTCCTTCTCATTCATACACATGTATTCTGATTTTCTGAGGCTAACCTTCATTCCTCTCCTTTCCAGGGCATACCTCCACCTCTCTAGATTTTCCTCCACTTGTTCTCTGCTCTCACTACAGATCACAATGTCATCTGCAAACATCATAGTCCATGGAGATTCTTGCCTAACCTCATCTGTCAGCCTGTCCATCACCATAGCAAACAAGAAGGGGCTCAGAGCTGACCCTTGATGCAGTCCCACCTCCACCTTGAATTCATCGGTCATGCAGACAGCACACCTCACCACTGTCTTACATCTCTCAGACATGTCCTGCACCACTCTAACATACTTCTCTGCCACTCCAGACTTCCTCATGCAATCCCACAGTTCTTCTCTTGGCACCCTGTCATATGCTTTTTCCAGATCCACAAAGGCACAGTGCAGTTCCCTCTGACCTTCTCTGTACTTCTCTATTAACATCCTCAAAGCAAACACTGCATCTGTGGTGCTCTTTCATGGCATGAAACCAAACTGTTGCTCACAAATGCTGACCTCTGCCCTTAGTCTAGCTTCCACTATTCTTTCCCATAACTTCATCGTATGGCTCATCAACTTTATCCCTCTGTAGTTGCCGCAACTCTGCACGTCTCCCTTGTTCTTAAAAATGGGTACCAGCACACTTCTCCTCCATTCTTCCGGCATCCTCTCACTCTCTAAGACGTTGTTGAATGTTCTTGTCAGAAAATCTACTGCTACCTCTCCTAGACACTTCCATACCTCCACAGGTATATCATCAGGACCAACTGCCTTTCCATTTTTCATCCTCTTCAGTGCCCTCCTCACTTCACCCTCACTAATCTTTGCTAGTTCCTGCTCGCTCCTCAATGGTCACCTCTTCTACTCTTTTTTTCTCTCTCATTTTCCTCATTCATCAGCTCTTCAAAGTACGTATGGCTCATCAACTTTATCCCTCTGTAGTTGTCGCAACGCTGCACATCTCCCTTGTTCTTAAAAATGGGAACCAGCACACTTCGTTTCCATTCCTCCGGCATCCTCTCACTCTCTAAGACTTTGTTGAATGCTCTGGTCAGAAAGTCTACTGCTACCTCTCCTAGACACTTCCATACCTCCACAGGTATGTCATCAGGACCAACTGCCTTTCCACCCCCTCCTCACTTCGCCCTTACTAATTTTTGCTACTTCCTGGTCCTTGATGGTCACCTCTTCTACTATTTTCTGTCTCATTTTCCTCATTCATCATTCAGCTCTTCAAAGTACTCTTTCCATCTTCCCAGCACACTTCTGTCTTTAGTCAATACATTTCCCTCTCTGTCCTAAATCACTCGAACTTGCTGCATGTCCTTCCTCTCTCTATTGCTCTGCTGTGCCAACCTGTATAAATCATTTTCTCCCTCCTGACCATCCAACCTATCATACAAGTCATCACATGCCCTCTGTTTGGCCTTTGACACCGCTACTTTCGCCTTATGCTTTGTCTCCGTGTACTCCTGTTTACTCTCTTCAGTCCTCTCAATGTCCCACTTCTTCTTAGCTAACCTTTGCACACACTCCTGCACTTCCTCATTCCACCACCAAGTCTCCTTATCTACTTTCCTTTCAGAGGACACACCAAGTACTCTCCTACTTGCTTCCCTGATCATATTAGTTGTAGTTGTCCAGTCATCTGGAAGCACTTCCTGACCACCCAAAGCCTGCTTCAACTCTTCCTTGAAGACAACACAACACTCTACACTTCCTTTTTCAGCTTCCACCACTTTGTCTTCTGTTCTCCCTTTGCCTTCTTCACCTTCCTCACCATCAGCATCATCCTGCACACCACCATCCTTTGCTGTCTGGCAACTGTCTCACCCACTACTACTTTGCAGTCACTGACTTCCTTCAAATTACATCGCCTACACAAGATGTAGTCTACCTGTGTGCTCCTACCTCCACTTTTATAAGTCAGCCTATACTCCTGTCTCTTCTGGAAGAAAGTATTCACCATAGCCATTTCCATCCTTTTTGTAAAATCTATCAACATCTGTCCCTCTCCTTCCTGTCCTGGATACCAAACCTGCCCATAACTTCCTCGTCCCTTCTGTTGTCTGCACTAACACGTCCATTGAAGTCTGCCCCAATGACCACTCTTTCACCTCTGGCGGTACTCTGCATCACTTCATCTAACTCACTCCAGAATCTCTCCTTTTCTTCTAGCTCACCTCCTGCCTGTGGGGCATAAGCACTAACAACATTGAACATCACACCTTCAATTTCTAACTTGAGACTCATCACTCTGTCTGACACTCTTTTCACTTCTAGAACATTCCTGCCAAACTCCTCCTTCAAGATGACTCCTACTCCATTTCTCTTCCCATCCACACCATGAATAAACAGCTTAAACCCTGCTCCTAAGCTTCTAGCCTTGCTACCTTTCCACATGGTCTCTTGAACACACAGTATGTCCACCTTCCTCCTCTGCATCATGTCTGCCAGCTCTCTATCTTTTTCTGTCATAGTTCAAACATTCAAAGTCCCTACTCTCAGTCCTAGACTTTTGCTTTTTTCTTATCTCTTTGCCTACAGACACGCCTTCCACCTCTCCTTCTTTGACCAACAGTAGTCCAGTTTCCACTAGCACCCTGTTGTTTAACACCACTGATGGCGGTCGTTGTTAATTCGGGCCTCAACCGATCCGGTTTGAGAATCATATTGATGATTTTCATGGTTGATTTGGCATAGGTTTTACATCAGATGCCCTTCCTGACACAACCTCTGCATTTATCCGGGCTTCGGACCAACGTGAGGATGAACGCTGGCTTGTGCTCCCCCTCACGGCTGCATTCCACCGATCACTGATGTATCTGCATTATACTAAAGAAAAGTTGAACAGTAACAGTTTTGTAATCAGACCCATATACATTTGCAAGACACCCTAATCCACAGTGGGTTCCATTTACACAATTGAAGGTGAAGGGCCTTGCTCAAGATCTCACCAATTTGTTGGTACTGGGACTCGTACGATCAACCTTCTGATAAGTAACCCATCTCCTTAACCACTGAGCCGCCACTACCGAACCCTTAGCTTACTCCTGCATGTGTCAATGACCCCTGCACTGGGCATGATGATATTGGTAAACATCATCATCCAGTGTCATCGGTGAGGTGAGCAACCGCGCAGACAACTTAGTCTTAGACTTTTTCCGCTGTCTTGGGCATTTCTGTGAGGAGTTTGCATGGTATCCTGGTTTCCCCTTACAATCCAAAGACATGCACATGATACAAATTGGCTGTTCGAAATGTATGGTTCAGGACGTACTGTACCTTCACACCGTGTCAGCTGAGTAAGGCTCCAGCCTCCCCCATAATTCTAATGAGATTAAGCGGTTTGTAAATGAGTGAGGAAGTGAGTAAGTAAATAACCCATAAGCTGGATTGATTTTTCGAGAAAATATTTAGATTTAGCCAATCTGAACTGATAGTGGAAAATAAAACACACAGGGTATTTGAAACATGTCATCACCTTAAAATTAGGCATTTCCATTATGGGGACTAGCGTTTTGTCCCCATAAGGAAGGCAAGTGCTCATGATGTGACTGTAAACAGATTTAGACAATGTGATGAATACCTAGACACCACACACACACACACACACACACACACACACACACACACACACACACACTTTAATAGGCATGAAAGACTGATGGTTGTCTTTCTACCTTTAATGCTGTCTTTCAGACCAGACTGGGAGCCAGAAGAAAGACAAATGAGTAAACATGATACCAGTGAAGACTATCTACACCACCTGCACCAAACAAAACCTGAAGATGAACATGAGTCACAGAGACAAACAGCAAACAATAATGGAAAAAAAAAATCAAAGACACAGTTGTAAATCACTTTATACAGAATCACTTAAAAGCGACCATTATCCTCCCTTACTTTATTGCTGTTGACGTTTTGAAATGTGGACAAAAAAAAAAATCAGTAGAACATCAATGCTTCAGGCTACATTTATATTGGCACAGCTCTTGAGGTTAATTCAGTTATTACTGGAGTTATCTGCATTCATAAATGGTGTACGTGACCTTTTATCTTCCTGCAGGTTTCCGCAGACCAAACAGCTTGACAAAACTTAATGTGGTGTACCCGTGACTTCTATGTCTGTGGGTAGCGAACTACGATGTTGAGAAGTTGTAGCTGTTCTCTCACTCTCAAAAATTCTGATTATACAGGTCCTTCTAAAAAAATTAGCATATTGTGATAAAGTTCATTATTTTCTGTAATGTACTGATAAAAATTAAACTTTCATATATTTTAGATTCATTGTACATCAACTGAAATATTTCAGGTCTTTTATTGTTTTAATACTGATGATTTTGGCATCCAGCTCATGAAAACTCAAAATTCCTATCTCAAAAAATTAGCATATCATGTTCAGGTAGTCTAAACGAGCTATTAACCTAATCATCTGAATCAACCAATTAACTCTAAACACCTGCAAAAGATTCCTGAGGCTTTTAAAAACTCCCAGCCTGGTTCATTACTCAAAACCGCAATCATGGGTAAGACTGCCGACCTGACTGCTGTCCAGAAGGCCATCATTGACACCCTCAAGCAAGAGGGTAAGACACAGAAAGAAATCTCTGAGCGAATAGGCTGTTCCCAGAGTGCTGTATCAAGACACCTCAGTGGGACGCCTGTGGGAAGGAAAACGTGAAAGAAGGGCCGAATTCTGACCTTGGGGGACCTGTGGAAGCAGTGGACTGAGTCTGGAGTAGAAACATCCAGAGCCACCTTGTACAGGCGTGTGCAAGAAATGGGCTACAGGTGCCGCATTCCCCAGGTCAAGCCACTTTTGAACCAGAAACAGCGGCAGAAGCGGCTGACCTGGGCTACAGAGAAGCAGCACTGGACTGTTGCTCAGTGGTCCAAAGTACTTTTTTCGGATGAAAGCAAATTTTGCATGTCATTCGGAAATCAAGGTGCCAGAGTCTGGAGGAAGACTGGGGAGAAGGAAATGCCAAAATGCCTGAAGTCCAGTGTCAAGTACCCACAGTCAGTGATGGTCTGGGGTGCCATGTCAGCTGTTGGTGTTGGTCCACTGTGTTTTATCAAGGGCAGGGTCAATGCTGCTCGCTATCAGGAGATTTTGGAGCACTTCATGCTTCCATCTGTGAAAAGCTTTATGGAGATGAAGATTTCATTTTTCAGCACGACCTGGTACCTGCTCACAGTGCTAAAACCACTGCTAAATGGTTTACTGACCATGGTATTACTGTGCTTAATTGGCCTGCCAACTCTCCTGACCTGAAGCCCATAGAGAATCTGTGGGATATTGTGAAGAGAAAGTTGAGAGACACCAGACCCAACACTGTGGATGAGCTTTAGGCCGCTATCGAAGCATCCTGGGCCTCCATAACACCTCAGCAGTGCCACAGGCTGATTGCCTCCATGCCACGCCGCACTGAAGCAGTTATTTCTGCAAAAGCATTTCCGACCAAGTATTGAGTGCAAAACTGAACATAATTATTTGAAGGTTGATTTTTTTTTTTTTTTTTTTTTTTTTTTTTAAATTGGTCGGATGAAATATGCTAGTTTTTTGAGATTTTTTTTTTTGTTTGTTTTTGCTTTACTTTTTTTGCCAAAGTGATCAATATTAAAACAATAAAATGCTTGAACTACTTCAGTTGATGTACAATGAATCTAAAATATATGAAAGTTTAATTTTTATCAGTACATTACAGAAAATAATGAACTTTATCACAATATGCTAATTTTTTTAGAAGGACCTGTATATTTAAAACTTAAAGAAGAAATAAAACACTTCAGGATGATGGTATTGATTACTATACACTCCAACAACATGAGAACTGAGGGAGTGTATACCTCCACCAAGCCAAACAATCCCAAAATAAACCATCTGAATTGCTTCAGCCCTCTCAAGTCTCTGTGAGGCTGGCACCTATTTGAGCTGTCTCTGGGTGAAGGCGGGGTACACCCTGAACAGCTCGCCGGTGCATAGCAGGGCGAACAAACACACAAATATTTGCACTCCAACTCACACTTAGGGGCAATTTGGAACAACCAATTAGACTAATGTCCACGTCTTTGGATTGTGGGAGAACCCCACGAGCACTGAGAGAACATGCAACCTCCTCAGGGAAATGTCCGCGAGTCTAGAACGTTCTTGCTCTGAGGCGGATGTGCTAATGCCACAAGTTCTCCCCTGATTGTTAAAGGCTGTGCATTCAGTCATTAATTTTTTAAACTGCTTAATCCTTATTTGCGCCACAAAGGCTGCCACCCGTCTCAACCATACCGACTCTGGGTGTGGACGGGGTATACACCGGACAGATTGTCAGGCCATCACGGAGCCAACACTTATACAACCATTCAAACTAACACCTAGGGCTGATTTGGAACAGCCAGTTCTCGTACTGTGCATGTATTTGGACAGTGGGAGGAAACCCATTGAAGTACAGGAAGAAAACGCCCAGGCTGGGAATCAAACCCAAGCCTTCTTGCTGCAAGGCAGACATGCTAACCACTACGCCCCCATGCTGCCCTAAAGGATATTAACATTGCATTTTTAAATCAGGGATTGTTTCCATGTGCCCCTATAGCTTTCATTACTCTCACCTATTTCCAAAGTGCTTGATCCTAATAGGATTTCAGGGAGACCGGGGTCTGTCTCAGTTGAGGTACACCCTGAAAACCTCACTATGTCACCATAGGGAAACCCACATCTCAATTCAAACTCACACTTAGGGGTAATTTAGGACAGCCAATTTGCATGTTAATGTATTGAGAGTGGAAGTCAGAGTACCGGGAAGCGAACCCTGCAAGCACAAGCAGAACATGAGACACACAGAGACAACCAGGCCCAGGACTTGAACCCATAATGTTCTTGGTACAAGGCAGTCATGCTAACCACTACTCCACTGTACTAACCTACAGGAAGCTAATTACCATACACTGCCCAGTCAAAAAACTTTTATAGCATTGTTGCTCCGGTTGATCCGGTTGAGGCTTCGCAGCATTGATGTGGCAATAAAATGAAGCAGCTGATGATCTGAATGGACTGAATGTGCAGGTTATCGCATCAATGCACTTTTTCTTCCGCGATGGCTCGGATATAAAATGGGGACTCAAATAACGAAAGATTGGTTCAGGAACAAGAGGAACCATTTTTACACATGTATTGGTACCCCTGAGTGGATCATTGTTGTTCGCCATGAATACAGCATGCAATCATCATGCCATTGTTTGAGCAGGCTTAAGCAACATTACATTTATTTTCATCCAGTACTGTATTGGGTCCATTTCTCACCAACATCTTTAATTTCATTCAGTTTAGTTCATTTTCTGTAACCGCTTAATACTAATTAGGGTCGCGGGGAGGCTGGCGCCCATCCCAGCCAACTTCGGGCGAGGGCAGAGTACACCCTGGACAGCTCGCCAGGCCATCGCAGGGCGGAAACACGCCGACGGCTTTGCAGTCTACTCTTGTCAAAAGTCAGCAATGGTTCTTTTACATGCCTCTCACCATAGACAGTGAGAGACATGGCCCGCCTTTGATAACCCAGTTAGCTGCACTGGGGAGGACAGTGACAACCTTGTGGAGAGTGGGACTCGAACCCCCAATCTTTGGATCAGCGATCCAGTGCCCTATACCACTAGACCACCACTGCCCCCGTCTTTAATTTATGAGGGAAAACTGAACCACTCCATGAAGTCTTTTCCAGCCATAGGGTTAAGGTCAGGACTCTGGGGTGCCAATACATATGTGAAAGAGGATTATTTTCACTTTGCGTCTGGTTCCACTGAGGGTTGTCTCAGGAGGGTTTCCTTCTTCTAACTTGCTCGGGAGAGATTTATAAATGCTTTGGGAGGATATCTATTGTTAGTGTGATGGTATACAAATATCATGTAAACAGAGAACAAAAGCAGTATTCAAGCACACAGTATCATGTTTCCCGATATTGGTTCATGATGAAAACAATGGAGGGCAGTGGTGGTCTAGTGGTATAAGGTGCCGGATCGCTGATCCAAAGGTTGGGGGTTCGAGTCCCACTCTCCACAAGGTTGTCACTGTCCCCCCCCAGTGCAGCTAACTGGGTTATCAAAGGCCGGCCATGTCTCTCACTGTCTATGGTGTGAGGCATGTAAAAGAACCATTGCTGGCTTTCGACAAGAGTAGGCTGCAAAGCCGTCAGCGTGTTTCCGCCCTGCGATGGCCTGGCGAGCTGTCCTGGGTGTACTCTTCCCTCGCCCTGAGTTGGCTGGGATGGGCACCAGCCTCCCCGCGACCCTAATTAGGATGAAGCGGTTACAGAAATGAAAACAATGGTGGGCTTGATGCAGCCCTCAAAATGACGAAGGGTCCTCCTCTCTCCATTACTGTCTTTCTTTCATGCATCATGATGTAAGGTCAGTGGAATACAAATATCGTGTATACGCAGATCCTTCGTTGTGGTCTTGGCACAATTTGGTGACCACCAAGCACTGATAGTTCCACAGTAGAAGCAGAACCATGACAGACAGAGCTAGCAGAACCAGAGTCACCACCAGGAGGTGCTGTTTATTCAGTTGAGAACCTGCAGGGACGAAGCTCCAGAGCCATGTTTTAAATGGTGACTCAGAGGGATGAGGTGGTGAAGTGACTGAGATGTTTCCAGTCTGAGTGCAGTTCTGCTGCGCGCACATGGTACAGGTTTTACCAGCTCACCTGCAGAAAAACCGAGAGTTTAGGGTTATAAAGAGAACGAAAAAGCCTGCAAAAATAGATAAGGTCACGTGTGCTCTGTGCACTGGATTTTGCAACACCTGTAATTATTCTGCTTGAAATTCATCACTGATAGCTTTCCATGGTGTCTTTTCAAACCGGTTCTTGCAATATTCTCTTCTGGACGTTTCCAGCGTTTTCCTTCCTCTCCAGCCAGTTTTGCAGTGTTTACCTATTTACACAGGTCACACTTTGGTGACGCCGACAACGTGCGAATCTTCCACTCTCACTCATCATCCATTCAATCATTTGCCAAGTTGCTTAATCGTATTAGGTTTGCAAGACAGGCTGGTGCCTATCAGTCAACACTGGGTGAAAGCATGGTACACCCTGAACAGTTTGACAGTTTGCTGGTCCATTGCTGGGCTAAGGTGCACATACAAACACACACACACACACAAACACACACACACACACACACACACACACACACACACACACACACACACATTCTCTCTCTCTCTCTCTATCTCTCTCTCTCTCTCTCAACCATTCACACTCTTTCGTACACCTAGGGATAATCTGAAACAGTCAATTAGCATAATGTGCATGTCTTTGGACCGTGTGAGGAAACCTGA
Organism: Plotosus lineatus; assembly: GCA_024760905.1. Lineage (NCBI taxonomy): Eukaryota > Metazoa > Chordata > Actinopteri > Siluriformes > Plotosidae > Plotosus > Plotosus lineatus. Next base: position 52,659,318 of record CM045734.1, read on the forward strand.
GTACCAGAAGGAAACAGGCAGTGTGAGGAAAAAACATGCAGATTCCACACAGACATGTCTGATCCTGGGACCTGAACCCAAGACCTTCTTGCTATAAGGTGGACATGCTAACTACGATACCACCCTGACACCACGATCCAAAGTCATCATTCATTCATATTCTATACCGCTTAATCCTAATTAGAGGCACGGGAAGGCTGGCACCAATCTCAGCCGACTCTGTGCATGGATAGGGTATGCCCTGAACAGCTTGACAGGCCACTGCAGGGCCAACACTCACATAACCATTCATACACCTACAGGTGATTTCGAACAGCCAGTTAACCTACTGTGCATGTTTTAGGACTGTGGGAGGAAACTGAAGTACCCGAAGGAAACACACACAAGTTTGAGGAAAAAAACATGCAGATTCCACACAGACATGTCTGATCCTGGGACCAAAACCCAAGACCTTCTTGCTGTAAGGTGGACATGATAACTACGATACCACCCTGACACCACGATGCAAAGTCATCATTCATTCATATTCTGTTACTGCTTAATCCTAATTAGAGTCACGGGGAGGCTGGCAGCGATCTCAGCCGACTCTGGGCATGGGCGGGGTACACCCTGAACAGCTTGCCAGGCCTTCGCAGGGCCAGCACTCACATAACCATTCATCTCACAACTACGGGTGATTTCAAACAGCCAATTAAACTACTTGCATGTTTTAGGACTGTGGGAGGAAACCGAAGTAAGGTAAGTCTGTTGGGTTTTTACACCCGAGCCTAGTGGCTTAGCCTCGTGGCTCATCAGGCCGGTGCTTATCCCCGGTTTCTGTAGCGTGAAGCGACCAGGAGTTCATCTCCCCCTGGATGGGACGCTAGTCCATCGCAGGTTTACCTTCCCAGTATATTTTTACTGGTACCCGTTTATACTGCTGGGTGAACAGAGGCACACTTGTGGTTGAGACCTTGCCCAGGGGTCTTAGCACAGTGAGGGTCTCAGTGGGATTCGAACTCACAACCTCCTGATCATGAGCGCAGAACCACTATGCCACCGGCCCCACAGGAAACCGAAGTACCTGAAGAAAATACACACAAGTTTGAGGAAAAAAACATGTAGACTCCACAAAAAAAAGTCTGAATCCAGGACACGAACCCAAGACCTTTTTACACTAAGGTGGACATGCTAACCAGAACAGCACCGTACCACCTCTATCCAAAGTATCAAAGATAATTTTGACAAGCTTTACTTTTTAATAGGCATGAAAGTGTAAAGGCGTGGCACAGTGGAGTAGTGGTTACTACTTCCGTCTCACAGAAAGAAGGTGCTGGGTTCAAGCCCCAGATTCAGAGAGGGGATTTCTGTGAGGAGTTTGCCCTGTTATTTGCATAGACATTCACACCAAGCGGTGATGAAAGCAGCCCATTAGTCTAATGTGCAATTCTTTGGACTGTAGGAGGAAACCGGAGCATGCGGAGGAAACCCACATTAGAGTGGAACGAGCAAACAATCTGCACACAGAAGTATCTTCGCCGAGCCCAGTGCGATGCCACGCCGTATCCAGGGCCTTCTTGTTGGGATGTGGACAAGATAACCACTACTCCACCACGCTGCCCTCAAAGCAAAAATCATGTTTTCTGTACGACGGCTATACTTGCAGACTATTCTTTTTAAAAAAAAGTATTCGATGTGTAGACACATTGGCAGCAGAGGCATGGGGCATTGGCATCTGCCTCACAGCAAGCAGGTCCTGGGTCCGAATTGTGCGCTCAGAGAGGTTGATTTTGTGTGTAGTTTACATGTCGTCTTGTGTTTGCTTGCGTGGGTTTGTTTGAGATGCAGCAATTGTTTTTCTTCTTGTTTGTGTTTTTTTTCCGTCTTCCCCGCTTGTGTCCCCTCATCATGTTCAGCACCATTATTCAGCACTTAATTAAACAAACCCAACAAACAAATGAAGCTTATACTGAGTCTTTACAGCTCAAATTGGCAAAGTAAAATGTATTTGGCACAATGGGGCATTCAGATTATTGTTCTGCTTGCCAAGTTGGTGGACAGGACAGGCCAAAAAAAAAAAATAGAGAAAGAGAGTAAGAGAGAGAGAGAGAGAGAGAGAGAATGATCAAGAGTGTGAGAGAGAAAGAGTAAGAGACAGCAAGGGAGAATGACAGGGAGAAGAGAGGGAGAACATGAGACAGAATGAGAGAAAGGCAAAGATAGGGGAGAGAGAGAGTAAAAGAGAGAGACAAAAAGAGAGAGAGGCAGGGAGAGAGAGAGAGAGAGAGAGAGAGAAAGAAAAAATAAGCAAGAGAATGACAAAGACAAAGAGCAGACAGAGAAGAGAAAGAGAGAATGAGAGAGGCGAGAGAGAAAGACTAGGAGAGGGACAGGGAGAAGAGAGAACGTGAAAGAGTTGGAGAGAGGGAGAGGGAGGTCGGGAGAGAAACAGGGGAGAGAGAGAGGCATGAGAGAAAGAAGGAGGGGATGGGGAGAGAGGGAGGGAAAGAGAGAGGGAGAGGAAAGAGAGAGGAGTAAGAGAGCAAGATTCGGAGCGAGAGAAGAGAGAGAGAGAGGGAGGGAGAGGGAGGGAGGAGAGAGAGTGAGAGGAGAGAGAGAGAGTGGAAGCCAGAGGGAGGGAGAGAGGGGAGGAGAGGGGAGGAAAGAGAGAGAGAAGCGTATGACAGGGAGATGAAAAAGACAGAAAGGGGAGGAGAGGTAGAGGAGAGAGAGTGAGGAGTAAGAGAGAGAGAGAGAAAGAGAGAGGGGGATCGAGAGGAGAGTGTGGGGGAGACGTTAGAGAGAGGGAGAGGAGAGAGAGAGAGAGAGAGAGAGAGGAGGGGTGATAGGGGGTGGGAGGGGGAGGGGAGGGGAGGAGGGCTGCAGTCTCCTTATGACCCTAATAGAATGAAATGATTTGGCAAAAAATTGAGGAAATGGATGAAGGATTGAATGAAGGATTGAACGAAGGAGGGAATAAATGATGGAATGAATGAAGAAATGAAGGAATGAATGAAGGTATGAATGACGGATTGAATGAAGTATTGAATGAAGGAATGAATAAATGAAGGAATAAATGAAGGAATGAATAAATAAAGGATTGAATGAAGGATTGAACAAAGGAGGGAATAAATGATGGAATGAAAAAATAAATAAAGGAGGGGAACAAATGATGGAATGAATGAAGGAATGAATCAAAATAACAAACGAAGGAATGAAGTGACAAAAATATTTGCAGTGTTCAGAAAGGTCTGTTTAAGACTTGCATTCATTGGAGAATATAGAATGTGTTTCATCTTTCATTATAATTTTTTTTTGGCTGCGTATAAAGGTTTCCTGATAAAAGCACACAGCTCACATTCTTAGTATTTTTATTTACATGTTTTAGTCCAACGTAACCATTTTGCACATGTGGGATCACTTGGCAGTGAAACCCTGATTTGTGGAAAACTCAGAGATGTTGAGTGAAAAGTGTTGAATAATATAACAAGGCATATGATTCCAGGGGAAAAAAAAAAAAAGATGGCGATGTTTACAGTACTAATATAAGAGGCATGGTGGCGTAGTGGTTAGCATGTCTTCCTCACAGAAAGAAGGTCCTGGGTTCGAGTTCTGGGCTGCAGCATTTCTGTGTGGAGTTTGCATGTTCTCCATGTGCCTGCATAGGTTCGCTCTGGGTACTCCGGTTTCCTCCCACAGGCCAAATGCATGCACATTAGGCTAATTGGTTGTGTGTGTGTGTTGGCTCTGCGGTGGTCTGCTGAGTTATTCATGGTGCACCCTACCTTCATCCATTGTCAGCTGAGATAAACTGGAACCTCCCTGCATATCCCTAATATCACTGTGCCTGTTGCAGGGGTGCCTGACATGTATACATGAATAAATTAATGGATTTTTATTCACCAGTTTGAAAATATAACAAAAATCAACAATACAGTAAACACAATGTACTGTAGACAACTCAGAGCATCTGAGAGAAAGTGGAAGAAATCTCCACTTGAATCAGATTTGGCTTCCTGCCATGTTCTCCTATCCACATTTTCATGTGATGTGACTTCTGCTAAGACAGCCTTCTACAAGAAAAACTCGGATACTACTGCACAAGACCCACGCGAACTCCACAACATCTTTTCACCCTCACTCAATCCATCTGTGCCATCTGCCACATCCTCCCTGACCACTGAAGACTTTGCTGACTTCTTTGATGGGAAGGTTAAACAAATCTGTGAGAAAATTCACTCCCACCCAAACTCCTACACTACACAGCGTAGATTCCACTTCCCTGTCCCTTGCACAATTTTCCAGTCTCACGGATAAAGACATCCAGCAAGTCATCTCATCATGCAATCCTACCACCTACTCACCAGATCCAATTCTTTCCTCAATATTCCAGACTATCTTGCAAGATCTTCTTTCCTTTACATCACTATAATCAATAACTCTATATCATCTGGTCATGTATCAACAGTGTTCAAAAGAGCCAGGGTTCTACCCATCTTAAAGAAACTCCCTCTGGATCCATAGGACATCAGCAACTACAGGCTGGCATCACTTCTTTCTTTCCTTTCTAAAATTCTTCAATGCACTATTTATAAACAAATGTCTTTCTATCTTTTGCAGAATAGGCTCCTTGACCTTAATCAATCTGGCTTGAAAGCAGCACATTCTCCAGACACTGCACTCTTGGCTGTTACAGAAAAGCTACATGCTGCAAGGCTAGCCAAGATGTCATCAATCCTCGTTCTGCTCGACTTTTCAGCAGCATTTGACATGATCAACTACAAGACAGTCTTGTCCATCCTCAGGAGTCTAGAACTTGGTGGTGTAGCATGGCAGTGGTTTGCTTCCTACCTGGAAGGTTGCTCATATGAAGTTCTCTCCATGCTGACTTTCCACTGGTGTTCCCCAGGGCTCAGTTCTTGATCCACTGCTGTTCTCTTTATATTAAGTCATTGGTGATGTCATATCCTCAAATGGGTTCTCATACTAATGCTATGCAGATGACACTCAACTTGTTCTCTATCTTCATCCCTCAGACACGGATGTTTTTGCCCAGATCACTGCATGTCTGGCAAGTATCTCCTCATGAATGGCAGCTCACCAGCTGAAGCTTAGACTGCACTTGCCAGCAAGACTGAATTGCCGTTCATCCCAGCTGACTCATTCCCCACATCAGAGATCTTGCAATCACTTTGGACAATGCTGTAATCTCTCCTTCAGGCACTGCACTATGCCTTTTAGTAACCATGGATAAGTGCCTGTCATTCTCTTTTCATATCACTGATCTTTATCGATCACGTCGATTTCCTCTCTTTAACAGCTGATGGTCACTCAATTATTTGTTCAATCTTTTGTTATCTCAATACCAGATTACTGCAACTCATTCCTGGCAGGTCTACCTTTGAGCGCTATCCGACCTTGGCAAATGATCCAGAATGCAGCTGCATGGCTTGTTTTCAACCTTACCAAATTTTCCCATACCACACCACTGCTACGGTCTCTCCACTGGCTTCCTGTGTCTGTTCACATTAGATTTAAAACACTAATGGTTGCCACCAAAGCCAAAAAATGGACTTGTACCTTCCTCCCTCAAAGCACTTACCACACCTTGCATACACCACATTCTCTCAGATCCTCTCGCACTGCTAGACTGAGCCCTCCCCTCTACCAAGACACAAGGGAAAATGCATCTAAACTTTTCTCTGTTCTGGCTCCAAGGTAGTGGAATGAACTTCCTCTGGACAGCTGGACAGCCGAGTCACTGAGTATCTTCAAACGATGGCGAAAAACTTACCTTTTTCAGCAGTACTTAGATTAAGCACTATGCTGTAGACAGGCACACACAAACAAACAAACAAACAAACAAACAAAAAAATCTCACACGACACCTACTGACTGAGTTTGACTGACAATATACTTAATCTGTGTTCGAACAAATCAGTATTAGAATATTTTCACTGAAAGTGACTTTAAAGCATTTCTGCTAAATGCTATAAATTTACATGTGACTGAGTGAGTTTGTATGATGAAGTGTATTAGAAAAGGTGATAACGTGTATGGTTAGTTTCTGAAGTAATACTACTGGGTTTAGGGGAGAATTATAGGTATTATAGGTATATATGTATATTATAGGTATACAGTATTATTATCGGTATTCCCCTATAAATTGTTGCAATACGAGAGATAGGGATAGATCATGAAGTAATACAAGATGAGGAGTGTTTAAACAATATTTCTAGCAACCTTTCATGATATGTAGTTAATACAGATAGTCCAGAAAATGACCCATAATGTTAAATAGTTGACTAATTCTTGTTTTCTCCAGCTTTCATCAGGTGCAGTCTTTGCTTTGGACCTTTCCTTTTGCCTTCCGTATCACATGACCAACACGAACCAAGGAGCATGCACACACCCCCTTTGTTATATACTATGATAGTCAACCACCTCTTTTCGAACTTCAGAGCATGCATATTTTGGTGGCGGTCTAACACACTCGCCGAGAAAGAGCTATCCACCCCCCTCATACGAATGAGCTCACAGATGCCCATGATGGGTGAGTGAAAGGGAAGTGAGCATATGATATCCCTCCCTCCAGTTAGAGCTTTGCCAATTATCTCCCATGGACTCCAGGTCATAGATGGCAGTGGCGTTAACCTGGATTCAAACTCATAATCGTAATGCACCTTGTTGATGCGCCACTCGGGAGCCTAGTTTATGTACTAATATATATATATATCATCGGTCGTAGGCCTCCATCAGTCCCGAAGGACTATGGCTGGCTCTGGCCAGTATCCCGACTGGTGATACTCCCCAGTGCACAGAGCCCGGGTAGGGAGTAATGAGGGACAAGCTGTTACCCAAGCAGCAAGTCCCCCCCTGTCTCGGCGCCACCGGAAGGATCCAATGGAAAGGCAAGTGCCGATACGACTGGGTTCCAGTGCCGCTGCAGGAGAGAATCTACGGTCAATTTAGAACGGCCAATTAACCTACAGTGCACGTCTTTGGATTGCGGGGGAAACCGGAGCACCCGGAGGAAACCCGCACAAGCACGGGGAGAACATGCAAACTCCACACAGAAACGCCCAGGCCGGGAATCGAACCCGGGCCTTCTTGCTGTGAGGCGGACGTGCTAACCACCGTGCCGCTATATATATATATATATATATATATATATATATATATATATATATATATATATATATATATATAGTGGGGCTGGTGGCATAGTCGTTAGGGTGCTGTGCTCATGATCAGGAGGTTGTGTGTTCAAATCCCAGTTAGAACCCCACTGTGCTAAGATCCTTGGGCATGGTTTTAACCAGAGGGGGTGTGCCTCTGTTCACCCAGCAGTATAAATGGGTACCAGTAAAAATATACTGGGAAGGTAACCTGCCATGGACTAACATCCCATCCAGGAGGAGTTGAACTCCTGGTCCCTCCACGCAACGGGAATTGGGGATAAGCACCAGCCTGATGAGCAACGAGGCTCGGATATAAAAAGCCCAACAGACTTACCCATATATATATATAAATATAAATATATAAATAATCAATTCGTGGAAAACTGGCTAGCTAGATTACTCAGTTTGTCAGACATGATGTTAAAATCATTTTCAATAGTTTTGGCTAAATGACTGATGTTAGGGTCAGAAGCAAAGAGAATGGTCTGTAGTAGATCAGTTGCATTGATAGTGTAATTGATGTAGAGAAGAAAAAATAAGTGCCCAAGCATAGAACCTTGTGGAATGCAGAAGTTATCAAATGTTTTTTAAAAAGACATTGTGACCCAAAGGTCAAAAGTGCTATCTATGTGCACATACCTTGTTTGAGAGCAGTTGAAAAAGAAAAAGGTTGAGTCTGTCCTATAGAGATGGTTGATTTATTTTATTTAGTTAAAAACATCCTCAGCTTCACAAAAGGAGAAAAAGAAGAAAAACTTTGTGTCTTTGTTAAAAAAAGAAAAGAAAAAAGACAATCACACAGTTTTAGCACTGTCACAGTTTCTCAGTGTTGCTGCATCTCTTAGTGATCTAAAAATACCCATGGAAATGAAATTTTCACAACACTCCACCATAGAACACCTCTAAAAATGTGCTGTGCTGTGTGTAGATAAGACGGAGTGCACTTACAGGGATACAATGTCTGCATATGAAGTGAGTTTGTGTTTGCTACATTTCACCTTCACGTGGCTGCAGATCGGTTGTCTGAGGAACACCTTGATCCTCTCGAGTGTCACTTTGACAACTCGGTCAGCGAGCACCACTCAGCCATATTGCCATGACATGAGCAGCCTGCACAGCTTGTGCTGTGACTTCTCTCTCTCTCTCTCTCTCACTCACTCACTCACACACACACACACACACACACACACACACACACACACACACACACACACTGTGGATTTATTTTACAGCTTCAGTCATTTGCATTGAGCATATTAAAGTCAGTAGCAGAAAAAATTAAGCCCTACCTCAATGCTCATCTTAAACTGTACAGGTTTTTTATGGTACACTTGGACTCTTGAACAAACACACACTCACACACACACACACACACACAGACACTCTCTCGCTCTCTCTCTCTATCTCTCTATCTCTCTCTCTCTTTCCATCTGAAATATCCAGATTACGAAAAACATTTTCCAAAATTTTTTGTCTCTGTATACGAAACAAGTTCTCCTTATGAAACGCGCCAAACACGCCATTCAAACATTAAAACGCGCTATTCAAACATTCAAACAATGCACGAGCTGCTCTCCCATTGGCTATTTCCCAAAATCCTGCCCCACTGGCCTCCCATTGGCTAGGAGGTATGACGCAGCTTCATTGAGCAGCAGCTTGTTCGTGAGTTTTTCGAGTGTGTTCATTGCAACTTTATTTTTTGGCTCAGGCTTTTAAGATACATTTGTAAGATTATAACTCTGCTAAGAAGACATGATCAACATGAAGTAAGTACCTTAAAAGGTATACTTTGATCATTTTTAAAGGGTAGTATTGGGGGCCTTGGAACGAAGCACGCGTTTTACATGTAAAATGCGATTCTACTTATGAAAAATCCAGGTTACGAAAAAGGCTCTGGAACTGGGACTAATTTCGTAAGATGAGGTATCACTGTATTTGAGTGGCAGCTCACCCATGACATACACTGACCCTTAAGAAGACCCTTTTTACTAATCACTCTGACCAGCATTCCACGATAATATACAAATACTGGCTCAAACAACAAACAACAAATACAGTAGTTTTCTTTCTGGACCCACACTTCCTTGATGGTAGCAAAACAACATGCCTTACTGATCTAAACTCCTCCCATATCACAATCCAGCCAGCACACATAGCATTGATGGATCTAGATCAGGGGTCGGCAACCTTTGCCATTCAAAGAGCCAGTTGGACCCGTTTTCCACATTAAAGAAAACACTGAGAGCCACAAATCCTTTTTTGACATTTAAAATCAAATAAAACTGCATATAATGTTTTTTTCCCCTTTTTCCTTCATGTTAATGTAACACATGTAAACACATGGTTACTAATTTTATTGGAAAAAACCCTAGTTTCCAACACTCCCTGAAAGCACTAGTTTCCTAGTCCCCTTGAACGCATCATAGGCACGTGCCTGCATGCGACCAGCAGAGAGTGCAGCAGAGAGGGTGAAGAGCAGGACGCATACAGAGCCCTCGAAAAGCGACACGAGTGAGTCAACGATCAAAAATGTGATTAAGTGAACTTTTAACAAGTTTAACTAAGTTTGTGTGCTTTTCAGAGCCTTGTATGTGTTTTGTTCTCTCTCAATCGAACCGGGTGGAGAGAGTTTGTTTTCTTGGAAGCTCCGGTGAGTCATTGCAATATGAAGCTAGTTTAAGAACCTATGCTAACTTTACACGTGGTGAACCTATGCTAACTTTACACGTGGTGAACCTATGCTAACTTTACACGTGGTGACTTTTAAAGCTGTGTGCACTATTTTTGTCTTTAAAAGGCTAAGACCAGTCGAAGTACATAACAAAGATTGTGCTGTGCACAAAATGAACCTTACATTTTATTTTTCTAAATGTTTTGTTGAAAGCACTTTTGCTAATGCACTAAAGTAGTGCAGATAAGCTGTTTGTATTACATTCCATTCAGTGCCTTTCATGCACTTTTGTCATTTTATTTAGGAATTATTGTTGTTAAATATTTTATTCATTGTGTCTGTACTGCATGTGCAGACTGGTTTTTTAGTGGATCTGGATTTGATCTGGAAGCTGGTTTCGGACACGGATGGCGAGCCAAACCCAGTGAGAACTCTTGGTGGATCCAGAAGCAGTGTGGCCAACTGTTCTCTGGATGCGAGAGTAGATCTACAGACCCAACCACTTCAAATCACAGGATCCCAGATAAGAACAGATAAAAACACCTTTATCCCAAACGGATCACAATCCTGGAAAAGACTCCCGGGTTCACACGAATCAAACCTTAGAGACTTAAGCTTATTTTATTTTATTTTTAATTTGTAAAGAAAGTTCTACAATATTGTTTGCACTGTTTCTTGTAGTATTGTTAATTGTAATAAATCTGCCGGCTGTTCAAATTCAAATCTCCACAATTCATTTTACTCCTCCAGAACCTAGTATAAAACCTAGCACAGCTATATCAAGCTGGTGTTACATCAAAGTGGCGAGCCAGCCAGGAGGAGTTTTGGCTACATTTTGCCTCTAAATTAATAATTTGGCATACAGTTTGGCAGTTTTATGACAGTTTTTGTACCACTTTTCCCACAAAAGAAATATGGATATCATTGAACGTGAAGGTATCAAAGTACCAAATGCTGTATTAATTAGTGGTTTTTCTGGTACTGAGACTGATGAAGTTATTAAGTTTTTAGAAAAGTATGGTTCTATTACACGAACAGTGAAACTTACTGCTTCTGACCCTGACTTTGAAAATACAGCCGTAGTTGAGTTTGAGTATGGCACTGCTATTGAGTCAATTCAGGCTGAACTACCATGTCAAAGAGCAACATCTGACCCAAAGGTTGTTCACAAAATTCAGCTCTTATCCCCACTTTATAGTGATAAGTTAACAGCTGATCTGACCAAGTCTTTTCTCTTTGATTTAAAGGGAATTGCCAAAGCAAGCGGAATAGATTATGAGAAATTGTTGCTTGGTGAACTTAGCAAACTTCAGGCCTCTGCTGCTGAAAGTGAAGGTATAGCTTCCACTGACGCTACTCCAGTAACTGAAAGTTTAACAGGTGATTCTGTTGTGCCACAAACAAATAGGGAAACTCTCACAACTACCTCAAACTCTGATATTCCCAGTTCTCCAATCAACAGCAGACCAACTCCTATTTTAAATCCCGAACACTTGAGCACCCCTGAAGTCCAGAGGGTGATTGTCGAGCACATTGTCAAAAGTGCTGACACGTCCCAAACTTATCTGAACTCTTCCAAGTTCAGGTCGTTCTCCGGAAAATTTCCGTGCCCTAATACGGAAGTAGATTATGACACTTGGCGCAGTCATGTTGAGTTTTATCTTGCCGACTCTTCTGTTTCTGAAAGACAGGTAGTAAGAAAAATTATTGAAAGTCTCTTACCACCAGCCGCCAATATTGTCAAACATTTGGGGCTTTAGTCCAGCCCATAAGACTTTTTGAGCTTGCTCGATTCTGCATACTGGGAATGTAGATGATACTGATGAGCTGTTTGTGAAATTTTTGAGCACAAACCAAAATGCCGGAGAAAAACCTTCAACATACTTGCACCGGCTCCAGACTACATTAAGCAAAGTTGCTAAAAGGGGAGGCGTTACAGTCAGTGATTTTGATCGACAGCTTTTAAAACAGTTCTGTAGGGGGTGCTGGGATGATAACCTAATTGCCAGCCTCCATCTAGAACAAAAGAAATCCAGCCCACCTACCTTTTCTGAACTTCTTTTGTTGCTGCGAACAGAGGAGGATAAACAAGCAGCTAAGTCCACTCGCATGAAGCAGCACTTAGGACTTTCAAAAGTAAAGGTACAGTCCAACCATTTAAATGTTTATGCAGACACTGAGTTTCAAGCTGCTGCTGCAGACAATTCTAGTAAAACGTCTACCCAGAAACTGCAGAAACAAATTGCTCAACTGCAAGAACAGTTAACTTACTTAAAAGCGTCCATGGAAAAGACAGTTGAAAAGAAACCTCAGACAAAGTCCCCCAAAGTTGCAAAGAAACAACAGCGGAAAGGGACACAAACACAGAACTCACCGCCCGAAAAGTGAAAGCTTTGGCAAAGGTAACAAAAGCCTCGCCCATGGTTCTGCTTTAACTGTGGCGAGGATGGCCATATAGTCCCCTCTTGTAACAGTGACCCAAACCCCAAAGCTGTTGAAGCTAAGCGCAAAGAGCTTAGGTCAAAACAAAAGGCTTGGGAGAACCAATGTAACACTGATTTAAAACTAGTTCCTGTTTCAGTTGAGGGACAAACTGGAACTAGTAGCGACACAAGTCCCACTCAGAAACCCCAGCCAAAACAGAGTTGTACGCTAACGAGTAAACACCATTCTAGCTTTCCCAAGGGCTTAATAGGTAAGAAGTGCACTGCTAATATAAACATAGCTGGCGTTAGCTGCAATTCTCTATTAGATTCAGGGTCGCAAGTTACGACTATTTCACACTCCTTTTACCAGAGACACCTGGTTGACTTTCCAATCCAGCCGATCAGTGACCTAGATGGTGAGGGAGCAAGCGGTCAGGCGGTACCTTATCTAGGCTATGTAGAAGTTCCAGTTGGTTTTCCAAAAGAGTTTGTTGAGTCTGAGCCTCAAATTTCTACATTAGCTCTAATAGTACCTGATTTGCGCTCCAGCACAGACTTGCCAGTGTTAATTGGTACAAATGCCCTCGATGTTTTATATGAGGAACATTGTCGAGACACTCCCATTCTACCAGCTGTCTATGGCTATAGTCAGATTTTAAAAATCCTCGAGCACAGATACGAAACAAAGAGCACAGGGAAGCTTGGGCTAATGACACTGAGGGGCAACACACCTTATGTTATTCCAGCTCACGAGAAGGTCTGTCTTGAAAGCTGTGCCCACTTAAGTTCGCCACTCACAGACAAATGGGCAGTAGTAGAGCAGCCAATGTCCTCAGCCCTTCCAGGTGGAATCTTTGTTGACTGCTGTCTTATCACAGTGCCAAGTCAAAGTCCTTACAAGCACCCTGTTTGGATAAGAAATGAAACCGATCATGACATTATGCTTCCTGGCAACTGTGTCCTTGCTGAATTGCATGTTGCAGACCAAGTTTTGGAAACTCAAAACCTGTCCAATACCAACTCAGCAGGTTGTTGTCGCTTGTCTGCAGACTCCTCATCACCGAAGGACCAGTTGACTTTTGATTTTGAAAATTCACCTCTGCCTGAGGAGTGGAAAAGTCGCATCACACAGAGTCTGAGTGCTTACAGTGATGTCTTCGCATGCCACGATCTTGACTTTGGCCATGCCACTAGAGTTAAGCATAAAATCAAGCTTAAAGACGAAACACCCATAAAACAGAGATCGAGGCCTATTCACCCAAATGACTACGAAGCTGTTAGGAAACACCTCAAAATGCTTCTCGATGCCGGGTAATAAGACCATCAGAATCCCCTTTCTCGTCCCCCATCGTTGTAGTTAAGAAAAAGACGGGTGAGGTTCGTCTCTGTGTGGACTAACGTAAGGTTAACGTACAAGCGGTTAAAGACGCTTACGCGTTACCAAATCTTGAAGAGACCTTCTCCGCTCTATCTGGGTCAAACTGGTTCTCTGTCATGGACTTAAAGTCGGGCTACTACCAGATAGAGATGGATGAGGAAGATAAGGCCAAAACAGCGTTTGTATGCCCCTAGGGTTTTATGAGTTCAATCGAATGCCTCAGGGAATCACAAATGCTCCCAGCACCTTTCAGAGGTTAATGGAGAGGTGCATGGGAGACATTAATCTTAAGGAGGTGCTCGTCTTCCTAGACGATTTGATTGTTTTCTCAGACTCCTAGAGCAACACGAACAGAGGCTAAAGCATGTTTTGGACCGTCTTCGTGAATATGGCTTAAAGTTGTCCCCCCAGAAATGTCGCTTTTTTTCAGACATCGGTTAAATATTTAGGCCATATTGTTTCGAGAAATGGCGTAGAAACAGATCCTGAAAAAGTAGCAGCCATTAAGACCTGGCCAGTGCCACAAAACTTGAAGCAACTCAAGTCGTTTTTAGGGTTCACCGGCTACTATCGCCGATTTGTTAAAGATTATTCAAAGATAGTTCGGCCCTTAAACGACCTTACATGTGGCTACCCACCTTACAGAAGAGTCCAGAAACGAACCGACACTTCTAAGTATTTCAACCCTCGAGAACCTTTTGCCGAGAGGTGGACATCTGTCTGTCAGTCAGCCTTTGAATGCATTAAGGAGAAATTAACATCCTCTCCTGTATTGGGCTTTGCAGATCCAAAGCTCCAATATGTTCTGCATACCGATGCCAGCTCTACAGGCCTAGGTGCCGCTCTTTATCAAGAGCAAGGTGGGAAAATCGGCGTCATAGCCTATGCCAGTAGGGGGCTGACACCAAGCGAAACCAGATATCCAGCTCATAAGCTAGAATTTCTAGCTCTGAAATGGTCCATTGTAGAAAAGTTTCATGATTACCTTTATGGTAATGAATTCACAGTTGTAACGGATAATAATCCGCTTACATACATTCTGACCACTGCAAAGCTTGATGCAGCTAGCTATCGCTGGTTAGCAGCGCTATCCACCTTCAAGTTCCAAATCAAATACAGAGCTGGAAAGGCTAACCAGGACGCAGATGGCCTATCACGAAGGCCCCACCAAACACTAGCTGCGGATTATGTGACATTGGACGAGGAGAACCGAATACAACAACTCACCTCACGTCTTCTCGGATGCCCTCCTCGATGTAGTGATTTATGTCCTGATACTATTGCAGCAGTATGTCACAAGCATTTTCTCAATGAGAAAACCAAAGATTCACCTCATGTCATTCTTGTTGAGTCCTTGGCTATGAATGCTGACGCAATTCCTGATGTATACAGTGATGCTGAAACATCTGGTCAAGTAACTGTTCCCTTGTTTTCTGCTCATGAGCTTAAAGAACAACAAAGATCTGACCCGAGCATCAATCGTGTCATTCAGTTACTTGAAGCTGGAGCAGATGTTCCACATAACAACAGAGAAACATTTGAAATAAAACTGATGCTCCGAGAATGGAAACGTCTTGAAATGAGGGATGACCTTTTGTTCAGGAGACGACAATGTGACCCAGATACAACTTACCAGCTTGTACTCCCTGTCTCACTTAGACCCACTGTTCTAAAGTTACTCCACGATGACATGGGTCATATGGGGTGGGAGAGGACTCATGAACTAGTGAGAGCAAGATTTTATTGGCCTAAGATGGGTCATGACATTGAGACCAAAATAAAGAACTGTGGTCGTTGTGTTCGAAGAAAGTCCTTGCCTGAAAAGGCCGCGCCTTTAGTTAATATTAAAACCACGCGACCAATGGAATTGGTCTGCATGGACTTTCTTCGATTGAGCCCGATAGTAAGAGTACCAAGGACGTTTTAGTCATCACAGATCATTTTACAAAATATGCGGTGGCCTTGCCCACTCGTGATCAAAAGGCAACCACTGTGGATAAAAATCTCTGGGAAAACTTTTTGGTTCACTACGGGTTCCCGAACGCCTCCATAGTGACCAGGGAGGGATTTTGAGTCACATGTGATTAAGGAACTGTGTGCTATTACGGGCATCAAAAAGTGAGAACCAGTCCTTATCACCCGAGGGGTAACCCGTGAAGCGATTCAATCGCACCCTCCTTAGTATGTTAGGTACTCTGAAGGATGACCAAAAAGTTCATTGTCGTGATTTTGTCAAGCCTCTCACACACGCCTACAACTGTTCAAAGAGTGAGGTTACTGGGTTTAGTCCTTATGAGTTGATGTTTGGCCGTAAGCCTAAGCTACCAGTTGACCTTGCCTTTGGGTTGCCCGTTACAGGGGACTCACCTGCATCCCATTCTCAGTATGTGCGCAGTCTCAAGGCTAAACTCGAAGAAAGTTACCAAATTGCCCTTGAAAACTCCAAAAAGTTGCAGAGCGCAATAAGAGCAGATTTGATAAGAAAGTCAGAGAATCCACTCTTGAAGCAGGAGATAGAGTTTTAGTCAAAAATGTCCGTTTGCGCAATAAACATAAACTTGCCGACAAATGGGAACGCATGGTGTACCGTGTTGTCAAGAAAATGGAAAATGTTCCTGTGTATGTGGTTCGACCAGAGAGAGGTGATGGTCCAAGTAGAACTCTTCACCGAGACCTTTACTTGCGTGTGGTGACCTCTCAGACATTGAGGATGAAGTTGAGACAAGACCAAAACCTCCACGTAGACGCAAAACTCGACAAAGTCTTTCCGAACCACAGGACACAGATCTGTCAGAATCAGAGGAGGAGTATGAACCCATGCCAGGACAACATTCAATCGAAACAGAGACATTCATTAAGATTTATGACAATAATCAAGACCAATCAAATGTACGAAACCAGACAACAAACTCGGATATTTCAAATGAACCACTCTCACTCAATAAGGATACCTCCTTGCACCCAACAGTTTCATTTGAGACAGACACAGACGAGATGGACAATGAACAGGAAAATCAGAATGAGGCCGAACTACTCAAAGAGGAATCACATTCAGATGTCATGGAAGGAGGAGATGATGAAAACCAAATACAAGGAGGACCAGACGTTAATATTGTGGACACAGAGCAAAATGGTGATGTGATTGACCAACAAACAGAACAGACAATTGAAACAACAAATGAAACTCCCAATGTGAGAAAATCTGAAAGATTAAGCGAGCCCCAGGGCGGATACATTACCCACAATTGGGCCTGCCGCTGATATCTTTTGCACAACGGTTCTTGGATAACTTTAACCAAGCCCTAGAGTCATTTAGTAGCTATGAAAACCATCAGATGTATGATGTGTAAACAAACATTTAAGTACATGACGGGACTCATGCTTATTCAAGGGGAGGGTGTAACACATGTAAACACATGGTTACTAATTTTATTGGAAAAAACCCTAGTTTCCAACACTCCTGAAAGCACTAGTTTCCTAGTCCCCTTGAACGCATCATAGGCACGTGCCTGCATGCGACCAGCAGAGAGTGCAGCAGAGAGCGTGAAGAGCAGGGCGCATACAGAGCCCTCGGCGACACGAGTGAGTCAACGATCAAAAATGTGATTAAGTGAACTTTTAACAAGTTTAACTAAGTTTGTGTGCTTTTCAGAGCCTTGTATGTGTTTTGTTCTCTCTCAATCGAACCGGGTGGAGAGAGTTTGTTTTCTTGGAAGCTCCGGTGAGTCATTGCAATATGAAGCTAGTTTAAGAACCTATGCTAACTTTACACGTGGTGAACCTATGCTAACTTTACACGTGGTGACTTTTAAAGCTGTGTGCACTATTTTTGTCTTTAAAAGGCTAAGACCAGTCGAAGTACATAACAAAGATTGTGCTGTGCACAAAATGAATCTTACATTTTATTTTTCTAAATGTTTTGTTGAAAGCACTTTTGCTAATGCACTAAAGTAGTGCAGATAAGCTGTTTGTATTACATTCCATTCAGTGCCTTTCATGCACTTTTGTCATTTTATTTAGGAATTATTGTTGTTAAATATTTTATTCATTGTGTCTGTACTGCATGTGCAGACTGGTTTTTTAGTGGATCTGGATTTGATCTGGAAGCTGGTTTCGGACACGGATGGCGAGCCAAATCCAGTGAGAACTCTTGGTGGATCCAGAAGCAGTGTGGCCAACTGTTCTCTGGATGCGAGAGTAGATCTACAGACCCAACCACTTCAAATCACAGGATCCCAGATAAGAACAGATAAAAACACCTTTATCCCAAACGGATCACAATCCTGGAAAAGACTCCCGGGTTCACACGAATCAAACCTTAGAGACTTAAGCTTATTTTATTTTATTTTTAATTTGTAAAGAAAGTTCTGCAATATTGTTTGCACTGTTTCTTGTAGTATTGTTAATTGTAATAAATCTGCCGGCTGTTCAAATTCAAATCTCCACAATTCATTTTACTCCTCCAGAACCTAGTATAAAACCTAGCACAGCTATATCAAGCTGGTGTTACATTAATATAAAACAACAATGTGTTGCATTGATTTACAATTACAATTCTGCTTGCAACAAAAACATTTAGATTAAAAAAAAAATCTCCAGCCTCCCCACGACCCTAATTGGGATTAAGCGGTTCAGAAAATGAATGAATGTGTTCGAGTCCTTCTTGTATTTTTATAAAGAAAAAAAAATATCTATCCCATGAAGCATGGGACAGGGAACAGCCAGATGTGTTAATGGGTTGGGTATCTGCCTCACCATCACTACCTTCGTGGGATCTTCTTCTCTTTATTCGTTATATTAATGTTGTTTTGTCAAAGTTTTAATTTACAAAAATGACAACAATACAGAAAAGTATATGAAGATTTATTTTAAGAAGGAGCCTGCTCAACATTCTTTTAAATAATATTAATGCTTAATGCTGCACTGACAGAGTGGAGACTGAACCACACCCAGTCTTTTATTTTGTCACTGTGAGGACAGTTCTTTAACTCGGAGATTGCCGTGTATAAACAAATCTCATCCAACGTCTCTTACTTCAGCTGTGATTTCTGTTCCTGGATTACAAACCCCGGCGGCAGAAAAAATCTCTCTCTCGCCGTGCTGCTGTTTGCAAAGAGCTCTTTTAGGGCTCTTTTATATTTCTTTGGTGTGGGCGGGTTATTTTGTGTGTGTTCTTGTGGATACACACACAAAATCACCCTGCCCACACCAAATAAATATCCGCCTACACGCGTGACTGTTAATTTTCAGATCACTCAGGTTAAAAAAATCTAGATTGGATATTACTGTTTCAATTCTGAAGTGGAGCCATCTTGGTGAGATCACCTTGCTTTAAGTCTTAAACAGTAATGTGATCTCACCAAGATGGCTCCACTTCAGAATTGAACCAGTAATGTCCAATCTAGATTTGTTTTCTTTTCTTTTGATGATCAGTGATTGGTGTAAACAGGTGGAAGGTGTGGCTATGGTTTGGTTGAAGTGAAAACCTGCACCCACACCAGCCCTTTGCCGTGTGAGTAAATAAGCACCTTGTGGTGCACCCGTCGGCCATCGTAAAGTACAACATTATTTTGAAAAGCCATGGAGCCGCACCAGAAAGGTGAAAGAGCCGCATGCGGCTCCGGAGCCGCGTGTTGCCGACCCCTGATCTAGATGATTCCTTCCTGTCATCCTTGATGAAAAATACTCATTTAAAAAAATTAAATCAATGTGATAAATCTATATTTTTACAGATAGGTTGCAGCGGTTGTTGGTTTAAACAAAAATAAAGTAACTGTGTTAATTTCTGTTCAGTTATTATATCATTATATTATATATGCTTTTTTATAATCACTCACTCATTTTCCGAACCACTTAATCCTACTAGTGTCAAATTGAGGTTGGAGCCTATATCAGTCATCACTGGGCGAAGACAGGGTACACCCTGAACATCTAAGCAGACCATTTCAGGGCAACACACACATACATACACAATCATTAACACTCACACTCACACCTAGAAGCAATTTCTAATGGCCAGGTAGTCCAACACACATGGCTTAAGACTGTGGAATGAAACTGGAGTACAGTGGTACCTCACCTTACGATAGTCCCAGCAAACGAAAAATCCAGGTTAAGAAAAACATTTTACAAAATTTTTTGTCTCTGTATACGAAACAAGTTTTCCTTATGAAACACGCCAAACTCGCCATTCAAAAACATTCAAATGCGCCATTCAAACATTCAAACAAAGCACGAGCTGCTCTCCCATTGACTATCTTCCAACATCCCACCTCGCTGGCCTCCCATTGGCTAGGAGGGATGACGCAGCTCCCTCCCATTGGCTATCTCCCAACATCCCGCCCCGCTGGCCTCCCATTGGCTAGGAGGGATGACGCAGCTCCCTTGAGCAGCAGCTTGTTCATGAGTTTTTTGTGTGTGCTCATTGCAACTTTATTTTTTGGCTCAGGCTTTTAATCTTGAAAAACATTTGTAAGATTATAACTCTGCTAAGAAGACATGGTCAACATGATGCTTTTATAATTATTTAAGGGTAGTATTGGGGGCCTTGGAATGAATCACACGTTTTACATGTAAAATACGGTTCAATTTACGAAAAATCCAGGTTACGAAAAACACTCTGGAACGGATTAATTTTGTAAGGTGAGGTACCACTGTACCAAGAGGAAGCACATACAGGCACGGGTAGAACCTAATTACTCCACATAGAAATTCCCAACTTACTCCCGTGACCTTCTTTCTGTGAGGAAGACATGCTAACTACTATACCACTGTGCCACTCCATTTTTATAATGCAATATTTATACAACATGGTGGCACTGTAGCATAGTGGTTAGTACTTTGGCCACGCAGGAAGAGAGTCAGGGGGTCGAATCCCTGGCATCGGTAAGGGAGGGTTCTGTGTGAAATGAAGTATGCAGGGGTTGGCTCAATGCTTAAGGCTCTGGATTACTGATCTGAAGGTCAGAGGTTTCAGGTATCAGTACAATCATGATATCACTGTTGGCCCTTAACCTTCTGCTCAGCTGTATAAAAATGGTAAGTGTAAGTCGCTCTAGATAAGGGAGTCTGCCATAAATATAAACGTAAATGAAGTTTGTATGTTCTCCCCGTGCTTGCATGGGTCTCCATTCCGACAGACCTGAGGCTAATTGGCTGCTCTAAATTGCCCTTTCTTGTGAGTGTGTATAGTTGAGTGTATGCTGGCATGGAGATGGACTAGTGTCTATACGTATTGCAGTGGTAAAATTTAATCGAATGTGAGAGTTCTTTGTTTGTTTGTTTGTTTTTATTAATTAAAATAGTCTCCTCTGCACATGCCTTTCAGAAGTGTTGCAGCACTTGGGGCCCCTGGTATAAAAACTCTTGAGTTTGATTGTCTTGACAGACTCTACTCTGTCTACCTATGAACTTTTCAGCCCACCCATCCAAAGCGATGCAAAAAAAAAAAAAAAAAAAATATATATATATATATATATATATATATATATATATATATATATATAAACATGAACTTTGAACATTATGCAAATTAAGTTGAAAAGTTTAAAGATTCTGTTTTTGTTATTTGTTTCTAAATTCCTGCATGGTCTGACACCAAACCACAACCTCCTCCGCACTGCTTCTACTTCAAGAGATTATAAGCAGTTGATTTTAAAATATTCTGTGCATTTAAATGAGGTATAAATGTAATTATAAGAAATGACTCCCCTCCCCCTCCCTCCTTTTTTAATAAAGATATCTCCATATACATTTTAATCCAATTTAAAGGGATATTTGTTCCCTTTAAGGTCAGTAGCATTGCGTCTTCTATTTTTGTCCTGACTTGTCATATGTGGTTTTCTCTTCCACCGATAAACATGTTTAGCTCCATCCATTCATATTCTATCTATACTCAAATACTGCTTATCTGTCAGTCAATGTTATGCATGAGCTGGAGCCAATACTGACTGAAGAGATCACAAGGTTAACATGGTCTAAAACAACCGTTCCCACTCATATTCACACACCGCGGGACAATTTATAGTAGAAATTTGACCGAATCTGCATGTCATTGGACTGCAGGAGGAAACTGGGGTGTTTTGAGAAAATCCACACAAGTAACTAAACCTATCTTCTAGCCGTGAGGCGGTTTTAATCCTGAGATAGTGGACCAATCAAATTATGCAATGCATTCGTTTATTTTCAGAACTCTTTATACCATTAGGCTCACAAGGAGACTGGAGCTTATCTCAGCCCCAATCCATTGTAGGACATACACATACACAACTGTTCACATTCACATTCACACCTTGGGGAAATTTGGAACATTCACTAAGCCTAATGTGCATGTCTTTAGACTGTAGGAAGAAACTGGAGTACTCAGAGGAAACCCACACAAGCCCAGAGAAAACATACAAACTCCACACAGAAACGCCCTCGCCAAGCCTGGGACATGAAACCCTAAGTCAGGCATACTAACCACGATACCACTGTGCCGCCCTCCAGTATACTGTAATTTTGAAACTATATTTTGGAATAAAACTGTCAGTAATTGAACAACTGGGCAATGGTGGCCTGATAGTAAGGTCCTGGATCACTGGTCCCAAGATTGGGGGGTTCAAGCCCCACTGTCAATGGGTTGTCACTCCTCCGCCCAGTGCAGCTAACTGGGTTATCAAAGGCCGTCCATGTCTCTCACTGTCTATGGTGTGAGGCATGCAAAAGAACCATTGCTGACTTTCGACAAAAGGAGCTGCATAGCCGTCAGCGTGTTTCTGCCCTGCAATGGCCTGGTACGCCGTCCATCCCTCGCCTGGAGTCGGCTGAGATGGGTGCCAGCCTCCTTGCAATCCTAATTATGATTAAGCGGTTACAGAAAATGAATGAATGAATAATTCCACAACTTTAGGATCACCCTGGGTGTACACTGTGTACAATGTCTGTGATCTCCAAAATTCAAAAAAAACATGGCGATGCACAATTTATGACAGATATCAAGCATGATTTTGGTATAAAAACGAGACAGGGTGCATCCAAGTGATGAAACATAAATGAATCATGTTTCCAAGTTCATCAAGATTCCATATGATGGCGCATCAAGGTCTGTTAACTGTGCTCGACAACAATTCCCACTTTCTTTCATGATTGGTTGTCAGATTGTAATACATCATAATAATAATGGCAGCCACGATCAGGGTGATCATAACAAATCCATCAAGTTCCCCAAAGATCATCAAGAATCCATCAAGTTCCCTCAAGCTCATCATGAATCCAAAAAGATCCCCCTAAGATTATCATGTTTCTTCTGATTCATCATCAGGTTTGGCCCAAGACCCACAAAAACCCCACAACATCTTTTCACCCTCACTCAATCCATCTGTGCCGTCTGCCCCATCCTCCCTGACCACTGAAGACTTTGCTGACTTCTTTGATGGGAAGATTAAACAAATCTGTGAGAAATTCCCTCCCACCCAAACTCCTACACTACACAGCGTAGATTCCACTTCCCTGTCCCTTGTACAGTTTTCCAGTCTCACAGATGAAGACATCCAGCAAGTCATCTCATCATGCAATCCTACCAGCTGCTCACCAGATCCAATTCCTTCCTCAATACTCCAGACTATCTTACAAGACTGCAAGACGTTCTTCCCTTTACCTCCATTGTCATCAATAACTCCATATCATCTGGTCAGGTACCAACAGTGTTCAAAAGAGCCAGGGTTCTACCCATCTTAAAGAAACTCCCTCTGGATCCATCGGACATCAGCAACTACAGACCGGCATCACTTCTTTCTTTCCTTTTCTAAAATTCTTAAATGCACTGTTTATAACCAAATGTCTTCGTATATTTTACAGAATAACTGTCTTGACCCTAATCAATCTGGCTTCAAAGGGGTACATTCCTCTTGGCTGTCACAGAGAAGTTACATGATGCAAGATCGACCAAGATGCCTCCAGTCCTCATCCTCATCGACCTTTCAGCAGCATTTGGTCAACCACAAGACTCTCTTGGATTTTGTCGTTCAGCATGGCTATGGATTGCTTCCTACCTGGAAGTTCACCCAAACTTGGGGGCAGCTGTAGCTTCATGGCTCGAGAAGCAGCTTTGAGTCTCAAAGATTGTTGGTTCAATTCCTGAACCAGCAGGAAAACTGTGTGGCAGTGGGGGAGTGAGCAGCACCTTCCCTTCCGCCACACAAATGGCTGAAATGCCCTTGAGCAAGGCCCCCAACCCACAACTGCTCTCCGGGCGCCTCCAGTGTGTGTGCTCACTTTGGATGGGTTAAATGCGGAGGAAATAATTCTCTTATGTCATTAGTACAGTACATGAAAATCAAAATTAAAACATTATTAGGTTAGTCTATGCTTTACACACACACACACACACACACACACACACAAAGCCCCGCACACAACACCTACCCACTGAGTTTGACTGATGGTATACTTAGTCTGTGCCCTACTGCTGTAAATGATTCCACCAGGTTTCCTTGATATTATCACAATTCCACTGAGTTCTCTCAAGATCATCATGAAGCCACTGAGTTCTCTCAAGATCATCATGAAGCCACTGAGTTCCCTCAAGATCATCATGAATCCACTGAGTTCCCTCAAGATCACCACAAATCCATGAAATTCCTTCAAGATCATCACAATTCCATCAAGTTCCTTCAAGAACATCACAATTTGAACCCACGATCCACCACGCTTGTTACAATTCTCAGATCGGGGACATCACAGACATCATGCCCTGGTGTAAACCCAGGGTTAATTAAATATAGCAATGATTTGCTAATTTATTTATTTATTTTGGGGGGGGGGGTGTTCCATATTCTCCTTAATTTTAGTCGTATCTAATTCCCACCCATCAGGTATAGCCTTCCATATCATACAACCACCACTGGCCGGGGGGGTGGAATCGTGTACCGCCCCCTCCATGACATGCACCGCCTGTTTTTGAACTGCGGTGCATACGTATTTAGGGATGGTCTAACATACTTGGAGGGCAAGCGCTATCCATCACCTCACGCGAATGAGCTCATAGACACCCACGATTGGTAATTGCTGTGAGTGACAGGGAAGGGTGCGTATGCCATCCCTTCCTCTGTGAGAGCTCAGCCAATTAGCTCCCATTGACTCCCAGCTACAGATGGATGTGGCATCAACCAAGATTCGAACTTCTTGCGATCTCTGAGTTAATAATCACGTACTTTGTCGATGAACCACTCGGGAGCCAAGATTATTAAAATATTGAAATTAGAAACTAGTTTCACGTGCAAAGAAAAAGAATTTAAGACAAATTTGCATCTTATATATTTTTATTGGCACACAAAGTATAAGATTTTGACATATATATATATTTTTTTATTTTTTATCTCACAGAGTAGGACTGGCCTTCAAAAAGCACATTTGGTGATAGAAAAGAAAAACAAAGACCTGGATGTACCAATATTACAACATTTGTGTCCAACTGAACAGGGTACGTAGCTTGATTGTGATTTTGAGTTTTAATATAACATGTTATTTACCAAATCTGTATGTCGTCAGCAAGGATTTCCACTATGATCACAATAAATATCATTTCTCCTGACATGATAAACAAGGAAAGCTTAATTCACCGCTTATACTTCATTTCAGCTGATTATACTCAAACACTCATCGCAGGAATTTCACAGTTCAAGCTTGGCAGCGTACTGACAGCGTACAAAGGTCCACTAGATACAGTGTCTACCATATGCTATAAAACCACGGCGAAAATAAATAAATAAATAAATAATGTAATAAACCAAACACTCTATTTAATATTTCCAGATTACAAAATATATTTTTATATCAAAGCCCTCAGAAAGACTGTTTCAAGACAAAAGTGCTATTATACAGCGTCCTAGCATTACTACCACTCACTGTGTTACTATGGACGCAAAATGCAAACAATCAACCTGTGGTTTACCACTGAGCCCAGAATACGAAAGCAGAAGCCTGTTTATGTAATATTACTTCCACCGCCATCAATATCAATCAACAATCATAACACTGTACGGTACTGATTACGTTAAGTCACGATCCTGTCTAGAATATGAAAGTTACCCTTTGGGTGGAAGGAGGACGTCACATGACGCTACAGTAATTATTTCAGAGCATTTGAAGCAGAATGAAATAATAAAACCCGACACTCGAAACATCCCGTAATAATAACAACAGAATTAGTCAGTTTGTTCATAAAACCATTTCATTTGTTTAAGTCTCAAAAAATAATTTTAAAAAATCTGCTACATTTCACTCCTTCTGATTGGACTCGATTGAAGCTTGAGCTGTTGCTAAGATAGACGGCAGCGCCAGAAAATATTACTTTAATAATAGATAAACAAATAAAACACAGAGAATTATAACTGATCCACAGTTCTGTTGGATTAACAGATTCGGATGGGGGCCGGTGGTGTAGTGGTTCGGGTGCTGTGCTCACGATCGGGAGGTTGTGTGTTCATATCCCAGTTGGACCCTCACTGAGCTAAGACCCCTGGGCAAGGTCTCAACCACAAGTGCGCCTCTGTTCACCCGGCAGTATAAATGGGTACCAGTAAAAATATACTGGGAAGGTAACCTGCGGTGGACTAGCGTCCCATCCAGGAGGAGTTGAACTCCTAGTCGCTTCACGCTACAGAATCCGGGGCTAAGCGCCGGCCTGATGAACCACTAGGCCCGGGTTTAAAAAGCCCAACGGACTTTACCTTTAACAGATCCAGAGCATGTCAGTCAATTATTTTTTTTCCATTGTTGAAAATGTAATGAAGTGAAATGAGTGCTGGATACAAGGACCTGGATCATACTTACAACATTATTTACGATAGAGTGCAGAAAGGAAGCTCCACCCTGAACCATTATGTACAAGAAATGTTTTATTAAAATAGTTCCAGGTTTGATTAGTAACGTTAAGGCTAGTTTATGGTTTGGTACTACAGTGATCCCTCACGTTCCGCGGTTAATCGAGACCGAGACCCTCCGCGAACGCCGATTTCCACTAAGTAGATTCGGCCCCCTTGACTGACATATACGTACATTTATATGTGTATATAATATCAATAAATACATATTCAACGCTATAAATGCTTATAATAACAATTAAACATTC
>CM045734.1:52691063-52748563 GCA_024760905.1 Plotosus lineatus
AGGTTTACCAAAAAAAAAATAATAATAATAATAAAAAAAATGTTTCAGCTTAAGTTTGATGTTCCTTGTACTGTGAGTAAACATAGACTGGAGAAAATGCCTGGTTTGTTGACACAAACTTGGCCAATAGAGCTGATTCTGATCCTGATTTTAAAAGTGCTTGTCTTACTAGAGATACTACAGGGAAATGAAGGGAACCAGGCTCCATGACAGTATGTGTACACTACATGGAAAAACAAGAAAAAAACAAATTAAAATGAGATTTTTAGAGGATTTCATTTCTATTTTATTGCATCATAATGATGTCTGTTTTAAGTGACCATGACAAACTATCAATTTCTGTCATTTTGATTCAAGCATTATCCACTTGGTATAATGTTATTATTATTATTATTATTATTATTATTATTATTATTATATATTTTTATTATTATTATTATTATTATTATTATTATTATTATTATTGTTATTATTATATATTTTTATTATTATTATTATTATTATTATTATATTATCATTATTATTATATATTATTATTATTATTATTATTATATTATTGTTATTATTATATATTATTATATATTATTATTATTATTATTATTATATTTTTATTATTATTATTATTATTATTATTATTATTATTCAGTTCATTTTCTGTCACCACTTGATCCTAATTAGGGTCGCGGTGAGGCTGACGCCCATCCCAGCTGACTTTTGGGCGATGTCAGAGTACATCTTGGACAGCTCGCCAGGCCATCACAGGGCGGAAACACACTAATGGCTATGCAGCTACTCTTGTCGAAAGTCAGCAATGTTTTTTTTCCCATGAACCTCACACCATAGACAGTGAGAGACATGGCCGGCCTTTGATAACCCAGTTAGCTGCACTGGGGGGGGGGGGGGGGGGGACACAGTGACAACCTTGTGCAGAGTGGGACGCGAACCTCCAACCTTTGGATAGGTGATCTAGCACCCTATACCACTAGGCCACCACTGCCCTTAGTATTATTATTATTGTTGTTGTTGTTGTTGTTGTTGTTGCTGTTGTTGTTGTTGCTGTTGTTGTCAAGAGAGTCAACTAGCCAGATCCCATGTAGTGTATACAGTACTGATTACTTTGTATTCATGTATTTTAGTTTGCATTTAATTCTAAGTACAGCGGATTGCCCCATTGTAAAAAACGGGTATTTATGGGTTAATTTATTTATGAAATCACATTTTACAGTCGAGGTGAATGCAAGCAGTGCAGCCTGTGATGATGGTTGGCCTCATTAATGACCAAGTTCATAGTACAGTATAAGCATTCCCAACCACAGCCTACAGCGCCACCTGTCCACAGACAGGTGAACATCACGAGTCTACTTCTATTCTACAACAACCACAGGAGTAGTCATGCTGATAAAGAGGAGAGAGGCAGTGTGGCATGTGGCGTAGACACCGACATTTACAAATCCATTCAAATCCATTTATAAAGAAACACATTGATATAAAAGAAAAGGGATGATTAGGACTGAGATGGGTAAACACCAGTCTAAAGAGACAGCTTTGATTTCTTCCTGTATTCTACATTTGGGCTGCATCAATGCTACAGCGCTATATTTCAGGAACGATGATAAGCTTTGAATAATATAAGAATAGCACAACTCTGACTTGGCCTCATTTTCTATGTCTTGGATCCACATTGGTGGTGGTGGTGGCGGTGTGTGTGTGGGGGGGGGGTTAACATATTTGACTGTACTGTAATCTCAAATGCAAATAATTTGAGAGGTTTCAAAACCATCGACAAAAGGAACATGGAGACCACTCCTATGTTGGATGTTTTAATGAAAAATAAATAAATAAAGCTGGTATCATTTTGCATGTAAATGGGAATTTAAAAAAAAATCCAGAGTAAAGAAGAAAAATAAAAAATAACAATGCTCCAAGATGTTGTAAGAACCAGAACATCAAACCTAGAAACAGAAAACAGGGCCACCTACAAGAAAAAGAGAGTAAAGCGAGAGAGAGAAGCAGAAAGAATGTTGAGCGTTATTGTGAAATTTGTCTCATTATGAACCTGTAGAAAGGTCAAAGTTCAACACAAATATATAGGGACGTCCGTCGGTTTGGACTCATCTGTGGAAGGAATTGAAGGGCGAAGAAGCTTGAGTTGAAAAGGCTGCGAAGAGAAGACCTGAAGGTTAAAACCCAACCGTGCTTTGGGAAGAACCACAGTTCTGTAGCTGGTTTTCTTTAACTGAACATGGAATGTCTGTGATATCGACTACATGGAATGGGAAAATACAAAGAGGGTGTGTGGGGGGAAAAAAAACAAAACAAAAAAAAAAACAAGACATTGAAATACGCTATTGATAACACAACTGAGCAGTGAACGAGAAGACAAGGCACACATATAAAGAAGGGACAAAAATGAAAAAAAAAAAAAAAACAAGAAAAAAAAGGGAAGAGCATCAACTTAAAGTACCATCCAAGTAGGCGCAACAGAAAGCCCAGCACAGGCTTTTAAAGGAGGGCCTAGCTTAGCCTACAGCCTATGAGGTCATAGGTTACCCACAACCTCTCAACTACTCAAATACTTTCCTGAGTCAACACTCACTACAGTCTCTGATTTGGTTTTCCCAAACAAATGTCTGGATGGAGCACTGATGGCTGACTGACAGACACGTGGCTATGACCGTAAGTCCATGTGTGAGAGGTGGAGAGAAAGTCTGAGATGAGAACGTTGGGTTTTTATTTTGCGAAGAGGAATGGAGGAAGTGACAGGAAGAGAGGAAGCGAGAAAGGAAGCCAGTGGAACAGGAAAGTGGCTCGATAGATAGATAGATAGATAGATAGATAGATAGATAGATAGATAGATAGATAGATAGAATCAAAAACGGTGAAGAAGTACAGGGCAGGGTGTCATTTCTTCATCTCCTTACCGTGTCTTTGGAGGACCTACGTCTCTTGATGTTGGAGGCCAGGTTGGTACTGATGGACCTAAAAGAGGCTTTCGTTTTGGGCTCGGGCTCTGCTCTACCACTTTTCCTATCCTAAAATAAATATACAGTATATGTAGAACAATTATTTGCGTCCAGTCTACTACTATTATCCTACTGATACTTCTACCCTGATACTAATATTCATATTTCTACAACTGAGAGTGTTTCTTTTTTTTTTTTTTTTTTTTTTTCTCTTAACCGCCGTCATGTCAGAAATGTGGTGTCTCCTGTTCACTCAGCACCTCCATCCTGACATAGTGCATCCATGCAGGTTGCCTCACGCCTCTATAGAGCAAAAAGGACACTTTCAGTACAAGCACTATAATATATTAATACTTAAAAGTCTACTCGAACCACACAATCCTCAGGCTCTTGAAGGAAGAGGAAGAGGAGGAGGAGGAGGAGGAGGAGGAGGAGGAAAGACCATTACCGGGTATTGGTATGATTCAGAATTTGAGCCTTCCTCAGTTAGCAATGGAAAGCAAAAAGCATTAGCGAAGCAAATGAGCAAAATGAGAAGCAATAAAGACAGAAATGGGCGGCTTTTTGTTTTGTAAAGGTCAGAGTGGTTTGTTGTATGGAGGAAGTGGGAAATGGACAACCAATTGAAAAAAAAAAAAAGAAAAATTGAAATTCCAAACTCAAGACGGTCCCATCGCATTTCACACGGGGTTGAGTTGAGTATAATGGCTGGGAGGGCTGAGGAAGAGGTATGTGGGCTCATGAGAGGGGCATGGATAATACCAGGGAGGATGGGGGGGGGGTGATTTCAACCAGAAGACATGCAGTACATGGAACCGAAAGAAAATTCAAAATGAATGACATGACCGTTGACCTTGCTCGGTGGCATCCTTTACAGATTTCAGACCTCTTTCAGTATCTGCTGGACACTGATTCTGTACATTGGACACTTTTTGAGAGTGAAAAGTTGCAATTTGCACTTTATTTGACAGTATTTAAGAATGACATGAAGATTTAAAATAATAATAATAATAATAATAATAATAATACAGTAGAAGCATTTTGCTGACTTCAAATGCCCCCCCATCATTACAGGGTTCCCTCACTTTCTGTGGTTAATTGGGACCGAGATCCCCCAGCGACCACCGATTTCCATGAGTTAGGATCACCCCCCCCCGACTGACATATTCGTACATGTATCCATTAGGCTTTTTATACTCGAACCCAGTGGCTCACCAGGCCGGTGCTTATCCCCGGTTTCCGCAGTGTGAAGTGACCAGGAGTTCAACTCCCCCTGGATGTGACTCTAGTCCATCGCAGGTTACCTTCCCAGTATATTTTACTGGTACCCATTTATACTGCTGGGTGAACAGAGGCACACTTGTGGTTAAGACCTTGCCCAGGGGTCTTAGCACAGTGGGTGTTGAACTGGGATTTGAACACACAACCTCCCGATCATGAGCACAGCGTCCTAACCACTACGCCACCAGCCCCATACGTACACGTATATGTGTATATAATATCAATAAATACATATTCAATGCTATAAATGCTTATAATAAAAATCTCATCTCATCTCATCTCATCTTCTTCCGCTTAGTTCGGGGTCGGGTCGCGGGGGCAGCAACCTAAGCAAAGAGGTCCAGACATCCCTCTCCCGAGCCACTTCCTCCAACTCTCCCGGGGGGACACCGAGGCGGTCCCAGACAAGCCGAGAGACATAGTCTCTCCAGCGTGTTCTAGGTCGACCCCGGGGTCTCTTCCCGGTTGGACATGCCCGAAACACCACACCAGGGAGGCGTCCGGGGGGCATTCTCACCAGATGCCCGAGCCACCTCAACTGGCCCCTCTCATTGCGGAGGAGCAGCGGATCTACTCCGAGCTCTCCCCGGATGGCGGAGCTTCTCACCCTATCTCTAAGGGAGAACCCCGCCACCCGGCGAAGAAAGCTCATTTCAGCCGCTTGTATCCGTGATCTTGTTCTTTCGGTCATTACCCAAAGCTCGTGACCATAGGTGAGGGTTGGAACGTAGATCGACTGGTAAATTGAGAGCTTCGCCTTGCGGCTCAGCTCCTTTTTCACCACGACGGACAGCAGAGGCTGCAGCGATCCGTCTGTCGATCTC
Source organism: Plotosus lineatus (assembly GCA_024760905.1). Lineage (NCBI taxonomy): Eukaryota > Metazoa > Chordata > Actinopteri > Siluriformes > Plotosidae > Plotosus > Plotosus lineatus. The sequence goes on from CM045734.1 coordinate 52,696,132, forward strand.
TCGCTCCATCCTTCCCTCACTCGTAAACAAGACCCCAAGATACTTAAACTCCTCCACTTGGGGCAGGACCTCATCCCCGACCCAGAGGGTGCATTCCACCATTGTCCGACTGAGAACCATGGCCTCGGACTTGGAGGTACTGATCTTCATCCCGGCTGCTTCGCACTCAGCTGCGAATCGCTCCAATGAGAGCTGGAGGGCCCGACTTGATGAAGCCAAAAGGACAACATCATCCGCAAAAAGCAGAGACCAGAACCCCTCATCGCCTCGACTGCGCCTAGAAATTCTGTCCATAAAAATTATGAACAGAATCGGTGACAAAGGACAGCCTTGGCGGACTCCAACTCCCACCGGAAACGAATCCGAGCTGCTGTTACCAATACGGACCAAACTCTGGCTCCGGTGATACAGCGACCGAATAGCTCGTGAGCAACGGATCCAGAACGCCATACTCTCGAGCACGCCCCACAAGATCTTTCGAGGGACACGGTCGAAAGCCTTCTCCAAATCCACAAAGCACATGTGGACAGATTGGGCAAACTCCCATGCCCCTCCAGAATCCTGTGGAGCGTATAGAGTTGGTCAAGAGTGCTGCGGCCAGGACGAAAACCACATTGTTCCTCCTGAATCCGAGGTTCGACTATCGGTCGGATCCTCCTCTCTAGTACCCCTGCATAGACTTTCCCAGGTAGGCTGATGAGTGTAATTCCCGATAATTGGAACACACCCTCCGTCCCCTTCTTAAAAATTGGGACCACCACCCCAGTTTGCCAATCCAGAGGTACAGCCCCGATGACCACGCGATGTTGCAGAGACGTGTCAACCAAGACAGTCCTACAACATCCAGAGTCCTGAGATATTCCGGGCGGATCTCGTCCAACCCGGAGCTCGACCACCGAGGAGCTTTTTGACAACCTCAGTGACCTCCACTCCAGTGATCGGCGGACCCTCACCCGAACCCCAGGGTCTTCCTCTTCCACGGAGGGCGTGTTGGTGGGATTGAGAAGGTCCTCAAAGTATTCCTCCACCTCTCAACAACATCCCCAGTCAAGGTAAGCAGCTCCCCACCTCCACCGTAAACAGTGTTTGTGAAGAACTGCTTCCCCCTCCTGAGGCGTCGGATGGTGGCCCAGAACCTTTTAGAGGCCAACCGATAATCACTCTCCAGGCCCTCACCGAACTCCTCCCACGCCCGAGATTTTGCATCTGCGACAGCCTCGGCTGCAGCACGTTTGGCCTGCCGGTACCCGTTTGCTGCCTCAGGATTCCCACAGGCTAATAAAACCCGATAGGCCTCCTTCTTCAGCTGGACGGCCCCCTTCACCGCAGGTGTCCACCACCGGGTTCGGGGATTGCCGCCACGACAAGCACCGACGACCTTACGGCCACAGCTATGGGCTGCCGCCTCAGCAATGGAGGCACGAAACATGGCCCATTCAGATTCCATGTCCCCCGCCTCCTCCGGAACGTGGTTGTAGCTCTGCCGGAGGTGGGAGTTAAAGGCCTCTCAGACAGGGGGCTCCGCCAAACGTTCCCAGCAGACCCTGATTACACGCTTGGGCCTGCCAGGTCTGGAAGGCAACCTCCCACACCACCGAAGCCAACTCACCACCAGGTAGTGATCGGTAGACAGCTCAGCTCCTCTCTTCACCCGAGTGTCCAAAACATATGGTCGCAAGTCCGATGACACGACTACAAAGTCAATCATCGAACTGCGACCTAGGGTGTCCTGGTGCCAAGTGCACTTATGGACACCCTTATGTTCAAACATGGTGTTCGTGATAGACAAACTATGACGAGCACAGAAGTCCAACAACGACACACCATTCGGATTCAGACTGGAGAGGCCGTACCTACCGATCACACCCTTCCAGGTCACACTATCGTTGCCCACATGGGCGTTGAAGTCTCCCAAGACAACGAGCGAGTCTCCCGAGGGAGCGTTCTCCAACACCCCCCCCAAAGACTCCAAAAAGGGTGGGTACTCTGAACTGTCATTTGGTGCATAAGCACAAATAACAGTCAGGACCCATCCCCCCACCCGAAGACGGAGGGAAGCTACCCTTTCGTCAACCGGGGAGAACCCCAACATTTGGGCACCGAGACGGGGGGCAACAAGAATTCCCACACCGGCTCGCCGCCTCTCCCCATGAGCAACTCCAGAATAGAAGAAGGTCCAGCCTCTTTCGAGATGGATGGTTCCAGAGCCCAAGCTATGCATTGAGGTGAGCCCGACTATATCTAGTCGGTATCTCTCCACCTCACGCACCAAATCAGGCTCCTTTCCCGCCAGAGAGGTGACATTCCATGTCCCGAAGGTCAGAGTAAGCAGCCGAGGATCAGTCCGACAGAACCCATGCCTTTGGCTGCCACCCAACTCATACTGCACCCGACCCCTAAAACTCCTCCCACGGGTGGTGGATCCATGGGAGGGCGGACCCATGTCTCCTTTTCGGGCTGGGCCCGGCCAGGCTCCATGGGCATAAGCTCGACCACCAGGCGCTCGCCTTCGAGCCCCTCCCCTGGGCCTGGCTCCAGGAGGGAACCCCGGTGACCCGCGTCCGGGCAAGGGAGACTGATTCCTGTGTTGTTTTCTCATGTCTTAGGGGTCTGTTTTGAATCGCACTTTGTCTGGACCTTCACCCCGGACCTGTTTGCCTTGGGTGACCCTACCAGGGGCATTTGCCCCTGACAACATAGCTACTAGGATCATTAGGTCACTCAAACCCCTCCACCACGATAAGGTGGCGATTCGAGGAGGGGTATAATAAATTTTTTTTTTTTTTTTTTTTTTTTTTTTTAATAATAAAAATTAAACATAAAAAAAATCATGCATAAGATGTAAATAAAATATACAAACGCATGCGCGCATGCATGCACGCAGATACGCATGCATGCACGCAGATGCGCACCTCACAAAAATGTTACGATGTTGTGATGGGAGGTTTTGGGTTGTTTTTGTTTTGTGTTGGTTTAGGGTTTTTTGGTTTTTTTTTGCATAATCTGCCTTATTTTTGTGGCATTTTCCTTAACTTTTCCCCTTTTCATGCTTAATATCCTTATTTTTATTTCAATGAATATTTAAAAAAAACAAAAAACGTGATGCACAGAAGCCGCATGAATTGAAGCGCGAAGTAGCGAGTGATCCCTGTATTTATTTTCACTCAGGCAGAAAAGCAGGGATTTTTCCATCACAGTTCATCGTAGTGTAACCAAGCATTTTTATTTATTTATTTATTAATTTATGTATTTATTTTGCAGTAGGTCAGTGGAAGATCTTCGGAGAAACTGTGAGCATGTTATCTCTTTCAAGCGCCTGTGCTTTTATCCATTGCTTTTGAAACCCCTCTGACAAGCAAAGGTCTCGAAGCCAGAGAGCCGACTCGGAGCACATGGGTTCTCGATGTGCACCTGGTACACGCCGTTTGTAATGCAAATGCCAGACGCAGGTCGGTGCAGTCATGCTTTCAGAAAGCCACTGGCTGAGGGAAGCTTTTCTTTTAACTCCCCCAGAACACCATGCTTTATCTCATACACGGGTTTGCTCGATGTTTCGATAGAAATCCACATATTTTCTTTGCTATTTATTCGCTGGTTTGTTGTCTTTTTTCCTCATTTTTTGCTCTTAAACCGCACAGAAAAAAACAACAATAAAATCCTGACGTCCTCATGGACCAACAACAGGCTAATTATACACCCTCATCAGCACTGGCCTTGTGTCCCCGTGTGGGTGGAATGTGTAGGCATATTAACAACTGTGACTTTGGTAGGCGTAAAAGCGTTCAGGCCAAATCATGTCATGAGGAAAATAATCGAGTGCAAACTTTTTTATATTTATGTCCAAATGACCTTGAGAGGAAACAAGCGGCTTTGTTTTGCTGCACACATTTTCCAAGTCTTAGCCTGAGTAGATGAGTAATGAGTAGAAATAAAGTTCTATATCAATAAACCCGCCCTGAAGTTTCCGAGACTCGAGAAATCATTCTTTAAAAATGAATAACTCCTTTTGATTGGCTGATTCTTTACATCGACTGAGTGACTCCTGTCATATTTTTTACATTTTACATTTACAAGCAACGCCCGGTGATAAAATGCTGGATTACCGATCACAAGGTTGGAGGTTCAAATCCCACTATCAACAGGTTGGTCACTGTCCCCCCAGTGCAGCTAACTGGGTTATCAAAGGCCGACCATGTCTCTCACTGTCTGTGGTGTGATGTTCATGTAAAAGAACCATTGCTGACTTTCGACAAGAGTGTTTCTGCCCTGCGATGGCCTCGCGAGCTGCCCAGGGTGTACTTTGCCCTCGTCCAGAGTTGGCTGAGATGGGCAGCAGCCTCCCTGTCACCCTAATTAGGATTAAGTGGTTCAGAAAATGAATGAATTTACAAACTTTCTTAATACCACTGATAAATAATAATAATAATTTGGGAGCATGACAAGAAAGATCACTTTAGTCGTCTTAAAAAAAAACAGACTAGGGATTTAAAACCAACATGTAAATCAGGGGTCGGGAACCTATGGCTCGCGAGCCAGATGTGGCTCTTTTGATGACTGCATCTGGCTCTCAGATAAATCAGGTAGCCTTTCTTAACAGAATAACTAATACATCATTTTGCTGTCATTTAAATAAAAATACAGGAAAAGGCCATCAAATAAAACAAAAATTGATAAATGAAGCTCACGCTTTTTAATCTATACATCTATTTTCAATGCCACTTGTCGCTGTGGCGCGCAGAGGAGAGCCAATCCTTTCTGTACTCCAGTGTGTGGGTGGGTCCGATACCTTGAAACTCAAATTTTATTGGATTATATGCAACAGCTTGCTCAAGTTGTTTTTGGGTTAAAAGGTAAATTTCCCTAATTTTTGATCCTCTCATTTGCACAAAGCCAAGCAGAACTGGCAAGAAAACCACAAATAGACAGACGTGAAAAACTTCAACCCGCAGACCAGCTGACTGCCAAAACTTTGGACGCACTTCCTGTCACATAAACACTGCAGTGTGAGTCCTGTCGTATTGACCATGTTTGGCTCCACATGCGCACGTGAGCAGTCTTTCTCACATGAAAAACATCAAGACCAACCTGTGGTCACATAACTAAATAGGGGTGTCCAACTAAGGTGGCCATCTTACATGAATAGAGCTGTCAGACCAACTGACAGAACAGTTCCTATTTTTGTTCATCGCAAAAAAATTTAAGGTAAGCTAGCCAGATAGGTGGCTAATTTGTGTAACATTTGTTATCAACAAAACGATGGTTGTTATAGTAACGTTTGATTTTAGCAGGTTTGGATGCTGTTTATAAAAATCTTTGAAAACATTCAGAAGCAATAAGGACTCAATTTCCATATCTGCGCATATTCATAAGCATAATTTACATATTCATGACTATTTATGAGAACAAAAGCTGCAGAGATGCTCCTGGATCATTTCTAATCTATTGGGCACTTCAATAAAAATTAAATTAACAAACAAAATATATCTTCTGCAATATTTTAATACGTTCAAGGGGTGTACTTCAGTTTTAGTATCAGCATTATTATTTTTGCTTTTCATCCATTTGGAGGCCAGCTATCTCACACAGTGAGTACTACACTTAAAACTGAAGACTGTATTATTCTGCCACAGCATCACAGCTGGTCTTTTACTTGCAAGAAGGGCAGGCCATGCTGTTCCACACCAGCTTTTTGCTGTTGAGTCCCGGTGACTCAGCGTGTACAGAGCCAGAGGCCAGCGGTGAAAGAACAGTAATCTGAACACACGAAGGAAAAGTCTGTGATTCCTGTTGGAACCCCACTGAGACACTCAGTTAGCATGGCCTTTCAGACTGAACACTGCTCAGCGTGCATCTGCCACACTCTGCCACAGTATGTGTGTGTGTGTGTGTGTGTGTGTGTGTGTGTGTGTGCACTGTTTTGCTTAGTGGTGGTTTAGTAGGCGTGCATGAAGGAGCTGCTTCCTCTCATGATGCCCACAGTGGAAGACAGACAAGGAATGGGTCCTGAGCATGCGTTAGTAGTGAACTACTCATATTACTCTCCACATTATTTGTGTAAGTCTGTGTTGATATAACACTGCATGATGTTCAGGGGTTAAATTGAGATCTCGGGAGATGTGAGGTGAGAGCTCGTCTTTTTATAAACGGACTGTGTGATCTCTAACAGAAGAGCTTCATTAATCTTTGCTTTATTGCTTACCGGTGACATCACTATGGGCTTAAATACAACCTAAAATATTATATAAAATATACATAGGCAATATTAATGTTAATATTTCTAATCCTTTGATGACATTCACTGGAAACACATTTCGTATACAGTAACTCCTCGTTATTCGCGGGGGTTGCGTTCCGCCCCTTTCCTGTGAATCATGAAAATCCGTGAATTACTGACGCGGTTTTAAAACTCTATGTATGATATTACATGCGCTAAAATATGCTTGTTATACATTCTATAGCCAGACTTACTCATTAATACAGTAATAATGTTGTAAAATGTGGGGCCGGTGGCATAGTGCTTAGGGTAATGCGCTCATGATCGGGAGGTTGTGAGTTCAAATCCCACCAAGACCCTCGCTGTGCTAAGACCACTGGGCAAGGTCTCAATCACACGTGTGCCTCTGTTCACCCAGCAGTATAAATGGGTACCAGTAAAAATACACTGGGAAGGTAACCTGCGATGGACTAGCGTCCCATCCAGGAGGAGTTGAACTCCTGGTCGCTTCACACTACGGAAACCGGGGATAAGCACCGGCCTGATGAGCCACTATGGCTCGGGTGTAAACTCCACCTCCCCCTCCAAATGTTGTAAAATGTAGTAATTATGAAGTAAAAACTTTTTAATTTTGTACTGAGATAATATTTATGAATAAATAAAGCGCTTAGGCTCCTTACCAGAAGCTAGAGAAGATGCAGGGCGTTTGAGTGACATCATAGTGCTTAAATAATCATTAAAAACACACGAAAAAAGTGAATTCACAGTTCAAGCAATCATGTTGATAACGTGCGTGAAGGAGAAAAAAAGAGGCGTACACATCATCTGCAACCAATCAGCAGGAGGGAGAAACAAAAGCTCTCAGCCATTGGCTAAATTTGAATCACATGCCAGTAACTTCCGGGCTGCCACTAATCCGCGCGTATGCAGGGAGGGCCGCGACCGGTGAATGGGAAGGGGGTTACTGTATCTCGTTTGTTTGTAAAAAGTTTTTAATTAACTTATTACCTGAAAAATATTTAATAGTCAGTCATATATGCAGAATGTCTTTATTCTTTAAGTTAAGCAATCTAGGCTAATTCACAGTGGCTCACATAAGAGTCGCTCCCCCCCCCACCCCCACCCCCCACCCCCCCCACACACACACACCCTACCCTTCGACCCCTCCCCCAAACTTATGCAACATGAATAATCAAAAGGCACCACCAGGCCAAAAAGAGATGCTCACAGGCTTTTCTATGCACGTCCAAATCAAGTCTCAAGCCTCTTATGGCTGGAATAAATACTTTAGAACGTCTCAAAGATTTCTTAATTATTTTGTACTATTTCTTGTTCGCTTCAAATTAACAAATATTTTGAATCTTCAGGGTTGTTGGCATGTTGTGTACATTGAATGAGAAACCCTCGCAAGTATTTATTTTAATTCCAGGTTGTAAGGCAGAAAAACAGGAAAAATGTCATGGGGTAAATAATCCGGGAGCCGCTGAAGAGCAGCATATTTTTTTTTCGCTTAATACTAATTAGTGTCACGGGGAGGCTGGCGTCCATCTCAGACACCCTGGACTGACAGTCGCCAGGCGATTGCAGTGCTAACACCCACACAACCATTCATATTCACACTCACACCTTGGAGTGCTTTGACACAGCCAATTAACTTACTGTGCATGTTTTTGGACTGTGGGAGGAAACCTGAGCACGCAGAGGAAACCCACACAAGCACAGGGAGAACATGCAAGCTCCACACAGAAAACATCCAAGCTGGGAATCGAACCCAGATACTTCTTGCTGTGAGGTAGTCATGCGAACCACTACATCTTTTTGCTATTATTATGATGAATGGGTATTATAAAGTAAAACAGAACTCACGAGCAGCTATATGGAGCTTCAACACCGAATTCATCAGACTGAATCGTTAACATGTTCTGTTTAATTACAACACTTTAATTTAGCTCTTCTTTCAATTTCCGTAAATCCATGGTGCTGGAGCTCTTCTCCCATCTGCTCCCTATTTAACCCCTGAATTTATCTACCTTACCCTACTATACTATATAACCCGACTCAGTGCACATACTTTTAATATTCATTATTCACCATGCAAGGTATGCTTACATGCATAAATACATAAACAGTGGGTGTTTATATACAGGGATCCCTCACTTTCCGCAGTTAATGGGGGACCAAGACGCCCCGCGCGACCACCAATTTCTGCAAAGTAGCATTGACCCCCCCTGACTGACGTATACGTACATGTATGTGTATATAATATCAATAAATACATATTCAACACTATAAATGATTATAATACCAATTAAACATTCAAAAATAATGCATAAGATGTAAATAAAATATAAATACACACACACAGATGCGTACCTCACATAAAAATGTAAGTAGTTTTGTTGGGCTCTTGTTTTGTTTTTGTTTGTTTGTTTTTTTTTTGCATAATTGGCCTTGTTTTGTGGCATTTCCCTTCAGTTTTTCCTCTATTTTCCCTTAATTTCCTTATTTTTTATTTTTTATTAATATTTTTTAAAAACCCGCGATGCACTGAAGCCACAGGAACTAAAAGCATGAAGTAGCGAGGGATCACTGTATGTATGTATATATATATATATATATATATATATATATATATATATATATATATATATATATATATATATATATATATATATACACACACACCTTATTAATATATAGCTTACTTTATTCTAAGTATAAAATGATTAGAAATCAACAATTTGTGGCCATTCAGTGTCATAAACATTGCAGGGAACAGCAGAAGGCAGCCGTCTAGAGACTCATGCAGACTCCTACCCTGTAGAAAGAAGAAGAAAAAGGGAGTGTCATACCTGCAGGTTCTTCCTCCAGACATTAACTGCCGCAAAGGCCAACTGCATCTGCTTCCTGCGAGCATCTTTGTGTCGCTTGTACGCAATCTCGATGAAGATGAGGAAGATCCCGGCAACGATGCCACCCGCCACCAGCATAAACACGCCTGTAAAACAAGTGCTGCATTATCTCACTGCTGATATACAAACTTAGACTATATAAATATATATATATATATATATATATATATATATATATATATATATATATATATATATATATATATATATATATATATATATATATATATATATGATTTTCTGAGTAGATCCTTCCGTAGGAGAGTGCTCAATACTTTTTGGTAGAGCAAATAACAATAAAAATAAAAGGACTGGACAAAGACTTTCTATTGAAACTCCATTTATCACTACAGATCTGTTTCAAGGGGTGGTGAAACCATCCTCTCTCTTCAGGTGATTATAGAAGAATCGAAACAGATCTGTAGTGATAAATGGAGTTTCAATATATATATATATATATTACTCTACTATTTTCTGAGTAGATCCTTCCGTAAGAGAGTGCTCAATACCTTTTGGTAGAGCAAATAACAATAAAAATAAAAGGACAGGACAAAGACTTTCTATTGAAACTCCATTTATCACTGCAGATCTGTTTCGAGGGGTGGTGAAACCATCCTCTCTCTTCAGGTGATTATAGAAACAGATCTGCAGTGATAAATGGAGTTTCAATAGAAAGTCTTTGTCCTGTCCTTTTATTTTTTATTATATATATATATATATATATATATATATATATATATATATATATATATATATATTCTGTATATAATACTGGAATGAGTACATCAGAGGGACAGCACACATTAGATGTTTTGGAGCCAAAGTCAGAGAGGCTAGATTGAGATGGTTTGGACATGTACAAAGGAGGGATAGTGAGTATATTGGTAGTAGGATGCTGAGGTTGGAACTACCAGGCAGAAGGCCCAGAGGAAGCCCAAAGAGGCCATTTATTGATGTGGTGAAGGAGGACATGAAGGTAGTTGATGTAAGAGAAGAAGATGCAGAGGATAGGGTGAGACGGAGGCAGATGATTCGCTGTGGCGACCCCTGAAGGGAAAGGAAAAGAAGACTGGTGTTTTGTTCTTTTTTCTTTTTTTTGAGAAGCGGCCCATACCTGCCATATTCTCGAAGGTGAGTGTGGCTGGGGCGTTGCTCCTGGAGTCGCACTCCTGGTATCTCACCCAAGTTTTATCCAGGTCCTCCATGAAGCCATTCTCATGAGAGCTGTAAATTTAGAGAGTATACCCTAGCTACTAAATTCGAGCAGTTAAAGAAAGACGAATATACAGTAGCTCGAAAGCAAATCCAACATGGCTGACTTGATGCAATGTGACAGCATTACCTGAGAATGGCCAAGGAAACATTCTGCTTCCACGGGCTATCTTTACGCATGCCGATACCGAAACCTGAACGAAAGAAGAGCTCTCCTGTGGTGACCAGGTCACACTTTTGCGAGGCTTCAAACTCCAACACAGCCGAGTCCCAGATAAAAGCATGGAGTTTGCTAAAATATGGAAAGGGACAATGAGTTAATGCAGGTTCGAATCCTAAATTTCTAGGTTTTTGCACGTTACTTCATTATGCCAGTCTTCTTCTCATACGCTTGTGCATTCAGAGTCATTTGTTCGACTCTGGTAAAGAATTGCAACGTGTTTTTTTCTCCACTGCTTAGGATGTCCTATAACTCAGGATACTTCAACCCCTCACACACTGAAAGTATGAAGTTCGGTTTCTCCCCAACCCTTCTTCCCAAGGTTTGTTGGAGTGAATCTCTTTACTGCGTGACTGTCTGCTTGGTGTTGAGCTTCCAGTTTGTCCATGTAGAGATGATCGTATGACCACGGTCTCCTTTGAGTGGAGCAGTTGTGGCCTGATTATAGGGTTCTGGGTTACTGATCTCAAGGTTGGGGGTTCACGCCCTACTATCACTGACCTGTTACTACTGCCCCTCTCCAGTGCAACTAACTGGGTTATCAAAGGCCAGCCATGGCTCTTACTGTCTGTGGTCAGAGGCATGTTAAAGAGTCATTGCTGTTCTTTCAAAGGCCACGGGGTCGCCATGAGTATGTTTCTGCCTTAAGTGTTGGATGCAAAATGATTCTCATCCTGAATATCACCGAAACATTGTTGGCTAGGAATAGAGCAATAATTCCCTCAGTTTATGCTTCTGCAATGATATAATTTTGTTCCCAGTGTGTTGTACCAGCTCCCAGTTCTGTAGGAAGTCCACGCAGGTATGTGTTCTAACTGAGTAATGGGTATCTTGAATCTTCAAAAAAGTCTAGAAATTATAACACAGTGGTACCTCACCTTACGAAATTAAGCTGTTCTAGACCCTTTTTCATAACCTGGATTTTTCGTAAATTGAACCGCATTTTACATGTAAAACGTGTGATTCGTTCCAAGGCTTCCAATACTACCCCCTAAACCCTTTAAAATTATAAGAGTATACCTTTTAATACCTTCTTCTGTTTCAATATCGTACCGATGGTAGGCGGGTTTGGCCATATTCCTTTGCGATATCACTCAAGCCCGCTTCCTCTTTTCACTCGTACCGGAAATCACACATGTGTATATGTGTGTGTGTCTTGACTATGTCTTCTTAGCAGAATTATAATCTTACAAATGTTTATGGAAGTTTAAAAGCCTGAGTCAAGAAATAAAACATAAAACAACAGTAACTCTGTCCTTTGCACGAAAAGCATCATTGTAGTTTCATCTCCATAATAGGCAGTGGGAGGTAGCTGTGTCATCCCTCCTAGCCAATGGGATCCCTGTCCAAGATGGCGTCAGGTGGAACTGTCCAAGATGGTGCTTGAGTGAAGGCGACATGAACGACAGCTCAGTTGTTAGCCAATGGGAGGCCAGCGGGGCGGGATGTTTGAATGTCATTGATGGGAGAGCAGCTCGTGCATTGATTGAATGTTTGAATGGTGCGTTTTAATGTTTGAATGGCGCGTTTGAATTTTTAAGATGGCGCTTTCGTAACCTCAACTTGTTTCGTATCCTGAGACAAAAATTTTAGGAAAATGCTTTTCGTAACCTGAATTTTTCGTTTAGTGAGACTTTCGTAAGGTGAGGTACCACTGTATGTAAAAATGGATTATGAGAGAAAGAGGTCTTTTGCATTTTATATGAAGGATGTATTAAATGTTGCACCATGGTTCTGGAGGAGCATCATTTTATTCAGGTCTTTCTCTCTCTCTCTCTCTCTCTCTCTCTCTCTCTCTCTCGCAGTCTTCGTCAGAAGGCCATTATGTGAGCTGCTGTGCCCTTCATAGTAATTCGCCATCGATTGTGATGCTGTGGCAGTTGGGATACTTGGCGTTATTTGCATCCAACGCACTCTTTGACGTGTGTGTGTGGGGGACACACACACACACACACACACGACCAACAGTATATAAAACTCCATGGCTGGGATAATTGGACAAAAAAGAAAAACAATTACTCAATTACCATCAGTGAAGATGTCATAAAGTGTGTATAAAACCATAAAATGATAAAGGCTACAATTTGAGATTTAATTTGGACCTTTTGCAAAAAAGCAAATGCAAAAAAGGGTGACATGGTGGTGTTCTGGTTAGCCCATCTGTCTCACAGTAAGAAGACCTGGGTTTGATTCCCAGCTCGGGTGTTTCTGTGTGGCGTTCGCATGTTCTCCCTGTGCTTGCGTAGGTTTCCTCCGGGCACTCCGGTTTCCTCCCACAGTCCAAAAACATGCACAGTAGGTTAACTGGCTGTTTCAAATCACCTTTAGGTGTGAGAATGAGTATGAATATGGTTGTGTGAGTGTTCGCCCTGCAATGGCCTGGCGAGCATGTGACACATTATCAAGCCATTGTAACAAAGAGAGAGAAAGAGACAGCGCGATGGTGTCTGGCTCCCAAGTAGAGCACTGATAATTGGTCTGCCCCTTAAATGGGACATTCCACAATCTTCTTTTCCTTTCGGCTCTTCCCTTTCAGGGGTCGCCACAGCGAATCATCTGCATCCATCTTCCCGGAAGTCATATCAATGATTTGCATATTTCCATCTGGCATGGGTTTCTACGTCGGATGCCCTTCCTGATACAACCCTTTAGCAAGGGGCGGAAACACGCTGACGGCTATGCAACTACTCTTGGTGAAAGTCAGCAATGGTTCTTTTACATGAACCTCTCACCATAGACAGTGAGAGACATGGCACGGCCTTTGATATCCCAGTTAGGTGCACTGGGGGGACAGTGACAACCTTGCGGAGAGTGGGACTCGAACCCCCAACCCTAGGATCAGCGATCCAGCACCTTATACCACCAGGCCACCACCTTCCGAATGGGACATTCCACCATGACAATAAAAATCATTGTCTTTCCTTGACATATAGGTAGAGTTGACATTTTATTACAATTGTTCCCCGAGGAGAATATTTTTCTTTAACAGCACATCCTAGCCTGTTTCATTCAACCACAGACCTGCAAAAAGGACGTATGTACCTACCCACTCATAGCACAGCAATGATCGACGTATAGAAGTGGAGGTGGGTGGAGGCTAACGCTTACTTCCTCCAAACCATGCTCACGTCTGGCACTGCATCTTTTCAAACAGCTGCTCAGGCTGCCTCACAATGTGGTCCAGCACACTCAGAGGAAGTGCTAATTGCACTCTTCCATATACATGACCTCACAGACACCCACGATTGGCTGGCTTCATTCAGATAGAGCAACGCTGCTTCTCCTACACAGGCCACACAGACAATGTTGCTCCCTTGGACTCTCAGCTATAGATGTCAGGAGTCAGGATTCAAACTTTTATCAGTTGACAATAGTATGAGGTGAAGATTTTTCTGTTGCAGGACTCTTCATATATCGAGCTAAAATCAGAAGCTTACATCATTGTCTGACATTCGATCAAACTAAACTTTTCCTGTTTTAGGTCAGTTAGGATTCCCAAAACCAAGTGTGCTTGTAAATGTCAGAATGCTGAGAGAGAGAATTACATACATTTTCTGAACCGCTTAATCCTTGGGGTGGGGGGGTGGGGCAGCAACAACAACCCGTTGATTGTGGGGTTTGAACCCCTGACCTTTGGCCTTTGGGGGCTTGAACCCTTGAACTTTGGCCCTTGGATCTAGCACCCTGCCACTGGGCTGCCACTGTCCTAGAAAGAATTTTTACAATGAGAGAGATTTCATCATCATCATCATCATCATCATCATCATCATCATCATCATCATCATCGTCTTCCGCTAAGTCCAGGGTCGGGTTGCGGGGGCAGTAACCTAAGGTCCAGATGTCTCTCTCCCCAGCCACCTCTTCCAACTCTCCCGGGGGGACACCGAGGCGGTCCCAGACAAGCCGAGAGACTTAGTCCCTCCAGCGTGTTCAAGGTCGACTAAATCCCTATGACACATGACATCTGAGAGAGCGCACAGGAAGCAGTCTCTTTTGCCTGGACGTGGGTCACCGGGGTTCCCTCCTGGAGCCAGGCCCAGGTAGGAGCTCGAAGACGAGCACCTGGTGGTCGGGCTTCTGCCCATGGAGCCTGGCCGGGCTTAGCCCAAAAAGGAGACATGGGTCCGCCCTCCCATGGACCCACCACCCATGGGAGGAGTTTTAGGGGTCGGGTGCAGTGTGAGTTCGGTGGCAGCCGAAGGCATGGGTTCTGTCGGACCGATCCTCTGCTACTTACTCTGACCCTTGGGACATGGAAAAAATGAGAGCGATTTCCTTTCGGCTTTTTCCCTCTCTCAGGGGTCACCACAGCGAATGTTTTGTACGTTTTATTTGGCGTAGGTTTTTTTACGTCAGATGCCCTTCCTGACACAACCCTTTAGCAAGGGGAAGAAACACGCTGACGGCTTTGCAGTGACTCTTTACGAAAGTCAGCAATGGTTCTTCACATTAACCTCTCACCATAGACAGTGAGAGACATGGCCTGCCTAAGATAACCCAGTTAGCTGCACTGGGGGGGATGGTGACAACCCTGTGGAGAATGGGACTCGAACCCCCAACCTTAGGATGAGTGATCCAGCGGCCGATACCACTAGACCACCACTTCCCCTTGAAAGAATTTTTAAAATATATATATATTTTTAAATGTCAGAAGTTAACATACTTAGTTCAGGTATACCTCACCCAACATCATTAATTGGTTCCAGCAGAGACGACTTAAGTCAAAAAACAACTTAAATCGAATTAGCTTGTTTCTATGCTAGCCTAGGCTAGGCTACGCCAAATTTCCTTGTCTAGACTAAACAGAAAATAACCATTCCTAGTTCTGTACTTATTCATGAATACAATTTTCAAGATGGTTAATAATGTTGCGCCTGGAGCATATGCGTCGGACCCAAAGATGCAGGAGACCATGTAAGAAGATTCAACGATTTTATTTTGCACTTTTTTATTTTTCTATACTTTTTTTGAAAAACGACGTATAATCGACAACGACTTAACTCGAAACGACTTAAGCCGAGGTATACCTGTATTTGGTAGCATTTCCTTTGAACTGTATGACTTGGATCAAAGATGTTTTGGGTATCCGTTCACAAGCTTCTCACAATAGTTTACTTCAATTCTGGCCCCATCCTCCTGGCATAACCGATAGAACTGAGTCAGGTTTGTAGGCCATCTCGTTTGCACACATGGCTTTTTAGCTCCACCCACAAATTTTCTATGAGATTGAGATCAGGGCATTGTGTTGGCCATTGACTTTATACACTGACTTTTTTGTCCTCTGTGCCCAAAGCTTGAACCTCCTGGCTGATGTTTTGAGATGTGGCTTCAACATTTCCACATGATGTTCTTTCCATGTGATCACATATAATTTATGAAGCACACCAATCCTTCCGGCAGCAAAACATGGACCCCCCCCCAACACACACACACACACACACACACACACACCCCGTTGTGATCTCAGGTTTGCAGGCTTCCCCCTTTTTCCTCCAAACATATCAGTGGTTGTTATGGCTGAACAGTTCAACTTGGATGCCTGCAAAAATTTAAGTTGTTGTCCCCATGTGCATCTGAGAACTGTAATCTGGACTTTTTATGTTTCTTTTGGAGTGATCCCTTCTTCTTTGCTGAGTTACCCTTTAGCCCATGTTGGTATAAGGCTTGTTTCACCGTAGATAATGACATCCTTGTACCAGCTTCAGCCATCATCTCTACAAGCTACTTTCCTGTTATTCTGGGGGTGATGCACACATTTCTCACCAAAATATGTATGTTTACCTCGGGGACACAGAACCCATATTCTTCCTGAGGGGTATGATTCCTACGTTTTTTCATTCATTCATTCATTCATTTAATGAACCACTTAATCCTAACTAGGGTCGCGAGGAGGCCAGCGCCCATCTCAGACGACTTTGTGCTAGGGCAGAGTACAATCTGGACAGCTCGCCAGGCCATCGCAGGGCAGAAACATGCTGATGGATATGCAACTACTCTTGATAAAAGTCAGCAATGGTTCTTTTACATGAACCTCACACCATAGAGTAAGATCCATGGCCGACCTTTGATAACCCAATTAGCTGCATTGGGCGGACAGTGACAACCCATTGAGAGTGGAGCTTGAACCCCCAACCCTTGAACCTTGTAATCAGTGATCTAGCACCTTATGACCAGGCCACCACTGTCCGCCTATGGTTTTTATACTTGCGTGTAATTGTTTGAACAGGTGACCGTTGCATCTTCAGGCATCTGGAATTTGTACCCGAGGATGACCCAGAGTTATGGAGGCGAACAATTTCCTCCAAGTCTTGGCTGATTTTTTTTTAGCTTTAATGATGATGTCATACAAGAAAGAAGTGTGAGGTGTGCCTTAAAATACATCCACAGGCGTAGTTACAATTTACTCAAATGTTGACAATTAACCCATCAGAAGCTTCCAATGCCATAAAATCATCATCTGGGCTTCGCTAAATTATTTAAACTTATGGTCATTTAATGCCAGACAGTACTTGTGATCGTCTTTTATTATATATCATAATAATGTAAGTCAAGGTTGAATATAAGTATATGAGTATATCCGTCACACTGACCCGTCTCGGACAGCCTGGATGGCCTCAGCAGCGCTCTCGTAGTTATGTTTTTCCATGTGGCGGTACATGGTGCTTAGTTCAACTTGACGGCGGAAGTAAATGTCCACAGAGCTCTGCTTCACCGTGGCATAGATGAACTTGTCTGATGGGTTTCGCAGCTGAAGACAACAGCACAACAGAAACACTGCTCTTTAGCCACACCCATCAAGGTTACATGCATTTACAACCGTCATCATTACATGGAAAGCTTTATTTCTTTTTTTCCAGTGACTATGTGTATGTATGAAGGGTGGCGCAGTGCAGTAGTGTAGCACATCCACCTCACAGCAAGAAGGTTCCAGGTTCAAGTCCTGGGCTTGGCGAGAACGTTTCTGTGTGGAATTTATATGTTGTCCCTGTGTTTGCATAGGTTTCCTCTGGGTACTCCGGTTTCCTCCAGGTCTAAAGACATGCACAGGAGGGTAAATAGCTGCTTCGAATTGCCCCTGGATATGTGTGTGTGTGTGTGTGTGTGTGTCGGCATAGGAATATACTGGCAAGCTTCCCAGGGTGTATCTGGCCTTTGATCTGAGTTGGCTGAGATAGGCTCCAGTTCTTGACTGCAATACTAGTCGGATTAAGTGGTTTAGAAAAGGAGTGTGAGTGAGTGAGAGTGTATGTGGAAATGACTTTAAGGGAATAACTTAACCCACACGTGCCCTAAAAAGCATGCAGTGATGTTCCAGAATCCAGTTTATTAAACACCACTGAAAACAACTGTCTTGCTCTATTAACATTCACGACCAACACTGATTTATTTAACGTTAATGTTTCCGCCATATGCCTAATAATTGAATTCAATGTGAGCTCAGATTATGACAAATAACCAGGGGGTCTACTATTATTAACAGCTTATTTCAACTCAATTGGGTGTAAAATGATGCTCATCAAAATAATGTCCTAATAATGTGTCAGTATCATATTAAAAGTAAATTCAGATCACGTCAGTTCAAGGGCTGCCGTGTGGTACATTGACAAGGTGTGTGACTATCAACCTGGCGATTGCCACAACCGGGACTCCACAGGAGCTAATCCAATGATCCCTCATGGGAGGGATGGCATACGCTCCCCCTGTCACTCACACAAATCACCAGTGAATCCATGTGCATGTGAGAGTGTTAGCCCGCCTCCAAATGCAAGTTCTAAAGAGGTACGAGGCTCGTATCACATGTCATGAAGGGGAATGCGCCTGCTTACGCCTCTCCGAGGTTGGTCGTGGTGGTGGTATGTCAAATACCAGGGAACCAAAAAAAAATATATATATATATATATTATTATTATGTCAATTTATTTATTTACCTCCCTCATTTTTTTGGGGAATTTTTGTTGCATCCAATTCCCACAGTAGGGACTGCCATACTTATTACACAACCACCACCAACCAGGGAGGGGCAAAAGCATGCACACGCCCCCTCTGTGACAAGCAGTCTTAGCCACCCGCCTCTTTTCGAACTGCTGTGTATGTGTATTTTGTAGGTGGTCTAACACACTCCGAGGGAAAGCTCTGTTTGCCCCCTCATAACGTATGAGCTCACAGACGCCCATGATTGACTGGCGATCGCTGTGAGTGACAGTGAAGTGAGGGTATGCTATCCCTCCCTCCCGTGAGAGCTTGGCCAGTTAATTTCCATGGGCTCCTGGTCACAGATGGCTGTGGCATTCACCTGGATTCGAACTTGTGATTTCTGGGAATGATCTCAATTCAAAATAAATTTGTTATCAATCATTTGTTGAACACTTTATCCTACTGGGGTCAGAGGGAGACTTGAGCCGAACCTGCATGTCTTTGGACTGTGGGGGGAACCAGAGTAACCAGGAGAACATACAAACTCCACATAGAAACACCTGAGCCCAGGAATCAGGTAGACGTGCCAACCAGGAACAAACATCAGGAATAAAAAAGATTAAATAGTTCTAGATGCGTCATATGAACTGGATACGAGTAATATTTGAACAGGAGTCAATATTTTTTTTAGACTGAAATGTCTGAGAAGTATTTTGCTGTTCAAATATTAAACATGATCACAGCAGGGTAGATAGGTTAGAGGTTTCCCTTGGTGAGAGAAACCATATAAAAATATGCAAAAATAACCAGAGGTTTGTCATGTCCTTGACCGACTTAATTACTCATCCTAATTCTGTACCGTGTAAAACATGAGATTCATGGGAAGTGTAAATGCTGCGGTTTTATGACATACAAGGCTACTGCGTACTCAATGATGGAGCCATAACCTCACCCTAGGATCATTGATGCCGGTAATGCGCTCCTCAGGCCGATCCAACACCAGGAAGGCTGCCAAATTGGCAGTATAAGATGCAACAATAATCATAGCAAAACCAGCCCACACCATACCTAATATCCTCGCTGAAAAGCTCCTTGGGGCACCTGGGGTGGGGGTGGGGGTGGTGGTGGGGATGGAGGCAATCAAAAGGCATGTCTGTTAAAAAAAATCAATTATCAAATTCTAATACCCCCATTTCACTGTAGCGCGGAATGCAATGATCGTGGCGGAAAGGCGCGGAACGCACTCTACGGAGGAGCTTCGGCATTTTTATGCAGAAAATGGGTCAAAAACCTACGGAAAATTGTACCATTGGAACACCTTCGGAATGTTCACGGAATGTGCGGAAACGACACAGAAAGGTCGCGGTACAATGTCGGAATACATGCGTAAAAGTGCTCGGATTACCTTCGGTACCAGTGCAGATTGCAAAGGAAGACCTTCAGATAATTCACGGAACGTTCACGGAAAGCAAGGAACACTCGAGGAATGACTACGGCACTAGTCCATTTTAGAAGGAAGAACTACGGAATGATTGCGGAACAGGCGGAATGAAGGCGGAACGTTCACGTTCAACACGGAATGACTAAGGAATGACCATGTTTCAATGAAGAAAAATCGGCAAAGATCAAAGGATTTGCTCCTGATTCTGCCTATAAATACGTAGAATTGACCAAGGAAGCTCATTCTCTCATTCATTCTATATGTTTATAATGTGTAATATCTTTATAATGTACAGTAAATTTAAAATTGAACATATTTTTGTAATTTACCATATATTTTTAATGTGCAATATGTTTATAATTTATAATAAATTTAAAATTTAACAAATATTAATATGTTTAATATCAATAATGTCAATACGTTCCTTTTATTTGCACCTCAATAAATCATTCCAGACCAAAAACCATGCACACAAGTCCAAACCACAGTGATTATAACTTTGAAAGTTTATTACATGAACAGGAAAACAGAAAAAAAAAATAAAGTGAATGACCTGGAATAATTTATAGTGGAAGTGACTTCCTTGAATGTTCCGCAAGTCTTCCGTGTTATCCGCAACCATTCCGCAAAACATTCCGCATGTATTCCGCAAACCTTCCGTGAGTATTCTGTGGGGATTCTGTGGCTGCTTTTGACCACACGGAAGGG
Organism: Plotosus lineatus; assembly: GCA_024760905.1. Lineage (NCBI taxonomy): Eukaryota > Metazoa > Chordata > Actinopteri > Siluriformes > Plotosidae > Plotosus > Plotosus lineatus. Next base: position 52,716,753 of record CM045734.1, read on the forward strand.
GGGGGGGGCCTCACGGAACGATCAAGGAACACTGGAGGAATAAAAGGAATGATCAAGGAACGTTTGAGGAACGACTGAGGAACCTAAGGGAACACTGTCGGAAAGTTTTTCCATGAACGTGCTTTTGAACATGTTCAAAAGCACGTTCGCGGAAGATTTTGGACTGCCGGAAGCAGAGGAATACGTTCGGAATCATATGGAAGGACACGGAAGATGACGGAACGACTGAGGAAAGTTGGAGGATGACGACATTTTTGCTTCCGCGAGTCTGCCGCGCGCCAGTAAAATGGGGGTATAAAAATAAATTCTCATGAGACGGATTGAAAGAGTAATTCTGGTTGCTGTCAGGTACCTTCTCCAATACCGGAGTTCAGAAGTACCCCCCAAGAGAACCACATGGCAGAGGATAAGGTGAGGGCATCCTCTTCTTCCTCTTCACTATTCACTTTAAACCTTCCAAATGGGCTGCAGAGCAAAAAATGAGACACTGAACACACTCAAAACAGTAATTATATTCTAGTATATATATTTTTATATATGCATTCGCACTATATATATGCACTGCACTAAAATAAGGTCACACAGTATAATTTCTTGGCGAGCCTTTAGAATGTAATCTCCCTGCCATTGTTTCAACAAATTTAAGCAGCATAACATTGATTTACACCCAGTGTCGGCTTCATTTCTCACCAACATCTTGAACTGATGAGGGAAAAACTGAACCACTCCATAAAGTCTTCTCCTGCTCATCCTGAAAACTTTTAATAGGGTTAAGGTCAGGACTCTGGGGGGGCCAATACATATGTGAAAATGATTCCCCATTCTCCTTGAACCACTGTTTCATTATTCGTGAAACCATTTTACAGCCGTGCTATCAGGAAAGAAAAATTGCACATTCACTATATCAGCTTCTTCGTTTTATTGCCACTTTAATATTGCTGAGCCTCGACAAAAATGCAAATAGAGCAACAATTCCATGGAAATTACTTGTTGTGATCAAGGATAAATACCCTCCATGGAAATATTATAGTGTGTGGACACCTGATTTTCACACTGCTGAACATCCCAGTCAATGACCATGAACTTTATTACCAGATTGGTTTCTGCTATAAGACCTCTATTCTTGTTCATTGTGGATTTCAGTCACAAATGAATTAGTATGAGGTGTTGAGGTTGGGCTTAAAAGACTGTCTTGTATGTTAACTGCTTTTCAAATTTATTCCAAAGGTGTTCAGTATGGTTGAGGTCAGGACTCTGTGCAGGACACCTGAGTAGATGAGTGTTTAGTCTTTCATTTGTCCACAGCAGCACTGTTGTGCAACAGCTGTTTTAAGAAGAATAATTGGGTAAAATTGTATATAATTATAAATGTAAGGGATGCTGGGTACATAATTAACATTAATAATAGCCATGGCATAGGATTTAATGAGTTTGTTCTTCTTCCTACATTTTTTCATATATGTTTGATCACGGCTGTCAAACTCATTTTCACTGAGGTCTACATCACTAAATTTAAAGGTAATCAAAAGCCGAATAATCACTGAACATCTTTTATAAAAGAGAAACCATGAAATCTGCATCACAAAATGATTAGTTGACAATTCGATTTGTTCTTATTCGCTTGCATTTTCTGATGCTAAACAGCAGTAAACTAGCATGAAATCCTTCATGAGTCATGAATGACTTGCTGTTTCATTGCTGCCATCTAGTGGAAGGATATTGAATTAGGTTTCATGGTAATGGTTGAGCCAAGAATGTACGATAATCATATTCTTTGTAACCTCTTGTTGGCCACATAAAATGACTGGGCGGGTCAGATTTGGCCCGTTGGCTGTGACTTTGGTCTCCTTTGTGATAGATGTTCTTTTGCATCATGCTTTTCAATGAAGACGATAATTATTATTATTCATTTATTCATTTGCTTGCTTTCATTTACAAATTTGCTGAACCACTCAATCCTATTAGGATTGCTGAAAGCCTGGAGAAGGTGGGGTACACCCTGAAGAGCTCACCAGACCATTACAGGGCCAATACACACATATAACCATTTATATTCATATCCTTTCCTAGGGGCATATTGGAACAGCTAGTTGGTTACTTAATGCGCATGTCTTTGGAATGTGGATTGAAACCAGAATGCCCAGAGAAAGCCTACACAAGCACGGAGATAACATCCACACAGACTCCACACAGAAATCCCCGAGCCCAGCAATCGAACCCAGGGCCTTCTTGCTGTGAAGTAGACATGCTAACCACTGTGCTACCCAATAATTATTTTTTGTTATTACTGTTTTTATTATAATCTTATTAATTTCTGATGTTTTATTTGTTTAATTGTTAACTTAATTTGAACCTTTTTGATTCTTTTCATTTATTCTTTCTCATTTCTCAATCAATCAATCAATCAATCAATCAATCAAACATCCACATCTTGTATTGGTGTGATGATCAGGTGACTTCCTGCATTACTGTTGAATATATATATATATATATATATATATATATATATATATATATATATATATATATATATATATATATATATATATATATATATATCCACAGATTTATTACTTTTACAAGCTTTGCATACCCAGCACAATGAACTCAGCTGATAAATAATGTAAAGAAAGAGCTTGTTTTACCTGAAACGGTCTAATAGGTAGAGCATCACCGCCACAACATGGACCGAAAGACCCACCAGTAACCACAGGGTGCTCTGAAAGGGCTGCATGAACGAATCCAAAGTACTGCGAGGTATTTCCTGTATTCAACAACATGGTATTACTCACAGCCCGAAGACGCACCTCCCACACGGGCAAGCCTGTCACCATATGGAGCATCCAACATGTTCTGTAGGTGTATTATTAGATTTCTCAGAACTACACAGATACACAAGTTTCAGTTTCAAATATAGTTAGAGGAGGAAATGTAATTATTGGGAGGACGTGTAGAATGTTTCTGGGCTGATTTCTAGGCCTGATCTCAGAGGGGTTTGAGGCAGAATTAATTACATTTCAATTATTTTTTTTCCAGATGAAGTTTAAATGAAGCCAACCTGAAATTGTCGGTTCGTACTTCACTCAATGCATGCGGGATTCTAGTACCTATTTATATACACACTGTGTTTTACAATGAAGATATCAATATTCAGTATTGAATATTGCTGCGTGTAAAAATGTGTAAAAATAAACAAATTACAGGAATCTTCATGAGCTTTTGTTGACCATGGCTTATTTATCAGGCATGTCAACACCCTGACGTTCAAGCAGTATAGAAAATCAATGGTAATTCTTCTTGCATTCATTCACCAAACTGCTTTATCCGATGAACATTTACAGTATTTGGCAGACCCTCTAATCTAGAGTGACTTACCATTACCTTTTTTATTTTTAACTTGAATTTACCTTTCATCCATTTTCTCCACTGAACCTGGTTGTGTCCAATTCCCACCCATCAAGTTTTACGTTCCCTATCACACAACTCCCACCACCACCCAGGGAGGGGCGTAAGCAAGCACATACTCCCTCTGTGACATGTGATGCTGACATCCACCTCTTTTTGAAATGCTGCATATATTTAGGGACGGTCTAACACACTTGGAGGGAATGCAATATCCGCCCCCTCATACCAATGAGCTCATAGATACCCTTGATTGGTTGGTGATCGCTGTGAGTGACAGAGTAGTGAACAAATGCTATGTGTCCGTCCCACGAGAGCTTGGCCAATCTGACTCCCGGTCCCAGAAGTCTGTGGCAGCAACCTGAATTTGAACTCGCAATGATAGTCTCGCACTTTGCCGATGCACCACTTGGGAGCCACACTGAGCAATTAAGAGTTAAGGGCCTTGCTCAAGGGTCCAACCGTGGTGGTCCTGGGGATTGAACCCCTGACCTTCAGATTAATAACCAATTACCTTCACCATTGAGCCAACACTGCTTTTGGTAAGGTTGTGGAGAGGCTGGAGCCTATCTCAGCTGACACTGAGCAAAGGCAGGGCACACCATTAACAGCTCATTAGGCCATCGCAGGGATGACACACACAAGCATTCACATGCTTTCGGCCATACCGCTCTGAAAGCTTACAGCCACACCACTCTGAGAATGCCTGATCCCAGAAGCAAGGTAGGGTTGGGCATAGTTAGAACTTGGATGGAAGGCTGCCTGGGAATACCAGTTGCTGAAAGGTATTTGAGGGTAGCTTTGGTTAAAGAAGTGGGATTGGGACTGAAAGGTTTCACTTCTAAACTACCAGGAAAAATGTGTTGTGGTGGAGTCAGCAGCACTGTCAAGGTTGAAGTGCCCTTGAGCAAGGCACCCAACCTCCATCTGCTCCCTGGGTAACATTGTAACCCAATATAATCTGCCACATGGTTGACTGGTTGGCAACAAAACTGGCTCCCCCACCATCTTTGAGCTGATGAGTAAGGTAGCGCGAGAACCAGCTGGATGAAATACAAGATCTGTCAGGGGGTAGATGAGCTCCAAGTGAGCCATTGACCATCGTGTAAATCTTGGTCGAGGAGTTGCAGCCCACCAAGGTTACATCATCACATTGTATGGCTGTGGCCGACATAGAAGAAGTAGAAGTAATGAGTCTAATGTACATGGCGTTGAGATGTTGGCGTGAACCAGAATACCCCGGGGAAACCTACACAAGCACGCAAACATACAAACGCCACTGTGAGCCCAGAACTCAGGGCCTTGTTGCTGTGAGGTGGATGTGTTGACCAGGACGCCACCCTGGAATGACACGAATGTTTCCGATTGGTTTTTTTTTTTCTTTTTTAACTTTTATTATGATGACTTGATGCAGAAGTCAGTTATAAAACACACACACACACACACACACACACACACACACACACACACACACACACACACACACACACACACACAGCTCAGCAGAGATGTGTCCAGCTCTGGCTGCAAAATGCAGACTCTGCACGATTCATATTGTTTTATATTCCCTCCAATAAAATCACAATAATGTGACCGGAGAGACGATTACTGTATATGGATTTTGTGGAAAATGATAAATAGTGCATTCAGTGTCAAAGCCAATAATTATTATTTGCCTTGATAAATCATTACAGATTTACTGTTCCACAAATAAAACTGTTTTGAGATGTAAACTCGGCGACATGCACAAGCAACAAGACACCAACATATTATACAGTAATATCTAAAATATGAGGGCAGTGGTGGCCCGGTGGTGAAGGTGCTGGATCACTGATCCTAAAGTTGGGGGTTCGAGTCCCACAGTCCCACTCTCCACAAGGTTGTCACTGCCCCCCCCCAGTGCAGCGAACTGGGTTCTCAAAGGTCTGCCATGTCTCTCACTGTCTATGGTGAGAGATTCATGTAAAAGAACCATTGCTGACTTTCGACAAGAATAGCTGCATAGCCGTCAGTGTATTTCCGCCCTTCGAATGCCTGGCGACCCGTCCAGGGTGTACTCTACCCTCGGCCGGAGTCAGCTGGGATGGGGGTCAGCCTCCTCGCGACCCTAATTACGATTAAGCGGTTATTGAAAATGAATGAAAAATATGAGCGGCTGCCACAAATCCTCCAGGAACTCTAACTTAGAACCTTTTTTCAACAGCTCCGCCCACTTTCTATCTCATCCACCCAAGGACCTAAGTCACTCGTTCACTCATTGATCAAACCGTTTACTCCTACTATGGTCCTGGGGAGGTTGAAGCCTTTCTCACTCAACACAGACCTGTGTGATGGTAGGGTACACCCTGAACAGCTCACGGGATCATCACAGGGAAAGACACACACACACACACACACACACACACACACACACACACACACACACACACACACACACACACACACACACAATTTGGAATCATCAATTAGCCTAATGCTTGGACTGTGGAAGGAAACTGAGATGGGGAGAACATGCTAACCCGACTCAGAAACATCTTTCCTGAGCCCGGAACTTGAACCCAGGACCTTCTGGTTATGACACAGCTGTGCTAAGCGCTACACCACCGTGTCACCTGACAGCAATCATTACAAATCCACAGAGTGTGTTTTAAAGTGTGAATCTTTTATCCTCTCCAGAGTGAAACAGCCTTTCGAGTGAGTCATCCATCATAAGTTGAAAAAACATATATGGAATGTTTTGAACATCGCTCGCGTTGTTGTATAAGTTCAAAAAAAAAGTTGCATCATGCTAATTTCCCGAGGATCATGGGAAGAACAAAATCTCTCAGACTACATGTTCTGTTTTTTTTTTCCTTTCATATTATAAATAAATATTTCGCGGTGGTGCTGTGGTTAGCACGTCCGCCTCACAGCTAGAAGGCCTGGGTTCGATTCCTGGGCGTGTCTGTGCGGAGTTTGTATCTTCTCCCGGTGCTTGTGTTAGGAGGCTAATGCACTGTTCAAAGTCTGCCATAGGTGTGAGTGTAAATACTTGGTTGTCTGTTGCCCTACAATGGATGTTCAGGGTGTACCCCGCCTTCACCCAGAGTTATCTGAGATAATAGGTGCCAGCCTCCCGACAATCCTAATTAAGATGAAGTGACTTAGAAAATGAAGGAATGAATGAAGTTTAAATAAATCTTCAGATCTTTTTTTATATAAAATTAATATTTGGAGCAGTTTAATTAATTAAAGGAAATCAGTCATCTAAACCTTCCCCGGTCACCGAACACATCAAATCATATCCTACCCAACCCCAGCACGGACTTACAACAGCAAATTACCCACATGAGCTACTGTATATTACTGTATGTAATACCTGCACTGCACGTTCGCCACACAGCAAGAAGGTCCCGGGTTCGATTCCCAGGCCCGGGCCATTTCCAGTTTCCTCCCACAGTCCAAAAACATGCACTGATTGGCTGTTCCAAATTGTTCCTCGATATGAGTTTGAGTGTGAATAGGGTGAGCCATTCATGGTGTACCCCGCCCTCACCCAGAATCAGCCGAGATGCACACCGGCCTCCCCATGGCCCCAATGAGGATTAAGCAGCTGAGAAAATGAATGAATGACTGGATTGTTGATGTGGACGTGTCAAGGAACCCAAATCTTAGAAAAACACTCGCGATATCCTTTACAATCAACTTATCAACCGAATCAACGGAATTCTTTGAATCTCGTGACTGATTTCGTTTAATTTATGGTACGTATATTACCTACTTTGATCATGGAGTGATGAGGTTATGTCATGTACCTTTTTGACGAGGATGGTGAGGCCTTGATACTTAAATGGTTTGGAGAATTCGATGTACTGGGCTCGTTCGTTATTGATGGTAAGTGGAGCCACAATCATGTCTGCCAGGCCACCCAGCAGCTCCCCCATCATGCCGTTCCACTCCTTCTTATTGCTGTTATTTACCTAAAAACACAAAGGAAATCAAGCTCTGCATTATGTCATGTCTGACGTGTTCCTGGCGCCGTCGTGCAATTTGTAATTACACCTGTGAGCAATGACTCTGCACACTATAAATGTCCAGAGAGAAGCAAACATTTTATAGCTTTCCGGAGATTGACCTTGCTAAAAGACTAATAGGAAATTAGGGGACGGAGTAAATCAATACTGTGCTCGGGTGTATAACTCACACGCTCCTGAGTGCCAAATTTCCCATCAGCCACTAGGTGCACTTCATAGGTGAAGTTCATGGTTGTTGCGAGCTTGATCAAGAGGTCGATGCAAAATCCATAGCAGCACTGAGGCACTGTGGGACGACCTAGAGGGGAGACAACGATAACGACCGTGTACAGAGCCGTAGCAAGAAATATCTGCATAGAAAAATACACAGATAGATAATTAGGTGCAAATGCATGTGCAGAGCCCTTCCCAGGCCGTTCTCAGAATGGTTTCGGAATGCTCACACACTCATTTGCTGAACGGCTTAACCCCATTGGGGTCACGGGGAGGCTGGAGTCTACAGCCAACACACACACACACACACACACACACACACACACACACACACACACACACACACACACACACACCTTTCACACACACATGCACATCTAGGGGCAATTTGGAACAGTCAGCCAGCTGGATCTGCATGTCTTCGGATTTTGGGAAGACATTGTAGTATCCAGAGGAAACTCATACAGGTGTGTGTGTGTGTGTGTGTGTGTGTGTGTGTGTGTGTGTGTGTGTGTGTGTGTGTGTTGCAAACTCCACCCAGAATCACTCAAACCTGGGACTCGAACCCGCAACGTTCTTGTGTGAAGTTTCAATGCTAACCACTACATATGCTTTCTGAAAGGAAAAAAGGAAAATTCTACTATTTTACTAAATTTGAATTTGAATTTGAATTTGAATTGTGGGTAAATTTTGTATTTAGACACCAATATAAAAATAATATGTTTTTAACACAATGCTTTCAGTTTCTGGCTATTATTTGTGGCGTGGAAAACCTGGTTACAAAAAAAGTAGGATGATAAATGGGCAAAGATTAAAAATAACAAACATGAGTCACATGCTATAAATTTGCCCCAATCAACCGACAGCTAGCAAATGGAGAAGGAGGAGCCGCCACATTTTCTTTTCAAGACATACAAAATCCATTAAAAAAAAAGGAAATCATTATTTTCTGTGCGGGGAACATTACAGGGCTTCATAAGACCCTCGAAGGAAAGTGTTATCTACCCTGTTCTGCATACATGAGTTCACGAACATTGATGAATTGCAAGTGTTGCTGCTCCTTACATTAGACCATCCTGTCACCTCGAAGAGCACAGCCAATTAAACAGGATTTACACTCAATTTTATCATTCATTGCAACGTGAATTACCAGGAATGGTCTCATTGGGCCCGGTGCAAATCACTTTTTTGATCAGGACTCCATTCACGGTGTATTCCTCTTTACACGTCCCATCCCGCAGCATCGGTTTCACGTACACAAATGGCTCTTGATGAATGGTGACAATCTTTAATGGCACAAAAGGAGATTAATTACAGTGTAATAAATTAAAAAAATCTTTCAATGATGAAATGAAAAGCAATTAACAGTAACAGGGTGATCACACTAGAGCTGCTGTTATTGTGGGCCCTATGAGGCGACTCTGACATCTGTTTGGTTAAAGAAAAAGCCCCATTGCTAATATAGTTCAAGTGATACCGGCCAGCACTGCTGATTCTGAAGGCTCTGGGCAGATTAGATCGACTTGGCAGCACATGGAAGCTGAAATCTGATTGGACGAAAAACATTCAGCATCCACATACTGGAAGCAGTGCAGCCAAGAGACACGCTACGAAATGAAGAGAACAGACTGTTGGCAATAAATTAATACAATTTCATGCAATACATACGAGAATTTAAGTTGTACATGTCGGTTAGTGCTTCTGATAGTGTTTACACCAGCAGAGAAGTCTTTACTGGCCCTGACTCCATATCTGGAGTCACAAAATATCTTGATGCGAATTTCAAAATTCGCAAAAAATTCAATTCCCATCAGTCGCTTTTCTATCACACCTCTAGTGTGATCGCCCCCTAAGCACCTTCAATCTTGTTGACATCTGGTAGCCTCTCGGCTTCTCAGTGTCTCCTCCTGGCCAAATGATCTTTCTCTGCGTGTTCATCATAACCTGTAAGTTGATCAGTAAATCATTTGCATTTCACATGACCCTATTCCTTATTTCTTAAAGTTGTGTACATTGTGGTTTAAGACGTACTTGCGAGCCGTTATAGACGCCCACTTGGACCAACCGGGTCTTCTGGTAGTTGAGGATGCTGTAGTGGGCGAACCTCCTGTCTCCGTCGTCATTAAACTCCACGCGGCCTGTGAGGCCATCTGGATACTTGGATGACATCAGTACTCTAGCATATTGGAGGGGGTTGAGTGAGAGCTTGCGTGAACCATTCCCCTGTCTCCACATTTACATTTACGTACATCACCGGCGATGACGCTAGCAGTGCATATGTATCGCTAAACATAGAATAGTTCAGTGAGGCAGCAGTGGGAAGAAAAACTTTCTCACAACATAAATGCAAACAGGAAAGGATGAGCTAGATAAATATACTCAGTAAATGTGGGTGTGATATCAGATGGGCGGGTTAAAAATGTAATGTTGATCAATAGCTAGACACTAAACCGTCCCTGACATGAGCCTCCGCCTCCTGCAATACCAGACTTGTGTATGAGGCTGGAGTCATGGCATATTATTGTAAATTCCCAGTGTACCCATGGAATATCGTGCCAAAAAAAAAGCCACCCTTAAGTATCCAACACGTGATAGCCGTCTTATTTTATTAAAACGTGCACATTTACTTTGCAGCTAAAAAAAAAAAAAAACCCTAGCTTTAAATAAAAGAACAACATGTTTAGCAACAGATGGTACTTCCTCCACAAAGCCGTGATTTCATCATCATGGAATAGTTGGAAGAGAAAGCCAAAGTCTGCAGAGGAACTGTGGCACATTCTTAGAGAAGCTTGGAACAAGCTTCAATTTCTTGATGAAACTGTGTACCGTCTTGAAGTCAAATGACGTACACACCATATATGGATTTCAATAAATTTCATGGTTTTTTTCGTGGTTTTTTTTCATCATTCACTCAGATGTTTTCACGGTACTATCAGAAACATGTCGTGAAATCGTGAACTTATAATTTTTTTCAACTGTCAACAAAAAACAACCTTCAGTGCACTCAGAGAGTGCAAACCTCAACCAAGTCATAAGGTCAATCACAATATTAAGCTGTTCATACCTTGCAATTTTAAAATAATCCTTCCTTTTTTTTCAAATTGGGTTGAATGCTGTGTAGAAAATGTTGATATTTCCACAAAATCTTAATTATTGACCTTTGACCCTTCAAGGTCAAGTCTTCTTCACCCAAACATTTGGCTACTCAGTGTAGTGTAAAGTTGAATTAAATTGATTAAGGTATTGTTTGAAATTTTGTCTTATGGTTAAAAACTTGTGTTTTATGTTGGGATTTCTGGAGTATTTCGAGGATCACAACCTGAAACCGATGGCGTGTTGGGGGGGTGATCACACTCGAGATGCGAGAGAAAAGTGACTGATGTGAATGGCATTTCGTGGCTGTCACCTTTTATTCTCAAAATGTTCTCAATTTGCAGTATCGCATTTTGGTCACCTGGTTTGTGAACTCATGATAAAAAAAATTCCACTGTCTGTCTTCCTTTCGGCTTTTTCCCTTTTACTCGGGAGTCGCCACAGCAAATCATCTGATTCGCACGTTTGATTTTGGCAGAGGTTTTTACGTCGGATGCCCTTCCTGTCACAACCCTTTTTTTTAGCAAGGGACAGAAACACGCTGACGACTTTGCAGCTACTCTTTACGAAAGTCAGCAATGGTTCTTTTACATGCCTCTCACCATAGACAGTGAGAGACATGGCCCGCCTTCGATAACCCAGTTAGCTGCACTGGGGAGGACAGTGACAACCTTAAAAATTCCACTAATATCACAAAATTACAGAGACTGAACATAAGTAAATGGACACCCGAAATTTCAGAATGAATAAGGGTCGACGAAGAGGCTTGTTGCTGCTCGGCCATAATAGCCTCTTTGAAGAAGATAGCACGTAACAGATTTTGAACTGGTTTGGTCTTCTGCAATGGACCAAAGGGATTTTTCTATACTGATACGTGGTGATCTTAAGTGCTTCCCCTTTGAATAATAAATCAACTCTGTGCCATCTCACACTGCATTCTGGGTCCAGCTGAACGGTCATTCCGTCACACATTGCTGACTTTTGACAAGAGTAGCTGCATAGTCGTCAGCGTGTTTCTGCCCTGCGATGGCCTAGTGAGCTGTCCAGGGTGTACTCGGCTCTCACCCAGAGTTGGCTGAGATGGGCACCAGCCTCCCTATGACACGAATTAGGATTAAGGTAAGTAAAGGTAAGTCTGTTGGGTTTTTACACCCGAGCCTAGTGGCTCATCAGGCCGGTGCTTATCCCCGGTTTCCGTAATGTGAAGCGACCAGGAGTTCAACACCTCCTGGATGGGACGCTAGTCCATCGCAGGTTACCTTCCCAGTATATTTTTACTGGTACCCATTTATACTTCTGGGTGAACAGAGGCACACTTGTGGTTGAGACCTTGCCGAGGGGTCTTAGCACAGTGGGGGTCTCAGTGGGATTCGAACTCACAACCTCCCGATCATGAGCACAGCACTCTAACCACTACACCACCGCACCGGCCCCACAGGATTAAGCGGTTCAGAAAATAAATGAATGAGAGGAGGAATGAATGGTTTGCGAAGAAAAAATGAACAAACTTTGACATCCACAAACCAATCGTAAAAAAAATTACTCACAAAATTGTTATGCAACATTCTTGCGATATGCATTATATGCCTTAAAATAATTGCTAGTATGTGGAGTTGCAAAACCTCTTGACACAAATTTTAAAATCTACAAAAGAACCAATTCACATCAGTCACATCTCTAAAGCACATTTAGTGAAATCATGCCTGTACTTGCACCATTTACGACTCAAGATGCAAACTTACAAAGTTCTTGAGCATGGTGGTGGAGTGGCTAGCACATCCGCCTCATAGCAAGAAGGTTCTGGGTTCGATTCCCAGCTTGGGTGGTTCTGTGTGGAGTTTGCATGTTCTCCCTGTGCTTGTGTGGGTTTCCTCCGGGTACTTTGGTTTCCTCCCACAGTCCAAAAACATGCACAGTAGTTTAACTGGCTGTTCCATATCACCCCTAGGTGTGAGTGTGAGCATGAATGTTTGTGTGAGTGTTGGCCCTGCAATGGCCTGGCGAGCTGTCCAGGGTGTGCCCTTGTCCAGAGTTGGATGAGATGGGCACCAGCCTCCCCTGCGACCCTAATTAGGATTAATGGATGGATGGACAAACAAGCTAACAAGAGGAAATGCAACTCCTAGCAGAGGTAAAACTACTACAATTTGAAGTTACCCAGTTAGTGGGTGGAGCTTCAGCTGTGGTCAAAACCACTGTTGTTTCATAACTGCAATAAACAAGTAAAAACAAGTAAACCTCTGCTGTAAACATCAGAGAGATAATTTTTCCCTTGAAGGCACCATTAACTGTAAAACTTTCAGTGAGCTTCGAGTGCATGAAGCTGAACTGTGGGCTGTTTCTGTTCACAAAAAATATATATAAATACCAAAATCGCCATGTAATCTAATCTATCCTGGGGTTGAAATCAATCATGATCAAGACCTAAGTATATTATCTAGCTTCAAGGTGTCTACTGTTTCGAATAATTTTTTTTGTGTGTGTGTGAAACCTTATTTTTCATGCATCTGGTGCAGCGCTGGCTTATTTGTATATTTTCAGCATGAAAGCTGTTCATGTTCTCGCCGCTAGCACTAACGTATGATAATGTATAGAAGCAGATGGATGATGAAGGCAGCGCAGAGTGACTCACCGTTTAAAGAGCGGCCCAGTCTTCCAGATGTTCGTGTTGCCCACGCAGCCTTTAGGAGGCTCTGTGATGTTCTCCTTCTCAAAGAGCTCCTGGATGGATTGAGCCACCACTGCCACGGCGTCATAGATGTGCGCCGACTCGTTCTTGCCATTGATCAGCTGGAGGCCTAGTAAGCCTGCCCAATCGATAATACATCGCATTTAATTTTTATGTATAAGACACATTAAAAGGAGTGACGTGCAAGGAATTAGCAAAAAGCTAGCTTGTTTAGCCGACGGTAGAGAAGAGGGGTGGACACAGAGCACACTGATGTCACTGATGTGAAGAAGCTGGGACAATAAAGGATGTAGCTTACCATCGTATTTTCACACGCCAATATGGACGCAGCACTTACAAATAAAAAACAAAGCGCAAAATATGCACGGACATTCAAACCATTATGGATTACCACAACTCTCTATTGCATCGTTCTGAAGTCTACGGAAAGAAAGGACACACACTTAAAAGATGAGATCAAGCTTTAGACAGAGAGCACAGTACAATGAGAAGAAAGTCACAGTGTTTCAAACCTTTAAACAGACACATGTTTAAACGTTCAAACACATCGAGGTACAACACACAACACACACACACACACACACACACACACACACACACACACACACACACACACACACACAAAGACTAGTCTGCTGATGTAGATCGTAAATTGTAATCATATTAAAAAAATGACATAGGCTGTGATTTAAAGGGAGAAATGGAGGCCTGGAAGAAAAATACATACCATCTGGAGCTTCACTCAGCGCTTTACCAGACATCTCCCTTTCTCCCACTAGCCACACGTAACCAGAGCCGGTCATGTTGAGCTGGCGAGCTGCTTTGTAAATGGCGGCTGCCTCGTCCTCGCTGTGATTGGACAGAGATTTTTCACTGCTGGTTTTGTTCCAAACACTATCAAGCTGATAGTTGAGCTACAAAATGCCAGAAGCGCCTTCTCGCTTGCAGTGTGACATGTTGCACACACACACACATACACACACACACACACATACACACACACACACACACAAGAATCTCCTACTGATCCAAAAAGTGGATGTCAGATGGTATCACTAAATAACACAGATGGTAAAAGTTTTGTATTGTAGTGCGAATGTGTCGATACACTGCCAAAATCACTGGCATTTTCACACGGGGTTCTAAGAGTCATTAAAGCACAACAGAAAACAAATTCTACCACAAATAGACAAACATCATAAAAAAAACAACTTACTGTGATTAAGTCTGATAAACCTGTAGTCGTATCCGAATACAAGGAATTCTTATGCACATTAGGGGTGTGGTACACAAGTTTGTACACTCTTTAGATAAAACTGAGGACAGTGTTTTTATTTCCATTAACAGAATACTGGATGTGTTGGTTGTACTTTACTGGGTAGCCGTGGCCCTTAGTGCGGGGGTTAGAAATTTGAGGGGGTTTAAACCTCACTACGCAGTCCCTAAAATAACACTAATCCCACAACTGCTCAGTTATATGAATGACCCGAGAGAGTTGCTCTGGATAATAAGGGTGTAGTTCAAAGTATTTTATGACAATTTCTGAACACCTTTATCCATTATTATGGTTGTTGGAATGCTGAAACCAATCCCATCCACGCCTGGGTGAAAGCAGGGTATACCTTGAATAACTTGCCAGACCATCTCAGGTCTAAAACAGACACATAACCACTCACTTTCACATTTCACAGCTTAGAGCAATCAAGAATATAAAATAAGCCTAATGTATGTTTCTGGACTGTAGGATGAAACCAGACTACCCAGAGGAAACCCATACAAGTGCAGGGAGAACATGCATACTCCGCACAAGAACGTCGGTTGCATGTACACAGGATCTCCGTTCTGTGGATGGACGTGCTAACCACTACCCCACCGTGCAGCTCATTCATTCAGCCATTCATTTTTGAACAGTTTAATCCTAATTAGACTCATGGCGAGGCTGGTTCCCACCTCGGAAACACGCTGACGGCTATGCAGCTACTCTTGTTGAAAGTCAGCAATGGTTCTTTTACATGAAGCTCACACCATAGACAGTGGGAGACATGGCCGGCCTTTGATAACCCAGTTAGCTGCAGTGGGGGGGGGAAACAGTGATAACTCGTTGATAGTGGGGCTTGAAGCCCTGACCTTGGGATCAGTGATCTTTACCACCTTTACCACCAGGCCACCGCTGCCCCGAGCAGCTCAGAAAATGTATTTTACATGGGCAAAAAATACAATGGGGTGACATGGTGGGGGGGGGTTGCACATCCGCCTCACGGCAAGCAGTTCTGGGGCTTGAGTCCGTGGTGGGCAAGGGATTTTCTGTGTGGTTGCTTGCTTGCTCAGGGTACTCCAGTTTCCTTTCACAGTCAAAAAATGTGCACACCAGGCTAGCTGGCTGTTCTAAATTGTCCCTAGGTATGGATGTGAATGCGTATGGTTGTGTGTGTGTGTGTGTGTGTGTGTGTGTGTGTGTGTGTGTGTGTGTGTGTGTGTGTGTGTTTTGGTCCTGCAGTGGTCTGACGAGCTGTTCCCTGACTTCGCCCAGTGTCATCTGAGATAGACTCCAGCCTCGACCCGTGACCCCAATAAGATTTAGCGGTTTCCGAAATTAGTGAGAGTGAAATGGTCCATTTTTTAAATAGACTATAATTACTCTCTAATAAACAATGCTGAGTCTGTTCTCTGTCTTCTGACCAGCGATGGAATCTGGTCAGGTGTAATATTTACATATTCTACATACACTCTCTGGATACACCTGATCATTCATACACTTATCCAATCAGCTTATCATATTTATATCCAACAGCAGAATAGGGATGTCAACTGGTTTTCAATCTGTCTCAGACTGTCCAGTTTTTGTGAGTTGTAGCCTTGGAGTCTTGATCTTCGCAGTTGGGGTGGAGCATGTGTTGTATTCTTGTTGGTGGAGTTCATGAGATTATTCACAAAAAGTAAAGTATGTTGAGCTTTGTACACCTGAGCCTACTGGATCATCCGGCTGGAGCTTTCCCCGGTTTCTGTAGCCTGAAGCAACCAGGAGTTCAACTTCTCCTGGATGTGATGTTGGTCACCTTCCTAGTATTTTTAGCGGTACATATTTATACTGCTGGGTGGACAGAGACACATTAGCGGTGAAGACCTTGCCCAGGGTGGGGGTGAAATGGAAGGTCATACCCATGACCTCTTGATCATGAGCCCAGAATCCTAAACACAACAGCCTCAGCCCCACCTATCCTCGCAAAGTTCTGTTCATATTGAGATGATTTTCTGTTTTTACACTACAGTTGTAAAACCTGGCAATTTGATTTACCGTCGACTTCCTGTCAGCTCCAAGCATTCTGGCTGCTCTTCCCCGAGCTCTCTCATTAAAAAGGATTTTCCGCCTGCAGGACTGCCACTTACTGGGCATTTCAACCATCCAGAAACTCAAACCGGTGTAATCAGCCCTTCAAGCGTCAACAAACATTCCACTCTGACTAAAATTACATTTATTTGCCTGTTTTACATGAACATGTAAGTGCTGCAGGGTGGCACGGTGGTGTAGTGGCTAGGACGTCGGCCTCACAGCAAGAAGGTCCTGGGTTCGAGTCCTGGGCTTCGACTGCATACGCTTGTGTAGGTTTCATCTGGGTATTCCAGGTTTCTTCCACAGCCCAACGTCAAGCATGTTATGCTAACTGGCTGTCCCAAAGTGTCCTTGGTGTGGGTGTGGGTGTGGGAGTGAGTGTGAATGGTTGTGTGTTGACCTGGATTGGTGAGTCATTCATGGTGTACCCAACCTTCTCTCAAGGTCGGCTGAGATAGGTTCCAGCCTCCACATGTTACAATTGTAAATCGATCTGCTGAGACATGATAGGCTGAGTGGATATTTGCCTAAATGAGGACCGGTATTTCTAATAAAGTGGTATTTAAGCACGGTTGATATCACACTGAGAACAGTTCAGGATTTCAAACACACAATACTTTCAATACCGAAAGTTTCAAAGAGATATTCTTCTCTTCAACAAACCATCTAGTATTTCAACGTCTGCTCTGCAACATTGCTCAGAGTGTTGATCATATGTTAGGAGGAAAGGTTGATCTCACCTGGCAGACAGGATGAAGACTCTGGCCTCCAGCTCTTTGGCCTCCTGGAGCAGTGAAGTCAAATTTGTGTCTTGGCTGAACAAGAGCACTTTCTCTGCCTGGGATTAGGACACAACACCAGTCAAGCCGTTGTTTCATCATCAACCTGAACCATGCTCTGTTCAGCGTTCTCACATCTTTTTTTTTTTTTCTCACATTTTTTCGAAGGGAATCAGGGAAAAAATGGATTTTAAAAAGGTTTCCGTGACAATCTGATTAAACTGAAAAAAAAGTAAGCTTGGAGAAGGAAAAAATAGTTTTGCATTGTTTTCGCATGCAAACTGAAGGGAAACAAGACTCCAAGGAAGAGCGTGCATGTTAGAGGAAGAGGGAGAAGAAGATTGATGCAACCGGAAAGCAAAAACCAGGTGGAGGAAAGGGAGCAGGGTGGTCATGGTGGCTTCTTTCCCAAAAATAAAAAATAAAAATGAAAAAAAGAAAAGGCAATAATGCTGCAGAAAGGTGGGAGTAACATCTGGATTGTGCCTGTCCCACACGACCAGATCTCCACGCACTGTGTCAAAAGAATAGACTTGCAAATCTTGCTGGCTTCAGTACATGCAATTCCTTTACACAAAAATAAAAAAGTGGGAGGTAAAGGGAGCGAATCTGTTGTTGAAATTATACGTTTTCAAAGAAAAAAAAGGAAAGTAATAAATAACTCATTCTCGATTGAAATCAGAAAAAAAAAAAAACAGAAATACACGTGCTAGCAGGTAAAGAATCTCTGGAATCTGGTTGATGATTTTTTTCTTTCTTTCTTTTTTTTTTTGGACTGGTTTCTAGTGGCTACGTTCAGATAACTGTTGGGCGGCGTGCATTGACCATGCAAATATACCTTGGGTCCTCGCTTGTTGTCATAGGACAGTTGGTCGAGGTTTTCATAGTTCCTGTTTTTATTCTGATGAATAATGTGCACAGAGAAAATATGCAGACACAGAAGAATATTATAAACAGGTATAAATGGTGTGCAGTAAAGCATTCCAACAAATCTCCACTTTTCTGCTTCAAACTGGGAAACTCGAAGCCTGGGGCTTGCAAAAAATAGCAAAACATACCTAGAGTGAGCACATAATTATAATCCTTTATAAATGTCACAGCGTGCTGGGAAAAAAAAACTCCGCCTCACATACAGAATGAAAAAACATACTAGTATATATATATATATATATATATATATATATATATATATATATATATATATATATATATATATATATATATCCATTAAACGAACAGAATAATTATCTAGCCTTGTTTCACATGAAGCTAATTAAAAAACAGCCAGCGGCTGCACGGAACTTAGCGGTGCTGTACATTTAAATCTGATTGCTGATTGATTTCCTGTAGCAGCGGCTCAGGCAATGATTCTTGCTCACTGTGGAATTTTGTAAATGATGCCTGAAAAGTGTAACATTTCTGGAAGAGTCTCGAGCATCAACGCTACAGAGTTTTCCCACATCGATGTCTTTGGAACAGTGGAATTCTTTGTCTGGCAGCGGTGGCCCGGTGATAATGTGCGGGGTTTAAGCCCCACTCTCAACGGATGCCACTGCTGTCCCCCAGTGCAGCTAACTGGGTTACCAAAGGCCGGCCATGTCTCTCAGTGTCTATGGTGTGGGACTGTAAAAGAACCATTGCTAACTTTCAACAGGAGCAGCTGCAGAGCCGTCAGTGTGTTTCTACCCTGCAATGGCACGGTGAGCCATCCAGGGTGTATTCTCCCCTCGCTCAGAGTCGGCTGGGATGGGCACTGGCCTCCCCACGACCCTAATTACGATGAAGCGGTTCAGAAAATTAATGGTTTGACGGAAATGGAATTGTTCATAATGTGATCATATTTTTGTCTGATGAAAAAATATTAGAGGCTGTTAAGGGAAAAAGTGTTTATAGCTGATATAATATATAATTTGAATCTTAAATATAATCTTAAATACAACTATAAATATATATTTTTAGGCTGAGAGTATTTTCAAAAGTAAAAATTTTGAGCATATAATATGTTATTTACTAATTATTCCGAAGATCGAGTCATATACTGAATGTCAAGATATCTAGTGAGTTATTCTATCCGAACCCACTCACTTGAATCTATATAATATAAATATACATTCCGACATACAACCGGGCAGTGCGGCGGCGTAGCAATTAGCATGTCTGCCTCACAGCACATAGGATCGGGTTGGAGTGTCATACTTGGTGAGGACGTTTTTCTATTGAGTTTTCATGTTATTCCTGTGTTTGCTTGGGGTTTTCTCCAGGTTCTCCAGTTTCTTCCACAGACCAAAGACGTACACATTAGGCTTGTAAATGATAGGGGGTGTGAATGTTTGTGAGTGTGTTTGAATGTTGGCCCTGCATTTGTCTGCTGAGCTGTTCAGGATGTTGGTTGAGATAGGCTCTAGCCTCCCCGTGACCCTAATAGGATTATGTTGCTCGAAAAATGAATAAAGAGTGAGTACATGCTAACCATCAAAACATTTAATGGAAGCGCTGTTTCGCTTTTTGCCTCGCACGTCTCCCACTTCTGCCGCATATCGTTTATGATAGCCACTCTCTCAGTCACCGGCACCAGGGGATGTCAAGGACTGGAGGGCTGCTCCTTATAGCATGCCAATAATGTCAGGAATATTATGGAGAACAAAATTTGCCATCAAATACAGTACAGACGGTCCTCGTTTTATGTTTATTCACCTTACGTTTTTCCGATTTTATGTTTGAACTGACTGTAAAAAAAATATTTGTAAAAAAAAATGTTTTTGTAAGTCAAATTTTGAGTTTAGCGCGCTCTCCGTAGTATGAAACGTTCAAATGCTACTTATGAATGATGCTGCGTCCATTGTTTACATGGCGCTGTGTTCATTGTTTACAAACGACAGACTGAACATGTCCTCCTTATTCCCAGTTCACAGCGTGTTACCCTTGTGTTAAGACATCTTCTCTGTGATCTTTGTGTTTACACTGTTTTGCATATTTCTAACCTGAAGCAAACATGGTTGGTCAGAAGCGTAAGCCTACTAGTGATAGTGGTAATCAGAAAAAGCGGCAAACCATCCCATTTGAAATGAAGGTGGCTATTATCAAGAAAATCGATGCTGGTGAAAAACATGTGAACGTTGCACGATTCATCCAAATGGCTCCGTCGACCATCGGAACCATTTACAAGCACAAAGATAGCATCATAGAGCATGTAAAAGGTTCAGTAGTGATGCAGTGACCACTGCGAAACATAAGTGAATTTGATTAAAATGTATTTATTTGAAATTATTTTGCTTGAAGTTAATTTATTTGAAATTAATGTTGATATTATCATTTACAATGTTATGTTTATAATAAATGATTTAGGGGTGTTTTATGAGATACGGTAATAGTATTTATGGATGTATAGTACAGTATGAATGGTCATACGTTACTGGAACGTACAGTAATAACTTACGTTTTTTTTCACCTTATGTTCGGCCGTTCGAAACGTAACTAAAATGTAAGTTGAGGAGCGTGTGTACTGATAATTTGCATTTTATTTGTTTTTATGGAATAAGTCTAGAACTAATGGAATAGTTAGCAGGATAGCATTAGCAGTAAACATAGCATGATTCGTGATTGCTTATGGGGTTTATTGAGCCGTGACATAGATACTAATGCAATATGATATGAAATCCAAGTAGTAGATTAGCCAATCAGAATGCAGGATTGCTCATATCCTCAGGATACAGGTAGAATAATGCAGTTATTTACTAGTTAGTGAGGGGATAGTTGAATAGAACTCTTTGATATACAGTGATCCCTCACTACTTCGTGCTTCAGTTTCTGCGGCTTCAGTGAATCGAGAGTTTTTCAAAAATATTTATTGAAAAATTAAAAAATAAGTAAATTAAGGTAAAATAGGGGGAAAGTTAAGGAAAATGCTGCAAAACAATGGCAATTATGCAAAAAAAAAAAAAAACAAACAAACAAACAAAAACAAAAAACCCAAAACCCCCCAACAAAACTACTTACATTTTTATGTGAGGTGCAGGTCTGTGTGTGTGTGTGTGTGTGTATTTATATTTTATTTATATCTTATGCATTATTTTTGAATGTTTGTTATTATAAGCATTTATAGCTTTGAATGTGTATTTATTGATATTATATACACATATACATGTACATATACGTCAGTCAGGGGGGTCGATCCTACTTGACAGAAATTGGCGGTTGCGGGGGGTCTCGGTCCCCATTAACTGCAGAAAGTGAGGGATCCCTATATATTCTTATTAGTAATCAATTAATTTCAGGGTTCTGCTTCAACTTTGACTGCTTCAGCCTCCCCACAGCATCCTGTCAGTGAGGTAGCATGCCCCACGGGAGTTTTATTCTGTACCTATATGTAGCTGTGTGCAGTACTTTAGTTTTGCTGACACCTATTTAAAGGACTCTTTAAGTGTTAGAGTCTGTCTTAAATGGTAATCTTACACATCCAATCATTTACAAGCCTGGAATAAAAACCCAGAGAAGCTTTCTTCGCTCAAGTCGATCTTTCTAACGCCGTAAGATTTTCCAAAGCAGAGGAAACCTGGCATGCTTCATTAATACAAACGAGTTTCCGTATTCATCAGCTGCAGACGCACTTTATCAGGTCTATACTTCATGGCTCTGGATGTATATCTCTGTGCGTTACCAGGCCTCGTTAAATTGTATGCACTTAAAAGCGAAATGCTGAGGAGCATTTAGAGCGGCAGCCGTGCCTGACGCTCTGGTGCATTAAGTATGCACATTCTGTTTTGAGCTAGGAGGACAAATGTGTGCGCTGACTAGTTTATTCCAAGCCAGAGATTATTCCCAGATATGAATCAGGGCTGATTTCTGGAACGTTGCTTCGACGGCTTAGCATATGAACATTTTGTTAGGCTATAGTATTTTCAAAGATTTTATGGGGGTCGACCAGAAATTGAGCCAGACACTGGTCATCTTAATAATAAAATCATTATACCATATTCAACGTGATAAGCGCCAAGGGCGCTTAAAAAATTGGAGTGGGTGGGCACTTATTAAAATGTTACCAGAGGAGTGGAACGGTAAGAGCTTATTACCATCGAGATGGAAAACATGAATAATAACAGAACAATAAAAGAGCTTTACTGGTATTTGTATTATTCATTTTGTGTTATCAACCAAATTACTTACATGAACGCTGAAAATAAACAGAAAACAGCATAATTTAAAAAAAAAAAAATCAAGACTATTGCTTCACTTAATTTTCCCTCCCAGTACTGTTCCTTTAAACATTTCTTTTAAACATTTCTTTTGAATATTTTCCGAAAAGTAAAATGAGCCAATCAAGAATGTTAACTTTAGCACATGGCACGTTGAACCAATCAACACGAACATAAGCAAAAGCACATGTCCAGGAACATGCTTAAATGTATGAAGTTAGTGAGCAGGAGATTCGGGTGAGAAATACTCGTCATCTCTTTCTGATTGGTCCATATCTGGCTCATCGCTCCATTCATTCAGAGCATCCCATAGTTTTTTGTAGCAGTTTCTAATGGTTCAACGGTTGTTGGACATTTATCAAGAGAACACAGCAAAATATTTTCCTGTTTTTTAAAGCATGGCGGAACAATCAAATGTGTTGTTACTGATGAACATTATAGACATTCCTCAGTAGCAGGGGGTCTTGAAATACCGTGTAAACTCACTTTTACAGGCACTGAACGCCTCATTTTACCGTTACAGAGACTGGTCAAATAAAATTGGTAAGTTTGATTTACCATTTTGCTCCCAGTACACATGGGTGGTTATTAGACATAAGATCAAAAACATGGGGGGAAGGGGGGGGGGGTATTGGAGCAGGATGCTTATTACATCGGATACGGTAATAAATATTATTTTATTAATTTATCTTCATTCAAGATATCCCTTTGCACAATAACAACACATAATTTGTATATTTGTTACATTATCTGAAGAAAATGCTGCATTCTCATTATTCCCAAAAAGAAACATCCCAGTTTATTACTTATTTATTTTAAGGTATAATAACACGAGCAATTCAAAATATATTGAATGCATGTACTGCATGTTTAATCCCTAAATAAGTAATGATACGCAATTTAATAATAAACTATCACTGCAGCACGAAGCGTAGTGTCTAGAAAAGATCCAACTGTGCCGTGTTATGAGCTTCGGCTCCCCCGATGAGGATTTGGGAACTGAATTAGAGGACGAATTTAAAAGGAGTAGGGCTCAAGGCTGCCATTACAACAAATGACATTATAATGACGGGGAAGTGATTCGAAATACACGCATGGGGTGAAACAACAGTCACACAATCCCCCGTTTCAGAAGTAACTAGGTTGTAGGTTTAAATGGATGTGACTCCACTGTGTTATTGTGATGCACTCCGGCAGGCAAATAAACAAGAATAATCCTTCTCAGTTAGAGGCTGAAAGGCGACTGACATCCAGCCATTAGTTTTCTCAGAGAAAAGAGTTCGAGAGGGAAAACATATCCCACACACTACACCTACATATCTCTAGGCCTGGCGCGCACTGTAATTAAACCCTCCTGCTATTGATTTTTTGCACAGCCCCAGGTTAAGTCCCTCATTTTGCTCCTTGTTGTGGATCGAGAGACACATAGGAGAATCTGACTATGGTAAAAAGCAATGTGAGATGAGTAGAAAAAGTACAAAGTTTTGCAGGTAAACCACTTAAGACGCTGTTGATGCCTCTGGCATAAATAATGTTAGCCAACGGAAAGAAATGCGTTTACACAAACATAAAAAGGAAACAGTTAACATACATTGAGGACCTCTGAGGTGCCGGTTACAAGAACAACACGCAGACACAAAACAATCTGTGCACACACTGGAGGATGCGCCCGAGTCGCCAACGGTCTCTCACCTTCGTCTCCCTCTCCTCCAGGAGCGTCTCCAGCCTCTTCTGTGCCGCACGGCCCTCGTGGTCATCACTCACAATCAGGATGATGTGATTCCAGCGGAACTCGCGCATCATGTCAAACCACACCTGGGCCTGGTGGGAGTAGGGAGGCACCGTACGCAAGAATGACAGGTGGATACTCTGAGGAACGAAACAGAGAGGATTGAGAGGGAGATGAATAAATTACTCTCATGAAGACTAACCGGATTTTTTTTTTTTTTTCTTTTTAAGGAAGAGTTCGTATTTAAAATAATCACGTGAACGGTTTCCTGTACGGCGGACAAGTGTTTAAATCCTTACACATGATTCTCGAGGAGTCACTGGTTAGTGGTTAGGGTGCTGTGCTCATGATTAGGAGGTTGTGAGTTCAAATCCCAGTGAGACACTCACTGTGCTAAGACCCCTGGGCAAGGTCTCAACCACAAGTGCGCTTCAGTTCACCCAGCAGTATAAGTGCGTTCCAGTAAAAAGATACTGGGAAGGTAACCTGCGATGGACGAGCGTCCCCTCCAGGAGGAGTTGTACTCTTAGTCGCTTCACGCTATGGATACCGGGAATAAGCACCGGATGAACCACTGGGCTCGGGTGTAAAAAGCCCAAACCTGACATGATTCTCGTACTCTCAGATCTGATGCTTTATGGGGATCCCAATAGAGGTGTGATTTAAAAGCGACCGGTGTGAACTGCAATTAAGTGGCTGTCGCTTTTCATTTTCAAAATGTTCTCAAACTTTTCTCACCAAAGTTGCGGCATCACGTTTTGGTCACCTGGTTTCTGAGCTCATGAAAATGTCGCTAAACGAGGCTCTGAGACAGATTAGTCTTAACCTCTTCTCAAACAGTTCGCACATGTCGTGAGAAGGTTCAGATTAATTGTTTTTGGTTTTTTTTCGCAAGGAAACACGGAGAAGGCAGTGGTGGCCTGGTGGTAAAGGTGCCGGGTTGCTGATCCTAGGGTTGGGGGTTCGAGTCCCACTCTCCAAAAGGTTGTCAATGTCCCCCCGGTGCAGCTAACTGGGTTATCAAAGGCGGGCCATGTCTCTCACGGTCTATGGTGAGAGGTTCATGTAAAAGAACCATTGCTGACTTTCGACAAGAGGAGCTGCAAAGCCGTCAGTGTGTTTCTGTCCCTTGCTAAAGGGTTGTGTCAGGAAGGGCATCCGACGGAAAAACCCTGCGCCAAATCAAACACGTGAATCATTAATATGACTTCCATGAAGATGGAGACAGATGATTTGTTGTGGCGACCTCTAAAAGGGAGCAGTCGAAAGGAAACGAAGTTCGCAAGGAAACACGGAATGTCTGACTGTTGCTGGTATCCACCATATTTCTTATCGTTTGTCATCGTACGTATTTCATTTCACATTTTGTTCCCGTGCGAATTTCTGCCCAAAATACACAAACCAAATTCAAATTACTCATAAATCAGTCACATAAATTTTGTGCGACCTTCTTGTGACCTTTGTGTAATATCCGTATTTAATTGTAATATCCGTATTTGCAGTCACAAAATGTCTTCATGTCAATTTCAAAATTTGCAAAAAAAAAATTCCAAAATAAACATTTTGCATCAGTCGCTTTTCTCTCGTATCTCCAGAGTAAACAACATTTGTTTATATTTACTTGATTTTTTCGAAGCATCATTTAATTGGTGCAGCTGTAGACTAAAGATTGGAGAAGCAGTTTTGAGACCAAAAGGTTGCAGGTTCCATTCCTGAACATTCATTTTCTGTAACCGCTTAATCCAAATTAGGGTCACGGGGAGGCTGGCACCCATCCTAACTGACTCCGTGTGAGGGCAGAGTACACCCTGAACAGCTCACCAGGCCATCACAGGGCAGAAACACGCTGACAGCTATGCAGCTACTCTTATCAAAGGTCAGCAATGGTTCTTTTACATGAACCTCTCACCATGGACAGTGAGAGACATGGCCGGCCCTTGATAACCCAGATAGCTGCACTGCGGGGGGACAGTGACAACCCGTGGAGAGTGGGGCTTGAACCCCCAACCTTAGGATCAGTGATCCAGCACCTTTACCAGCAGGCCACCACTTCCTGAACAAGCAGGAAAAATGTGTGGTGGTGTCGGAGTGAGCTGGAACTTTGCTTCTTCCACATTAATGGCTGAAGTGCGCTTGTGCAAGGCACCTAACCTCCAACTGCTCTCCGGGCGCCCCAATGCTGTGGCAGCCCACTGCTCCAAGTATGTGTGTGCTTACTGGAGGCTTTAAATCCAGAGGAAATAATTCCAGAGTATCAAAATTTAAAAAAAAAATGTTTGACCTTCAGAGTTGAATATGACAACAAATACACCATCAATGGAAGATCTCTGAGTGTGAGTCCCATGGTGAGTCAATCCGGGACTGGGAACATGTGAGTGGTCACTCCAGTGGAGGTGGAGGGAACTCAAGCTTTTTCACGGCATGCTTCTGCTCTGCTTCAGCAGTGCGTCTTTTCTCTGCTGCACATGTACTTCGCTTATAGTTAGCTTGCTTTGGCAGGGTGGGTGATCAAGCGCAAGTGTCTGCCGGGTGTTGAGGCTGATGCTGATGCAACGGTTTGAAGTCATGGCTTCCACTGGACTTGGATTTAAGTAAAGACCAGCACAGGCCTTCAGCCTCACTCTCTTGTCACAGCCTATCTATATCCAGCGGCAAGACAAAATCAGGACGGCTGGAGATAGGTCAGGATGAAATGGATGGCCAGCAGTGTCTTTGAGTCTCACTGAGCTCTGATCACACTCCACAGAGCAGTTATTTAAGAGTCATTTATTACCTCTGCAAAGGAGGACATCACATTCATTCATTCATTTTCTGAAACACATAATTCTAATTAGGGTCACAAGGAGGCTGGCACCCATGTCAGTCGATTCCGAGTGAAGGCAAAGTACACCCTGGACAGCTCACCAGGCCATCGTATGGCAGAAACATTCAAATGGCTGACCAATGGCCTACACTTTATTAATGGCTCTTTTTTATGCAACTCATCACAGGCAGTGAGGGACATGGCCGGCTTTGATGACCCAGTTATAGTGACAGCAGTGACAACTTGGTAATAGCGGGGCTTGAAGCCCTGACCTTTGAATCAGCAAACTACCCCCACCCCCCAAAAAAAAAGGTTGTATTGGTAAGATAAGTGTGCTGATTTGCATCTTTGTTAAATAATTAAGGCAAATTTCTATGAAAAGACTGCTTTGATTTGATTGTGGAGATGATCCGGATCAAATTCTTGGTGCTGGAATTTTTTTTTTTACAGATTCTTTAACATTGTGAGACTTCACATTTCTTTGGAAGTGCAGTGCAGTATTATTGCAGGCCCAGCATAAGTTGCTGTGTACCTTTTACTTTTTTTTGCTTGGCAGAGGTTTGCGGTCTTTGACTCCTCTTTTTTCCACATGTGGTTCTTCACTCACTTATTCACTCATTTCTCAAACTACTTAATCCTACTAGGGTTACAGGGAAGCTGGAGCCCATCCCAACTATCACTGGGCAAAGACAGCTTACACAATGAAAAGTTTACCGGACCACATTTGATTCTTTTCTGAAGATTTTCTCACATGATTTATTTATTCATTTATGATATACGGTGGTACCTCATCTTATGAGTGTCCATTATAATGATTTTTCTATGACCCGCGCTTCGAACCCACCAAGAATGTGCTCCATCCAACAAGCAAAAATTCACTTTACGAGCTCCCACACATGACTATAAATAGTGTTTCCTGCAGTTCATATTGTTTGCTCGGTGCCTGTTCCCTACACCATAGCACAACAATGAGAGCACCATTGCCAACTACTGTAGTGCATGTGCAATTACACTTAATTCTAGTACAGTATGGCAAAAAAGCATGTTCCCCAGAGTCATATGTGGCCCCCCTCCCCCCGGCATCACACCGCACCCCCCAAGGGAGGCACGCCTCACTATTTGAGAAACACTGGCGTTGTGGGAGCTCACCATGAGCCTTTCCTTGCTGGTATTCGTAGTGTGCACACGCAACAAAATTCTCCTCCTCTTCCTCCTCTCTTGCACACCACCTCCTGCCTGCCCATGTGAAATCTTCATCGCAGTCGATGATCGGAAGGGTTAATTGACTTATTGTTTATGCTTGTTTTATTATTATTATTATTTATTATTAATTATTATTAATTTTAATGTAAATGTATTAATATTATTTTTATTATTAATAATAATAATAATAATAATAATAAATATTTATTGTTTATACATGTTTATTTTTGATATACAGTAAAACCTCTGCTGACGAACGCTTAAGATCACGAACTTTTCGCCTCAAGAACATTAAATTTGCGAGCATATAGTCGCTGCTGACGAACTAGTTTTCGGCGGACGAACCAAACCACGCGGTCGAACAGCGCCACGGTGGCGGCCACGAGAAGCTGGCGCACGCTCACGGCGTCCCAGTTCGTCACCCCCTTTCTTTGAGTGCGGACGTGGTTTGTGTTTGATAGACATTTTGGACCATATTGAGTGTACTTTTGCTATTATGGGACCGAAAAAGACCCCACCACAGGCGGAGATCATTGAAAAACACGAACGAGGTGTGCGTTTGTGTGACTCAGCGTCCCAGTACCAGTACGCTCAGTCTACCATTGCTCCCATCCTTAAGAACAAGGAAGCTATTAAGGGTGCGTGTGTGGCTAAGGGTGTTTCCAAACAGTAGGCGTTTCCAAACACTCCTTCCAAACAGTAAGTCCCTCCCTCCCTCCTCCTCCCACTCCATTCCATCAAGCCATCAACTACCATCACAAAGGTAAATAAAACGACTTTATTCTACAGTACAGTTTATTTCTTTAATTACAATACAATAGCACATTTATTATACATAAAATAAGGTATATTTTTGTGTAGTTTTAAGGCTTATTTAGTAGAAAATTATGTTTTATGGGGACCTGGGAACGGATTATTCTCATTTTAATGGTTTCTTATGGGAAATAAATGTTCGGAAGACGAACTTTTCGCCTCACACACACTTTCTGGGAACCAATTATGTTCGTGAGCTGTATTAGGTCAAATATACGTGTTTGTGGCAGGTTATATGAGTTTTGGAGGGAGTTGGAGTAGATGAATTGGTTTTCCATTATTTCTTATGGGAATAATTGTTTCATCTAACAAAATTTTCGGCTTACGACCTCGCCCATGGAACAGAATAAATTCGTTAGCTGAGGTATCACTGTATTTGCACATGATTAAATTATTTTCCGGTAGTGGTGGCCTGGTGTTTAAGGTGCTGGATCACTGATTCCAAGGTTGTGGGTTCAAGCCTCACTCTCAACAGTTGTCACTGTCCCCCCCAGTGCAGCTAACTGGGTTATCAAAGGCCGGCCATGTCTCTCACTGTCTATGGTGTGAGGCATTGCTGACTTTCAACAAGAGTAGGCTACGTAGCTGTCAGCGTGTTTCCGCCCTGCGATGGCCTGGCAAGCTGTCCAGGGTATACTCTGCCCTCACCCAGAGTCAGATGGGATGGACATCAGCCTCCCCATAACCCTAATTAGGATTAAGCGGTTAAAGAAAATGAATGAATGAATCAATGATTTTCCTCATAATTCACTTATTTTCATGCGTAACTGTCACAACCTCCACCCATTTTGCTCCATCTTGTTTCATGCTACACTTCCCAGCTACCCTTGCACCTTCTAATCTGACACTCCTGTCACACATTCACCTGCGTTCTTAGGTTCTTGATCACATCTTGACATCTTGATAAAGGAATTTTGTTTGATGCAGTGTTGCACTTTTCACTTTTTGCCAATCATAAACAAGCTTTGTTTTTCTTTCAGTCATAAACATAATCATAAACAAGTCTTGTTTTTATTTCAAAATAGTTTTCCCATTACCATTAGCCACTATCTCGCCTCTAACACTCTGTTTAAATGGATAATCTCCACCGACCTTTTCAACTTTGGCTTGCCTCTATTGCGTGGTTGGTCTGATTGCTTGACTTATATCTGTTCACTACCTTTTTATTGAAAAATACATCCTCACACTATACAGCCTCAGTATATGAGACAGAAACTTTTTGCACATAAATTATTTATTTATTTATTTTCAAAATGTTACAATGCAGTATTTTTCAGACCAGCACATTGGCGAAGTGGTAAGCACATCTTCCTTACAGCAAGAGGGTTTTGGGTTTGAGGTGAGGGTGTATCCGTGTGATGTTTGCATGTTCTCCCCACGTTTGCATGGCTTTCCTTCAGGTTCTCCATATATGTCATGCACAGCAGGCTAATTGACTGTTCCACATTGCCCCTAGATTTGCATGTGTGTTGGTCCTATTACAGACTGGTGAGCTGTTCAGGATGTACCTTACCAGCCTCTCTTCGACCCTAGTAGGTTTAAGAGGCTTGATAATAAATGAATGATTGAATGAATGACTTCATATTATATATATATATATATATATATATATATATATATATTAGTCTGTTGGGTTTTTACACCCGAGCCTAGTGGCTTAGCCTCGTGGCTCATCAGGCCGGTGCTTATCCCCGGTTTCCGTAGCGTGAAGCGATCAGGAGTTGAACTCCTCCTGGATGGGACACTAGTCCATCGCAGGTTACCTTCCCAGTATATTTTACTGGTACCCATTTATACTGCTGGGTGAACAGAGGCACACTTATGTTTGAGACCTTGCCCAGGGGTCTTAGCACAGTGAGGGTCTCAGTGGGATTTGAACTCACAACCTCCCGATCATGAGCGCAGCACCCTAACCACTACACCATTGGCCCCATATATATATATATATATATATATATATATATATATATATATAGAGAGAGAGAGAGAGAGAGAGAGAGAGAGAGGTACCATGGTGTGTGTATGTATGTGTGTATATATATATATATATATATATATATATATATATATATATATATATATACACACACACACACACACACACACACACACACACACACACACACACACACACACACACACACACCTCACCTTATGAAATTAATCTGTTCCAGAGCCTTTTTTGTAATCTGGATTTTTCATAAATAGAACCGCATTTTACATGTAAAGCATGTGATTCATTCCAAGGTCACCAATACAATCCCTAAACCCTTTAAAAATTATAAAAGTATACCTTTAAAGGTACTTACTTCATGTTGACAATGTCTTCTTAGCAGTGTTATAATCTTATAAATCTTTATGGAAGGTTAAAAGCCTGAGCCAAATAATAAATTTGCTATGAGCACACTCGAAAAACTCATGAAACAAGCTGCTGCTCAAGGGAGCTGCATCATCCCTCCTAGCCAATGGGAGTCCAGTGGGGGCGCGATGTTGGGAGACAGCCAATGGGAGAGAAAATTGCGCATTGTTTGAATGTTTGAATGTTTGAATG
>CM045734.1:52753563-52803563 GCA_024760905.1 Plotosus lineatus
GCGGCAGTGCGCAAGCAAAAGAAAAAAAAAAATAAAAAATCCGCCGAGACCCTCGTTACCAAGGAAACAAGCATCTCTCGGTGTGTCTCTCTCTTTCACTCTCTCTATCTCTCTCAACCAGCATAAGTTAGGATTATGAATCAGGCTTTGGTCCTAATAAAGAGGAAGGTTTATTCTTTCAGGGATTTTTAAACTCGTCATCTTCAAATCTCCTATTAATAAAAATAAATAAACAAACAAATATTCATTTAGAATTCATTTCCAGTTGGGGGGTGTGTGGCGGGGGGCGAGGGGTGTGGCGGGGGGCGGGGGGGGGCGGGGTGATGTTTTTTAGTGTTTTGAGGTTTGGTAACATCAATAGTTAGTCGTGGTTGGGAATACATCACCCACATCCACACAGAGAAAAAAAAAAAATCTAACTAAAGTCAGACATGGATGGAATTTTGATGACCTTTTATTTCAAGCTCTCAATCCCACAATCCCCTGGTACAACAATAATCCACAAAAGACCAACTGTCAGCCATTCTGTCCTCCAAACCTCAGTTATTCCCAGATTGCATAATCAATACTGACAACTATAAATGGATGACATGTTGATAATACAGCTGATACAAAATAGAATTGCCAGATGGAGGACAGATTAATCATACAAATAAAGCATGCACGTGTGCACGTGTGCACGTGTGCTTGTGCACTGGATGTTAGTGATGGCTGGATGGAGATATGGTATCACAATGCTTGTAAATATCGAGTGAACATTTGTAGTGAAAACTATCGCTTTGCCTTTTTCTTCCACATCATTATCCATTAGGACTGCTCTCCCTGCATTTGTACGCTCATTATGTTAATTTTTTCCCCCCAAAAGCAAAGATAAAAGAAGATGTCAGCTTCCAGCCCTGAGATTTTTTCCCCCAGCTTCCAA
This sequence comes from Plotosus lineatus, assembly GCA_024760905.1. Classification (NCBI taxonomy): domain Eukaryota; kingdom Metazoa; phylum Chordata; class Actinopteri; order Siluriformes; family Plotosidae; genus Plotosus; species Plotosus lineatus. Next base: position 52,754,486 of record CM045734.1, read on the forward strand.
TAAATAAAATGTGTGCAATCATTTTTAAACCGAGTCTCAGCTCTGAATGTGTCACTTTGGATAAGGCCACACCACTTCACTCTCTGTGTGCAACTTGCAGATCTATTCATAGCTACTGCGATGGGAATATATTGCACAGGTGAATTTGTAATACAATAAATTGCTTCTGATTTGTTCAGAGTGATTACTGTATCATAAAGGGTGGAGTTTGGGGTGGATATGATGCAAATAATGGTTAGGGACAGCTATACTCTGCAGAACAACAACAACAACAACAACAACACTACTAAATATAATGATGATAATGATGATGGTGATGATGGTATTAGTACAAAAATAAAAATTCCCCTGCAGAGCTTGAAGGAAGCATAACCACATGCAGCTGAAAAGGGGGGAAGACTCCTACATTGCATAGGAAGGATGCTTGTTTGTCTTCTTGTGGCATATGTTCACTGCATGCTTAATTTAAACCGCTCTGCCCCATGTAAACTAAAAATCTAAATGTCTGTTTAATTACTCTTGAGTGCACCTAATGAGGTGGCTGTTTTTCGATTGTCTCGCGGAACAAAAGACAATCACAGGTTGTGCCATTCCTTTAGCATCAGGCAAAGGCAGAAAACTCAGTTTAAGCTTTGTCTTAATTGCAGCTGGCATTGACACCTTCTCATTACCATAAAGAGTCTTGTGCAAAGTGTAAACTCCTCTTAAGCATGAATCAGAATCATCCTGATTCTAGAAATGTACTGCTTTAGAATAAAACAAATACCTCACCATACGATAGGCCCAGCAAACGAAAAATCCAGGTTTCGAAAAAAAATGTCCAAAATTTTTTGTCTCTGTATAAGAAACAAGTATGCGCCAAACGCGCCATTCAAACATTCAAACAATGCACGAGCTGCTTTCCCACTGACTATCTTCCAACATCCTGCCCCGCTGGCCTCCCATTGGCTAGGAGGGATGACGCAGCTCCCTCCCATTGGCTATTATGGAGCTGCATCTCCCAGAATGCTTTTCGTGAGTTTTTTGACTCAGGCTTTAACCTTCCATAAACATGTAAGATTACAACTCTGCTAAGAAGACATGGTCAAAACACGCACGCGCGTGCACACACACGCGCACACACACACACACACACACACACACACACACACACACACACACACACACACACACGCGCACATTCCCGGTGCGAGTGAAAAGAAGAAGCGTGATATCGCAAAGGAATATGGCCAAACCCGTCTACCATCAGTATGATATTGAAGCAGAAGAAGGCCTTAAAAGGTATACTTTTATCATTTTAAAAGGGTTTAGGGGGTAGTTTTGGGGTCCTTGAAACGAATCATGCGTTTTACATGTAAAATGCGGTTCAAGTTACAAAAAAACCCAGGTTAAGAAAAAGGCTCTGGAACGGATTAATTTTGTAAGATGAAGTACCACTGTACACTCACTCGCAGGACGGTGGCATGGTGGTTAGCACGTCTACCTCACATAAAGAAGGTCCTGGGTTTGATTCCCAGCTCGAACATTTCTGTGTGGAGTTTGAATGTTCTCCGCGTGCTTGTGTGGGTTTCCTTCGGGTATTCAGGTTTCCTCCCACAGTCCATAAACATGCACAGTTGACTGTTCCAAATTATCCATAGGTGTCAGTATGACTGGTTGTATGAGTTGTATGAGGCCCTGCAATGGCCTGACGAGCTATCCAGGGTGTACCTGACCCGGAGACAGCTGAGATAGGCGCCAGCCTCCCAGTAACCATACTTAGGATTAAGCAGTTCAAATGAATGAATGAATGAAATACACTCACTGGGTCTGTTAATTAAACATAATTGCATATTTCAGGATGGGCTCATTCACACAGATGTATTATGACGATCACTTTAAGCAAATTGAAGTCATTTTCATTATATATAAAGCTGAAAATAAAGAAAGTACTTTTTAAATGTGCAATATGCTCAGTGTTGCGGTTATAATGTGTTAGGAATTGCAGGTACCCGATGTGAACTGTGTATGTGACTGCCAGGAAGGCGGCTGATTCAGAGAAACAGCGCCACCTCATGGATAGACACAACAAACTAAGCACAAGTATTGACAGTCGCAGGGAATAAGTAAAACATGAAGAAAAGATGAGCTCAGTTAAAAAAAAAAAAAGTGATCGCTGCAAATTCAGTGTTTGGTGTAAGTCAGTAACTTATTGTTCACTTATTTGAAAATAATAACTTTAGTACAAAAAACAGTTTATCTGAATTTTTTTGTTTGTTTTTGGTTTTGCTTTTTGGGGTGGGGTGGGGACCTATCGCAGGTTACATTACCAGTATTTTTTCTGATGGTTTGACAGAGGCACACTTATAATTAAAACCTTGCCCAGAAGCATGGTGGTGGTGGTATGGGTGGGGGTGGAGGTTAATTGGGGATTTAATCCCACAACCTCTATATCCTAGAACCCTAATAACTGCGCCACCCCCCAAAAAACATTTACTCAAACCTGAGGAAAGGGCTGCATCTTGTTTTTTAGTGAGATGGCTTAAAATAGATAGAACGCCAGACAGCCAGCCAGACAGCCAGACAGACAGACAGACAGCCAGACAGCCAGACAGACAGACAGACAGACAGATAGATAGATAGATAGATAGATAGATAGATAGATAGATAGATAGATAGATAGATAGATAGATAGATAGATACTTTATGAATCTCAGAGGTAAATTCACATTTTCCAGCAGCATTGCAGTAAAACAACACAAACATAAAAACCACAAAACTTAATTTTTAAACTTAAAAATGTTAACTACTATACCATGCCGTGCCACACTGGCTGTCCAGAGTAAATTATATAAAAGTTCAGTGTAAACATGTTTGTGCAAGTTAAGGTGGTACCGTATTATGAGTGGTGCAGTGCAGGGCAGGTGTGTGTGTGTGTGTGTGTGTGTGTGTGTATGTGTTGTGCTAGCATCTCCCCCCCATGCTGGAGTTAAAAAGTCTGATGGCCTGGGGAGAACCGACCTCCTCAGTCCATCAGTAGAGCAGGGCAATGACAGCAGCCTGGCGCTGGTGCCTCTCCTCTGTCCAGTGATGACGTCATGCAGTGGATGTATTTGTACATCTGCACATGCGCTACCTGTTCCCCTCTGAGTTTTCACTGGCTAAAGGTGTGGCCTGGGTCTTCTGAAGTCCACCACCAGTTCCATTGTTGTGGTGGTGTTGAAGTGCAGGTGGTTGGAGTCACACCATGAAACAAAGTCCTTTGTCACTTTCCTGTACTCCACTTCCTATCCACTCTTGGTACAGCCTACCCCATGTCATCTGCAAACTTCTGCACATGGCAATACTCCTAGTTGTACTGGAGATCCAAGGTATAACGCTTGTGAACAGGACAGGGGAGAGTAATGTCCCCTGAGGCACTCCTGTGCTACTGACTACTGTCTGACATGCAGTCCCAAAGTCACGCATACTGAGGTTTGTCTGTCAGGTAATCAGTCATCCAGTCCACTAGGTGTGGCCCGACTCCCAACTGTGTTTGCCCCTGAGGACCAGGGGTTGGATTGTGTTGAAGGTGCTGGCGAAGTCCAGGAATGTGATTCTTACAGCACCGCTGCCCCCATCCAGGTGAAATAGAGACCAATGAGGTAGGTAGATGATTGCATCTTCCTCTCCCACTTTCTTCTGGGATGGAAACTAAAGGGGATCAAAAGCTTGCCGAATCTGTGGCCATAAGTAGTGAAGTAGTAGCTGGTCCATGGTCTTCATCACGTGAGACATCAGGGTAACTGGTCTAGAAGCATTTGGGTCTCCAGGATGTGGTTGATCTCTTTGGGACTGGGATGATGCATGACTTTTTTCACAGCTGAGGGACCAACTCAGGTTGAAGATGCACTGAGAGGGTTTACTAGCTTCTCTGTGAATGCCTTCGACAGCCTCGGGGATACTCCATCTGGGCCTGCTGCTTTGCAGGGATGGAGCCTTCTTAGTTGTCGGCTCACTTTGGCTGCTGTGATGGGGGGGTTGTTCTCCTTTGTCACAGTATCTGTCGGGGGAGGGGGAGGGGGGGATGTCTATGGTGAGAGGTTGCAAAAGAGCCATTGCTGGCTTTCAACATGAGTAGACTGCAAAGCCGTCAGCGTGTTTCCGCCCTGCGATGGCCTGGCGAGCTGTCCAGAGTGTATTCTGCCCTCACCCGGAGTCAGCTGGGATGGGCGCCAGCCTCCCCGCAACCCTAATTAGGATTAAGCGGTTCAGAAAATGAATGAATGAATGAATAACAACTCGAGAAGCAGATACAGTGAGTGGGGCCGGTGGCGTAGTGGTTAGGGTGCTGTGCTCATGATCGGGAGGTTGCGTGTTCAAATCCCAGTGAGATGTTCACTCTGCTAAGACCCCTGGGCAAGGTCTCAACCACAAGTGTGCCTCTGTTCATCCAGCAATATAAATGGGTACCAGTAAAAATATACTGGGAAGGTAAGCTGCGATGGACTAGTGTCCCCTCCAGGAGGAGTTCAACTCCTGGTCGCTTGGGGATAAGCACCGGTCCAATGAGCCACTATGGCTCGGGTGTAAAAAGTCCAGGAGCAGATACAGCATAAATCTGCTTATTAATAACTAGAGCTCAGGAGACATTTGGTTATGAAGCAGCAAAGCAACATCATCCCTTTCCCAGGTAAATGAAAAATTACATTATTGATTACATCAGTATGAATGAATTGTATTTCAAAGCAGCTGGAAGCTTGTTTATCAAACAGTATTTCATAGAAAATGACCTCGCGGCTAATGATCCGGACTTTCAAGATTTATGTAGCACTGGGGGTGAAACAAGGGCGTAGTAATTAGCATATTGCTTTACAAAAAAAAGGTTCTGGATTCAAGCCCTGGGCTCGGAAAGCATGCTCCTGTGTGGAGTGGGACGTTCTCCCTGTGCTTCAAAGCAATGCCTTTTAGGATAAGTGGCTGCTTCAGGTTGTCCCTTGGTGTGAATGTGAATGGTTGCCTGTGTGTGCTGGGATGGACCGACAAATTGTCCAGGGAGTAGCCTGCCTTTGCTCAGAGTCAGCTGAGATAGGCTCAAGCTGGCCATGGTAGAATAAAGCTTTTTCCAATGAATGAAGGAATGTAGTATTGTGACTTGAAAAAAAAAACATGTAAATGAAGCCAAATTGAACAAAGTATTAACATTGATGGTGTTGCACAGTAGCAGAAGACAATCCCATGGCCTGACACTGCTGTTGTAATCCACTAGGACAGTGGTCCCCCAACCCCCGGGCCACGGACCGGTACCGGGCCGCACAAGAAATAATTATTTATTTCTGTTTTATTTATTATCGGAGTCTGAACGATCTTTTATTTTTGAAAAAAAGTTTTATTTTGAAAATGACCGGATTCTCTCGGTTATATGTCGGTCATTTGAGCGCTAAAATGTAACCCGCAAGGGGACGGCACATGAACAGAGGCGAGTTGGACATGTTTCAAACAATAGCGGGGATTACGGGTGAGACTGAGCCTGAGCCTTCATTCTCCCCGCTGGTGCACCATCACCTGGGTTTTTTTTTTTTTTTTTAGAAGAGTTCGAGCTCGATTAAAAATGTAACGCTTAATCCTGATTAGAGAGGCTGGCGCACATCTCAGCCGACTCTGGGCAAGGGTGGGGTATTATATTTACAATATAAACAAGCTTCCACCCACACCCGCCGGGGCCGCGGTAAAATTGTCAAGCGTTGACTGGTCCGCGGTGATAAAAAGGTTGGGGACCACTGCACTGGGATACATAAGAGGGACGAAAGATTATAATTTTTAATGGAAATCATTAGGAAATTATTGTACATGTAATGTTCATCTGGCAAACAGGAAAGTTTCAAACTGCTAGCAGCTCAGCGCAGGGCTGTGTAGGAGGGAACAACATATGGTTTGGTGGCTTACTGGTTAATTAAAGGTAAATCTCTGCCAGAAAAGAAATGGCTAGTGCCAAAGACACAGACAACATTGGCAGATCTATGAAATAATGTTCTGAGAGAAAAGTCTGCAGCAAATACAACTGAGAGCTGTAAATTCAAGACTATGGCTCATGCGAAGAGACGCAGTCTGAGCAGTGAAACAAAATACTAAGGAAATAAATTTTCCAGGACCAACTAGCTTTGGTACCACCATGATGCAAAACTCTATAAAATATGTAGAACCATGTACCCTCAGACAAGCCTTTGAAACCTTTGTTCCTGCATCGTTTGTATTTCTAATCTGAGGGATCCATATCAGTGATCTGCAAACATCTGCTCGAGAAAAAAAAAAAAAAAAAAAAACATCTTTGTAAGTGATGCCTGCATGGAAATGTATCAGAGAACCGTTTGATCAAACTGTTCTACACTGGATTCTTAGATCTGTCCAGTCTTCATGATTAATGCTTCAGGATTTCTCTGCAGAGCCACACAGCGTCTGCAAGATGACACAAGCCTTGAGACAGCCTGCTCTGAAATTAATGCTGCTCTGCAGAATTGCCGGGTGTCATTTGTGAACAGCTCTTTGGATCAACTCTTTATGGTTGGCCTTGGAAATTGACTCCCTTGTATTTGAGCCATTTAACCCAAACCGCTAAGGACATCTTGTTTAGGACCTGTTTGTTTGTAAATAAGATTATGCAAAAGGTTTTGAGCAAATTTACAGGAAATTTTTATCAGAGGTGGGAAATCGGATAGGAAAGATTCCATTTAATTTTGAAGATGATCCACATTAAATTCTGGATGCAGGAATTTTTAAGTGGGTTCTTTAACATTGTGAGATGGGATCTTTTTTTTTTTTTTTTTTTTTTTTTTTATATGGCCAGCAGGGGGTGCTGTACACTGTCATGCTGTACATTTATTCATTGATACATTTTTTTGAACCATAATTAGTGCTGCAGGAAAGCTGGCACCCATCTCAGCTGACTCTGGGCGAGGGGAAAAAAAAACACCCTGGGCAACTGGCCAGGCCGTCGCAGGGCAGGGACACACTGACGCCTATGCACCATGCAGCCTACTCACTTCTTGGTCTTTTACCTGCCTTTCACCATAGACTGTGAGAGTCAATGGCTGGCCTTTGATTACCCAGCTAGCTGCAGTGGGAGAATTTGTTATCTTCTGGTAATATATTACAGAGTATCGGTCTCAGTCATCCTAAGAACATAATTTATGTGTAACGTAATACGTTTAAGAGATAGAAAGCTGATATTTACATAAAAGACCATAGTAAGCACTGTGCCGGGTCATTTTATTTCATAGATTACTTGCAGGGGGCTGAACCAGTGTGGAACAGCCATTTCTTTCCGGAAGTGAGTGACGTGAAGTCATTGGGTCTGTGGTCCCGCACAAATACTCAAACAGCAAGCAACATTTTACTGGCTTGTTTTGGCAAGGCGCTGCTCTTGTCCGTCATCATCCTTTGACTTTTAGGAAGGAATTCCATTCGTACAGCATCCAGTTTTAAATGTAAATGCTTCATGCCAACTAGTTCTCCTGGAGGTCACGCCAAAAGAAGGTTGGGTTAAGATGGTCTTCACCGACTACTGAATTGCGTCCTAAAGGAAATGTTATCAGAGTACCGATGTTATATTGTGTTCCCTACGATTTCTACACGATTTTTTTATGCCACCGTTTTCCTGACGACATACAGCTCAGCATTCACAGATAATGTTGTAATTTTAAACTGGTGTCTGCTGCACATAGTCCTGCAAAGAGGACAAAACAATGAATTCACGTCACTACTAGGACTGGAACAGCCAATGATGAAGGCAACATGTTGCAGCGCATGTGTAGCAGTGATAGTAGTGTGGCAGTACTCGAGCGTACTGACAAGACGTAATGACTGACATTACCTGACAGAATTGCTGATGTCATACATCATGGTTTTAAAAGGATAGTAATACAGGTTTACCACAGGTGCCATTTGGTTGCATCACAGTTTCTGGAAAAGAAATTAATTATCTAAACCTCATAAGAAAATTATCCCATTATCTCAGGAAAACAGCATTTGCTATTTAGAGAATATAAACAGATCGGTTTTATCAGGTTCAATAAACACTTTTATCTGATCAGGGTTACAGTCTATTCCAGGAACAAGAGGCATGAAGAGTAACACACACTCTGGATGGGCAGCCAGACCACTACAGGACACCAAGAACATCTGCATATGCACATAGAGCAAGCTGCATACCAGCATGTTTCCATTGGGTGAAAAATCCTAAGTAAACATGGAGGAAACAGACATGAACAGAATAAACAACACACTACACCAGCAGTAACCCAAGTTCATGAAGCATAAATCCATTAAATATTACATTTTGTATTGTTCATTCAGTTATTTTCTGAACCGCTTAAACCTAATTAGGGTCGCCGGGAGACTGGTGCCCATCTCAGCCGACTTCAGGCGAGGGCACAGTACACCCCAGACAGCTTGTCAGACCACACGCTGATGGCTATGCAGTGACTCTTATTGAAAGTCAGCAATGGTTCTTTTACAGCCTCTCACCATAGACAGTGAGAGACATGGCCGGCCTTTGATAACCCAGTTAACCGCACTGGGGGGACATCAGTGACAACCATTGACAGTGAGGCTTGAACCCCCAACCTTAGGATTGGCAATCCAGCGCCTTATCACTGGGCCACCATTGCCCCATTTTGTATTTCTTGAGTGTTACCAAGCTTTGTTCAGTTCCTCTAGTGTTACCAAGCATGGCAATACAAACTGATTTGCTTAATATGAAGCATACATATCCAATCAATGATAGCAATGTAGCCCACCAGTGCTGGGGATTACGGCAGGGAGGGCTGGGTTAGATTTTAAGAGATGATCTGGGTCAAATTCTGTCACTCATTCATTCCTTTGCCTCATAGCTTAAAGACTAGGGTCACAGAAAGACTGGAACCTATCTCAGCCACCACTGGGCAAAGGCAGAGTACACCCTGGGTAGCTTGCCAGACCACACGTCAACACACATGCAACAATTCACACTGAAACACACACCTACAGGAAATTCAGAACAACTAGTTAGCCTAGTGTGCATGAACTGTAGGAGGAAATTGGTGTACTTGGAGAAAAACCCATGTCGGTGCAGGAAGAACATGCAAAACTCAACACAGAAATGCCCTCGCCAAGCGTAGGACTCAAACCCTTCAGTTTATGGCTGAGAGGCGGCTGTGCTTACCACTATTCTATTAACCACAAATTCTAAATGTGGCAATTTTTAAAGGATTCTTTAACATTGTGAGGAAAGATGCTTTTTTGGGGTCTGACAGCAAGAAGCTCCAGGGTTTGAGTTCCAGACTCGGCATTGTCATTTGCATGTTCTCGGTGTGCTTGTAATCGTTGTCTCCAGGTACTCTGGTTTCCTTCCACAGTCCCAAAATGTACATTAGGCTATTTTTCTGTTCCACATTGCCCTTAGGTATGAGTGGTTGTGTGTGTGTTGCGCTGTAACTGACTTCCGAGATGTTCAGTGTGTACCCCGAGTTACTCTGGGTTCTTCACCAAGAGTCAGCTTGATTTTAATAGGTGTAAGCAGTTCGACAAATGAATAAAAAATTCCAATTGGCTGCATGGTGGTGCAGGTATTAGCACATCTGTATCACAGCAAGAAGGCCGTGATTCAATTCCCACCCTTCATTTTCCCCATTTAGTCGCATCCAGCTCCCACCCATCAAGTATCGCCTTCCCTATCACACAATCACCTCGAACCAGAGAGGGGCGTAAGCATGCTCACACACCCTAAATGACATGCAATGCTAGCCACCCAACTCTTTTTGAACTGCAGGAACAGTCTAACACATTCGGAGGGAAAGCCTCTTGTACTGCCCCGTGTACAAATTGGCGATCACTGTGAGTGAGAGGGAACTGAGCATATGCCATCCCTCCATCCTGTGAGAGCTCATCCAATTAGCTGGGAGTCCTGGTCACGGATGGATGAAGCATTAACCTGGATTTGAACCTGCAATCTCTAGGTTGATAGTCACATACCTTGTCCATACTCCACTCGGGTGTTTCTGTGTGGGGTCTGCATGGTCTTCCCATGCTTGTGTGGGTTTCCTCTGGGTACTCCAGTTTCCTCCCATAGTCCAAAAAAGATGCACAGTAGTCTAATTGGATGTTCAAAATCACTAGGTGTGAGTGGTTGTGTAAGTATTGTCCTGCAATGGACTGGCGAGCTGTCCAGGGTGCACCCTGCTCTCGCCCAGGGTCAGCTTTCCGATAACCCTAATTAATTAAATTAATTTCAGTTTCATCTGTATTGCACCTTTTACAATTTACATTGTCGCAAAGCAGCTTTAAAGAGTAAAAGTAGGAGTTTACAAAGTGGAAAAGAATTTAAACATTTTCAACAACCCCTACACGTCCCTAAAAAAAAACCTCCCTCAGTAGACGCGAGGAAGAAACCTTGAGAAGAACCAGGCCCAAAGGTAAACCCATCCTCATTTGGGTGGAACCATAAAGGTACTTTCTATAAACATCTATGATGCTACGCTACAAAGAAGCTTGATGAGTATGTGTCACATCCGCAGCCTGGTAGTAGTTTTGTTTCCTGCCTAGTTTGCATCTTCAGCTGGTGTCTCAAGATCATCAGAGTTTCGCCCCATAACCTGAACTCTTCACCTGAGTAGGGCAGCAAACACTTAAAATGTCTTCACCTGCAGACTGGCTTCAGGCTGTCTTCTGAGTTGTTGCCTCTGCACCCTGGCCTCCTGGCCTATGGTTGGCTGTGTTCCAACTTTCTTTCCTCTTCATCCACAACCATCTTGAGCTTGACTCCGCTGAGGCACTGATGGTCTTTATTGCCTTCTTTATGATGGTGGAGGGAAGAGCTAACTTTCACAGGAAGTTTTTTGTGGATGTTGCGACAAAACCCCTACATCCGACTTCGATTGGCATTAGGTTTGCTTTCCAGCCCTTAACCCTTGATTCGTCAACCAAGTCCTGGTATTTTGCTGCTTTCAACTCGTGTGAAATGGCGAGTCTTTCCTCCCCGGGGACTGTGAGCTCTATAATGTGGATGGTTTTCAATTCGCGTGATAGTAGCAGCATGTCTGGGCGCGCTGTAGTGACTGCTATCTCTTCTGGGAATCGTAGCTTCTTGTGCACATCCACATCAAGTTGCCAATCGGAGGCTGTAGATAAGATCGACCTAGTTCTTGCAGTCTTGCTGGACTTGGACTTGACTCCTTCTTTTAGGAACTGTATGGGTTTTACCACGTTCCCTTTGTTCTGGTGGTTGGCCTCCACTCTGCATTGGTACACGACTATAGCAATCTCTCAGAGAACATTGTCGTTTCTCCACCTGTACCTCCCCTCCCCTAGAGCCTTGGGACATGCTGTAAGGATGTGGTTTAGGGTGCAGTTGATGGCTTTATAAAGAAAGCACGAAGTGTCTCCTTCCTTACCACAAATGCGTAAGTTGGAAGGCGTAGGTAGCAGGTCTGATACAGCACGGAGTAGGAAACTGAGTCGTCCTTGGTCTATAGACCATAGGTCCTTTCAGGTTGATGGACGTTCAAGGGCTGCTTCCCATCTGGTCCAGCTGCCTCGGCTTCCTAACCCGACTGCCCTTACGTACCTGTCATGTTCTGATTTCTTTCTAGATTGCTGGACAATCAAGTCTCTTCTTGTTTTGTTATCAGCCATGCTCCACCACTTCTCACCATAGTTGCCAAGGCCCAATCGTCCTTTGCAAACCGTTCCCACTAACTTTTGATGGCATAGGTCCTGCTCAGTGACTTGGACTACTTTATGACGAGTCCACTTTCTACTGGTCTTAAATAATGACAATTTTTAAGCCTTGTATCACTGGCTGTACATTATTACCCTGCAGGAATGTACTTCAAAGCGCGACCATATTGGTCCATACATCCTGTTATTCAGGTACCCATTTAACAGCTGGGTGGACTGAGTGCAATGTGGATTAAGTGCCTTGCCCAGGGACACAACACAGCTTCAGACCTAGGTCACAAATTTTTGGTGTCTCCACCAGCAAGCTAACCATTGCACCACTGTGCTCCGTGCTCATCTTCATGGAGGTTTTCTTGGCAAATATAGTGCAGTGGTTTGCCATTGCCTTCTGCACGATGCTAACCTACAGACAATTTAGAACGGCGAATTAACCTACTGTGCATATTTTTGGACTGTGGGAGGAAACCCACACAATGACGGGGAGAACATGCAAACTCCACACAGAAACGCCCAGGCCAGGGATCGAACCCAGGCCTGCTTGCTGTGAGGCGGATGTGCTAACCACTACGCCACCGTGCCACCAACAGCTTCACAGCGTCGCCTGCATGGTGAACTGCTGAGTCTTTTGATAAGCGCAAGGTAGAAACAGCACAAACTTTTGCAGTCTGGAATTCTTCAATTACCGATGATAGTGGTAAGCTGAGTTTAGCTGACCTACTGTAGAGGTTTACAGTGCTGTAGCTTGGTGGAACCCCCAGCCACTTGCGGAGAAATCTCCTACACTGTCGTTCCATTGACTCTACTGTTGATAAGGCCACGTCATAAAGCAGGAATGGCCATTGCAGTCTTGGAACTATTCCGTACTGGAAGCACCTAGCCTTGAAGCGGCCCTGAAGATGACTTTCATCTATCGCATACAGCCATGTCTTCAGCGCTTTCTGGACGTCTTTGCTGTTGTTCAGGTCCACTAGCGACTGGTCAAAATGTTTTCCTAGGTATTTTATGCTCTCATCCTGGATGGTGGGAATCTTCTCGCCTTGGATGATGAAGACATGTGATACAAACTACTAGTATGTATGTGAAATTCATTACAGTCCAAAATGTAGTCCGTTTGGTTATATAATGACTGTAAATTCTAAATAATTGTGGGGGTGAAGACTTTATATCACTAGCAATGAAAAGTCATCTTGACAGTTTGAGTGCACATCTGGGTCCATATAGATCTTCATCAGCAGAAGGGAGGGACTTCCAAGATGAGAACTCCAGCCAGCATCAGCGCGCCAGGCCAGACCACAGGATTCAGGAAGCAGAATGATCAGGATCACCAGCATCCCAGAAGAATGTGTACCTCAACAAAAAACAGAGAGAGAGAGAGAGAGAGAGAGAGAGAGAGAGGTTGTTAGGTATGGATAATTAAGATTAAATGGTTCAAAAAATGAGGGAATTAATGAAAATTCCAAGCCACACTAATTATAATCAGTCACTCCCCATGTATAACATTTTCACCCCTGAATTTTTGTCACGTTTTATTTATTCACGTAAAATATAGAAGTTCAAATACTGCATATGTATCTCTGTGTTCGAAGAGAATCGTCTCTTGTACAACGTCACGCCTCCTGTCAGGTAACCTGGCACTGCCTATCATAGAGCTTGCAGGTGATGAATAAACATAAATGACGTAATTTGTTTTTGATAATACGCATGCGTATTATAGCCCGATCGCGCCGAAATGCGATTCTTCCGTCTAGATTTAGTTTATGGTCCGACACCCATGCATTCTACAGTACTATGAGGTAGAGACTATGAATAAACTGCACTAAGCGTCCTCTGGGAATAGTCTCTGAACTTGTACTCGCACTTTTACTGATTACGAAATCGCGGCGGAACTATATTTTTTTTCACTTCGCGGAGAAACACAGCGCGAGGGGTTGTGAGGTGTCCAAGATGGCGGCGGTGTGTAAGGTCCAGGCTTTTTAAAAGGTAACAAAATAATGCGTTTTAAAGCGGTTAGTGAGTTTTAATCTGGTGCATTTTATTAAAGGCATTTGAGGTGATTGAAAGTAGTTGAAGTGGAAGCTTGTCACTGCTGTTAGTTTGAGGGACCCGAGATATTTTCAGCTTGTTAGCCAACTAGCTAACGCTTAACATTATCTGGGATGTCGCTGTCAGTCACTCGTTCAGATGGATTCTTTATCAGCGTGTCCAGGCTGCTTTATTTTAAAGTGATATTAACATCTCTGTGTGCGTTTTTTTATGTCGGTGACTTTATCACATTTAATCCTGTAATACGGACAAAACGCTCAAAACAAAATCATTAATGTTAGCACCAGTCCAGTGTATGGCGGTGTGGTGTAGTTTGCAGCTCTGTGACGGGGTGGTGTAGCTTGCGGCGCTGTGACGGGGTGGTGTAGCTTGCGGCGCTGTGACTGGGTGGTGTAGCTTGCGGCGCTGTGACTGGGTGGTGTAGCTTGCGGCGCTGTGACGGGGTGGTGTAGCTTGCGGCTGCCGGGGGTGGTGTAGCTTGCGGCTGCCGGGGGTGGTGTAGCTTGCGGCTGCCGGGGGTGGTGTAGCTGGCGGCTGCCGGGGGTGGTGTAGCTGGCGGCTGCCGGGGGGGTGGTGTAGCTGGCGGCTGCCGGGGTGGTGTAGCTGGCGGCTGCGGGGTGGTGTAGCTGGCGGCTGCCGGGGTGGTGTAGCTGGCGGCTGCCGGGGTGGTGTAGCTGGCGGCTGCCGGGGTGGTGTAGCTGGCGGCTGCCGGGGTGGTGTAGCTGGCGGCTGCCGGGGTGGTGTAGCTGGCGGCTGCCGGGGTGGTGTAGCTGGCGGCTGCCGCGGGGTGGTGTAGCTCGCGGCTGCCGCGGGGTGGTGTAGCTCGCGGCTGCCGCGGGGTGGTGTAGCTTCGCGGCTGCCAGGGGTGGTGTAGCTCGGGGCTGCCGCGGGGTGGTGTAGCGCGCGGCTGCCGGGGGGTGGTGTAGCTCGCGGCTGCCGGGGGGTGGTGTAGCTCGCGGCTGCCGGGGTGGTGTAGCTCGCGGCTGCCGGGGTGGTGTAGCTCGCGGCTGCCAGGGTGGTGTAGCTCGCGGCTGCCGGGTGGTGTAGCTTCGCGGCTGCCGCGGGGTGGTGTAGCTTCGCGGCTGCGCTGGGTGGTGTAGCTTCGCGGCTGCCAGGGTGGTGTAGCTTCGCGGCTGCCGGGGTGGTGTAGCTCGCGGCTGCCGGGGTGGTGTAGCTCGCGGCTGCCGGGGTGGTGTAGCTTCGCGGCTGCCGGGGTGGTGTAGCTCGCGGCTGCCGGGGTGGTGTAGCTCGCGGCTGCCGGGGGTGGTGTAACTTCGCGGCTGCCGGCGCCGCCCGGGGGTGGTGTAACTCGCGGCTGCCGGCGCCGCCCGGGGGGGGGGTAACTCGCGGCGGCGCGGCTGCCGGGGGGGGGGGGTGGTGGGGGGTGTAGGTCTCGGCGGCCGGTGTAGGTCTCGGCGGCCGGTGTAGGTCGCGGCGGGGCGGTGCAGCTGTGTAGCTCGTGGCTCTGTGGCGGTGTAGCTTGCGGCTGTGTAGCTCGCGGCTCTGTGGCGGTGTAGTGTAGTTTGCGGCTGTGTGGCGGGGGAGGCGTAGTTTGTCGTGCTGTGGCATAGTTTGCGCGGCTGTGTGTGTTGCGGCTCGGTGGCGGTGTGGTTTGCGGCTCGGTGGCGTGGGTGGTGTGATGCAGTTGGTGGCGGGTGTAGCTTGAGGATCGGTGGCAGGGTGGTGTAATGAAGTGTAGCATGTGTGCTGTACTGTAGTATAGTGCAGTATTATTTAATATAGTGTCGAGCTGGGCGGTGTACTGTAGAGTCCTGTTTGGTGTGATGTAGTCCTGTGTAGCGACGTGTCGTGAAGTGATGCGCTGTACTATTTGCATTGTCAAGACCAGGTTTCACGGTTCATCTTGTAATATTCACCAGCTCTATTGTTTATGAGCAGCCTGATGCATGTGCAGCTTTCATGCATAATCTGAATCAACGTGTTTTGCCCAGGAGCTCCATGTTGAGCCAGCGGAGCTTTAGGATCCACTGTGACAAAGCCTGTAGTCCTGCCATCTGTCCTGCATGAACATGGCCAAAGACCAACCAAATGTGTTCGACCTCCTCCCGCTCCTGGAGTCCGCAGATCTGCATGAGCTGGAGCAGGTCAGAGGTGTCCTTCAGGAGAACCTTAGTGCAGGTATGTCAATTTCATCCTGTGAAGTCTTCCGGTGTAGCTTTCTTCACTCTTGGGTTACACGTGGGCTCCTGAGTGGCGCATCAAAAAGGTGCTAACCCGGAGATCGCAAGTTCGAATCCAGGTTAATGCCACAGCCTTAGCAGGGAGTCCATGGGACCCAATTCCTCTTGTGGGAGGGAGGGACAGCAGACATCATATCACTGTTACTCACAGTGATCGCCAGCCGATACTGGGCATCTGTGAGCTCATTCGTATTGGGGAGCAGAGAGCATTTTCTTTCTGAGTGGGTTCGACTGCTCCCAAAAGAAAAGCTCTCGAAAAGTCCCATTGCATGTCACAGAGGGGGGCGTGTGCATGTTTGCCCCTCCCTTGTCCTGCTAGTCTTGTGCTGGAGGAAAGCAATACTTGATGGGTGGGAATTGGATATGACTAAAATTAGGTCGAGAATAAAACCAAAAAGTTCTGTTACACGCAACACTTTTTCAGATTCTACATATTGCATAATATACTGTAAAATACTGCTTTCTCAAAATACAATAACGTTTTTGTTAGTTTGATAGACATCCAATCTCACGATGTTAAATCAGCATTTAAAAAATTCCTCCATCCAGAATTTGATTCAAATCATCTCCAGCACCTATTGGAGTCTTTCTTGTCCAAAGGCCCACCCACATTGTGTAGAAATTTGAGGAAAATCCATACCGAACTTTTTTTTTTTTTTTTTTTTTGGTAATTTAACGTAATCCTGCTAACATACATTGGGCAGTGGTGGTCTAGTGGTATAAGGCGCCGGATCGCTGATCCAAAGGTTGGGGGTTCGAGTCCCACTCTCCACAAGGTTGTCACTGTCCCCCCAGTGCAGCTAACTGGGTTATCAAAGGCCAGCCATGTCTCTCACTGTCTATGGTGCGAGGCATGTAAAAGAACCATTGCTGACGTTCGACAAGAGTAGGCTGCAAAGCCATCAGCGTGTTTCCGCCCTGCGATGGCCTGGCGAGCTGTCCAGGGTGTACTCTGTCCTCGCCCTGAGTTGGCTGGGATGGGCACCAGCCTCCCCGCGACCCTAATTAGGATGAAGCGGTTACAGAAAATGAATGAACTGCTAACATACACAAATTGCGTGAGGGACTAAATGATAGGTTTTCTAACAAACTGCAGTGTTGTTTAAAAAAAAGTTTTTACCTACAAATAATGTGAATTATTAAAAAAAAAAAGTACTCCGAGTATCTGCATCCAATTGGAAATGTATAATAACTTGCCTTGTAATAATATTCCAAAAAGGGAGTGGCATGGTGGTGCAATGGGTTAGCAATGGTTAATGGAAGAAGGTCTTGGGTTCGGTTCTTCGTCTCAGGCTGTTTCTGTGTGGAGTATGAATGTTCTTCCCATGCGTGTGTGGGTTTACTCCGGGTACTCCGGTTTCGTCCCACCCTCCAAACACGTGCACATTCGTCTAATTGGCTGTTCCAGATTGCTCCGAGGTGTGACTGTGAGTGTAAGTGGCTGTGTGTGTTGCACCTATGATGGTCTGGGAAGCTGTTCAGGCTGTACCTTGCCTGTGCCTGTCATCGGCTGAGATAGGCTTCAGCCTCCTCATGACCGTGATAGGATTCCAGTGTTTGGCAACTGAGTGAGTGAACTCTGTGTCATGGACTGTCTGGGAGGATTCTGTGCTCGATTACTTTATTGTATAATTTTGTTTTTGTGGATGTTTGTGTCAGATAAAGGGTCTGTGCTTCTCAATGGCCTTGTGGATTATTATCTGGACGCCAGCTCTCCTCAGGCTGCGGACCTCTTGTCCTCCATCAGGGAGCCTCATGACAAGGTGAGGGCACTTCTGACCATCTTCAGGCTCCTTTTTCTTTCTTCGGAGAGCCACTGCTGTTCATATTTTAGCAGATTAGGTTTAATGCCTGGGAATGAATCGCTTCATTGCCTTTCAAGCCAATTTCCTGCATTAGTTCTTTGTGTGTGTGTGTGTGTGTGTGTGTGTGTGTGTGTGTGCACGCTCTCCCTAAAGCACCTTTTGGACAAGATGAATGAATGTATGGCCAAGCCGAGCGTCAGACTCCCAACCCTCAGCCTCCTGGGTCATGTTGTTCGCAAGCAACCGCCGTGGATTCACAAGCTCGCTCGCTCCCCTCTGCTCGCTTCACTACTCAAATGCCTCAAGGTACCGACAGCGAAAGCATCCAAGCAGACGTAACTTTGAACTGGTGGTTTCTTTGAAAGTGTCCTACATTTGCCAAAGATGTTGTATAGAGTATGGGTGTAACACCCAGGTTGCTGAACATGGCATACACAGATATATAAATTTCGTATGTTTGGTTTTGTTTGTTTTTGTTGTTGTTTTTAATTATTGAAATAAAAATATCCTTTAGCCTTGCTGTGTTTTAATTTAAATGTGTTTCTGCTGAGCTGTGATGCTTTGTAATGTTTGTGTGCCCTTTCCCTCTTTCCCTGCTTCTGTGGTTCTTCATCAACAGACTGAGTCAGATGTTGTGGTGCTTATAACTGGAGTGTTGGTGTTAGTCATCCTGCTACCAATGATACAACAGACCAGCAAACAGCTGTTTGAGTTTTTTGACATCTTCGGCCGACTTGCAGCTTGGAATCAGAGAAACCCAGGTGATCCACAGCAATCCTTTTGGTGCTGACATTCAAAGAAGTTAAAGCTGACACTGGCAGTTCTGCAGATTTTGGCAGGTCAAGTTATATTATCTGACCGGAAAGCTCGGTCACAGCCTGGCCCGTTGGAGGGCCTGACAATCTTGGACTTTCAGACCGACAGTGATTATGATTTTTGAGGGTTTTAAAAAAAAAAGTCTAATGATATTCCTTCGTTTTCTCAGCTGCTTGATTCTAATTCGAGTCGACTGTTAACCCGGAGATCACAAGTTTGAATCCAGGTTAATTCCTCAGCCATCCGTGATTCAAGAGTCCACTGGCGCGAATTGGGCGAGCTTTCACTTGAGGAAGGGATGACATGCGCTCACTTTATTGTTCATCTCAGCAATCGCCAACCAATCAATGGGCATCTGTGAGTTCATTCGTACGGGGGGGGGCACTTTTTGCATTTTTTTTTTTTTTTTTTTTTAAAGTCTGTTGGGCTTTTTACACCCGAGGCTGGCGGCTCATCAGGCTGGTGCTTATTCCTGCATTCTGTAGCGTGAAGCCACCAGCAGTTGAACTCCTCCTCGATGGGAGGCTAGTCCATCGTAGGTTGCCCGGTGTGTCAGACCGCGTCCAAATACGCAATGCCAGCAGTTTGAAAAGAAGTGGATGGCACACATTGCATGTTATGAAGGGGGTGTGTACATGCTTTTGCCCATCTCTGGTCGGTGGTGGCCGTGTGATGGGGAAGACAATACTTGATGGGTGGGAAATGAATATGACTAAATGGGGGGAACCTAATTATGGTCGTGGGGAGGCTGGCTGAGCAAAGGTGGGGTACATCGTGACAGCAAGGCCAACATACTACAACCATTCATACCCGATCTCACAAATCGGGGTGCTATGGAACTGCCAATCAGCCTACTGTGCATGTTTTTGGACTGTAGGGGGAAACTGGGATACCCGGAGGAAACTCATGCAGACACCACACAGCAATGCCACAAGCCCAGAAATCAAACCCAGGCGTTCTAGCTGTGAGGAAGACACCCTGATAATGATATGTCTGCAGATACGTGTGTGTGTGTGTGTGTGTGTGCGCGTGCGCCCTCCCGCCCAACAAATCATTTCTTTAAAAATATTTCTTACGTATATTTTTTTTGAGTCCTCACCAAGATAATGTGAGATCATGTTTTGCATGTCCTGGTCACAGTCACTAGGTACTGGGTTTGACTTCTGGGCTTGATAAGGAGTGAGTTTATTCTGCCTGTGGTTGTGTGGGTTTCCTGTTGGTACTCTGGTTTCCTCCTGCAGCCCAGAGAAACACACATTAGGCTAATCAGATTTTCCGGCTTGCCCCTGCGTGTGGTTGTGAGTGTGAATGGTTATGTGTTGGCCCTGCGATGGATGGGTAAACTCTTAAGGGTGTACCTAGAGTCAGCTGAGTACTGTTAATGAACATAAAATGAAAGTGTGTGTGTGTGTTTGGCCGGACATATAAATGCCAATGAGAAAGTATTAGTAGTAGTAATAATAATAATAATAATAACAATAATAAAAAGTCTTTACTCCATGTGTTCGGGTGATTTTGTGAGTGTTGCCAATAGTGGAGTTGCAGTGTTGCCCTCTGTTGGACAAACTGTGTACTAAAAGCATGGCTAAAGTATCAGTCCTCTCTCTCTCTCTCACCCGTCCTTTATCGGCAGTTATGACCTCTGATACCAGTTTATCTGCAACCAGTTAATGTCTGCCGCTAATCTCATTACCATTATTCATTAGTCATATTCTGGATCAATGTTTACATGTGTCCCATGGGGATATCTGACAAAAAAAAAAACATTTTGCAAGCAGGCTGTACCACAAAAACATGATGGACATGTCTAGTACATTATATTATGTCGGAACGTTTGATGAGTTTCCGTGTATCCTCCAGGCCAAGCTCAGGGAGCGTATGCAGTTCATTTGTACGCCAGCGTGTATTCACTCTTTCATCGCCTCTACGGCATGTACCCCTGCAACTTTGTGTCATATCTGCGTGCCCACTACAGCATGAAGGAGAACGTGGACACATTTGAGGAAGTAATTAAGGTAGGGGTGTGTGTGTGTGTGTG
This sequence comes from Plotosus lineatus, assembly GCA_024760905.1. Taxonomy (NCBI): domain Eukaryota; kingdom Metazoa; phylum Chordata; class Actinopteri; order Siluriformes; family Plotosidae; genus Plotosus; species Plotosus lineatus. The sequence continues at coordinate 52,775,059 of CM045734.1, forward strand.
TAAGTGTGTGTGTGTGTGTGTTCCATTATTATAGTGCTTCATTTAAACATGACTGGTACTGTTTCTATCAGCCGATGCTTAACCACGTTCGAATACATCCAGAGCTTGTTACCGGAACCAAAGAGTTTGAGCTGGACCCAATTAGGTGAGGTTGAGTGAACTGAATATCACTGATGGTCGTGTATTAGCGTTTAAGTATTCTGTTCCTTTTCTTCAGGTGGAAAAGGTTTGAGACCCATGACATTGTGATCGAATGTGCCAAAGTGTCCCTGGATCCTAAGGAAGCATCTTGTGAGGAGGGCTACTTGTTCCTGCCTGACCATGTGCCATGGCACCTCATGGAGAGCAGCAGGTCTTGCTCAGACCCCAGCACGCATGGTTAGGATGGGCTCATTTCTCTATCATTGGGGTTTTTTTTTCTTTTAGCCTTCCTGGTTAAAGTGTGTTTACAATTTTTATCAAGATTTCTGCATTGTGTGTTTACAGGAAGTTCACCTTTCACCTCAGTCACCCCAGTTCGCCAGAACCTTTCCCTTTCCTTACTCCATCTGACAGTCAGTCAGCACCCAGGCTTCAGTCCACAGACTCCGAGTTTACAGGTATGTCACCCTGATCAAAGATATTGTTTGTGTAATACCAAGCATTAATATATGTGATGTGATCAAAGTTACTAGTTGTGGCATGGTGGTAGCAGTAACACGTGCTGTGAACATCAGAATAATTTTTGTGACTCTTGACGTGTGCACTTGAAATTATATCAGCAATGGAGACCCTTGAAATGCTTCATCAAGCCTGTGGAATTGAAACTCAAAAGCCCAGTGAGGTGCTTTTAACGGCATTCGTACCTAACGTCATCTTGCCTTGATATCTTGCTCTTCTTAAAGTGTTCCTGTGGGGAATTTGTATTACTAGCTCTTTAAAACCATCACAAGTGATAGTGGTTTATCAAGGAGTGCTGCTGCACTACTGTTATCACTGGGCGTGCCGAGCAACGTGTTGCTGTTCCAGCCCTGCTAGTGATGCAAACTCCTAGTTTTATCCTTTTGGCTGACCGGATGAAGCAGACTCAAGTTTAAGATGACATGCTATTGGCCAGTGCTGAGCGGTGTTGCTAGGAAAATGGCGGCGTGCAAAGCATATAGTTACACAAGCAACCTTTGCAGAGATCGGGGTGGGGCAAACAAACGAAGAAAACCACTCATGAGTCACTGCTTGCTACTGTTATTTTATTTATTTTTTTCACCTAATCATACCACATTCTGATCATTTGCTTTAGTAACAGTCTGAGAATATTTTCATGGTACCTCGTATAATTTTTTAAACTTGAAGAATAAAAATTTAAGATCCAGATAGAGTGGTACCTCACCTTACGAAATTAAGTGGTTTCGTAACCTGATCTTTTTGTAAGTTGAACCACATTTTACATGTAAAAGGCCTGATTTGTTCCAAGGTCCCCAATACTACCCCCTAAACCCTTTAAAAATTCTAAAAGTATACCTTTTAAGGCCTCCTTCTGCTTCAATATTGTACCGATGGTAGACGCGTTTCGGCCATATTCCTTTGCTATATCACTCAGCCGCATGCCATGAGCCCGCTTCTTCTTTTCACTCGCACCGGGAATCGTGTGTGTGTTGACCATGTATTTTTACCAGAGTTATAATCTTACAAATGTTTATGCAAGGTTAAAAACCTGAGCCAAAAAATAAAGTTGCCATGAGCACACTCGGAAAAACTCACGAAAGAACAGTAATTCTGTCCTTTATGCGTGCTAGAACTCCGTGACAAACAATGGGTCGAAAAGCATCATGGGTATTATGGAGATACAGCTCCATAATAGCCAATGTGAGGGAGCAGCATCATGGGATTTTATTGAGATACAGCTTCCCCCTAGCCAATGGGAGGCCAGCGGGGCGGGATGTTGGGGGAGAGCCAATGGGAGAGCAACTTGTGCATTGTTTGAATTTTTCAGATGGCGCTTTCGTAACATGAATTTTTTCGTATCCAGAGACAGAAATTTTAGGTAAATGCGTTTCATAACCTGGATTTTTCGTTTGTTGTGACTTTTGTAAGGTACCACTGTATATATTAAATGTATTAATGGAACCGAGTCTATTCTGGTATTTCGTGGGATTTCTGGTGCGGATGATATCACAGACCTTGGTAGTTCGGGGGTTAACACTTTTAGCCGATTGAAAGGTTTAGTCATTTTAGTGTCCCTCTGAGGGCCTCGTTCTCAGTGCAGCCGTGCAAGACCAACTGACAGGATGATTGTTGAGGGACACTTGAGTGGTGATGTGACTTTTTAAATTTCTTGTTTTATGATTGTGTTGGCAGAGGCTTGAGCCGATGTCCTCAGGGATGAAAGAGGCCATGTGGAGCCCTTCCTCTGTGTGTGGGATAAGCACCCCTCCCAGCTCCAGAGGAATGTCCCCCACCACTGTCTCTGATCTCTCACACAGTGCCTCCCACTTAGGGCGGGTCCCGAGCACACCAGGTCAGGCAGCCGCGTGTGTGTGTGTGCGCGTGCGTAAATATATTAATGAATTCGTTTTTTTTTTTCGGAAAGACTGAGTAATGTGTATATTTTACAGTGGATGGAAAGGCCACTTCGCCCTCAGGGTCCTCCCCCCTCCCGCTGCTCTCGGGGGAACTCGAGTACACTGCCCAACCCACCAGCATTATTCTCCCGCTGTCTAAGGTATCATCTTAAATCACATATTTATGTTTAAATTCCAACCATTTGCAGCAGTGATGGTCCAATCATCACATTCTCAACATTCTGAACTGTATTTATTTTTGGGGGTTTTTTTGTTTAAAAATCCTTGCATAACTTGTCCAGACAAATCAGGAGACGAAAATAAACAACCCTGGAACCATCAACAGCAAAGGTGATTATATAGAATTTTCAATTTTACAATTTGTATCCTGTTGGGTATCGGTCGTTTCGTGACTTTTGTTTCAGTCTAAAACGTCGTTGATGCTCTGTGCGATCTGTCAGGTGCAGGCGAGAGTCTGGGTCCTTTTTCATTGATGGAGCTCTCTGACTTGGTGACCAGGACGGAGAGAGAGAAAGAGGAAGGTGTGTATATTTAGCCACATTGAGGTTCCTATTTTAAATTCTATGCCATTAGATTCTTATAAACCCTGTTCTTGGAGATCTACCTTCCTGCAGGTTTTATCTCCAACCAAAATCTCTCAACACTTTTCACTTTTCACTCATACGCAGTGGTTAGATGTTTACATGGGTATGAAGAGGAAGGTAGATCTTCAAGAACAGGGTGTATGGCCTCTGCATGAAATTTTACTTAACAGTGTCAGAGTGTCCAAGAAAATGCTTAAAATGACCAAACAAACAAGGGTTCTTTTGGGGGAAAACGGTCCTATTCCCTAGACGGGACTCTGTAGATTAGAACACATGACTCTACACTCCTTTACTAGTTACGTTTCACATTCTGTTCTGTTTTTTTAATGGGTTTGTGTGGGGTTTTAGACAAGGAAGACAACCGGTACATTGCATTTCGGACATTTTCAAGATGAATGAGGTCCATGAATTTGTTAAAAGTACGTTGATATGATTTTTGGCATTTCTCGAGCTTGAGCATAGTATGAATTAAGTAGGGAATTTGACATAATGAGATTCTTTTATTTTTGGCTTCAAAATTAGGTATAATACATGAGTGCATGAAAATTGAACGAATTACCATATTCAACGTGATGAGCGCACAGGGCGCTTAGAAAATTGGAATGGATAGGCGCTTATTAAAATGATAACTAGTGGAGTGGAACGGTAAGTGCTTCTTACCATCGAGGTGGAAAACATGAATAACAACAACAATAAAAGACTTTTAATGGTAATTGTGTTATTCATTTTGTGTTATCAACCAAATTACTTACGTGAAAGCTGAAAATAAACAGAAAACAGCATACATTAAAAAAAAAAAAAGACATTTCCATTAAACATTTCTTTTAAACATTTACCCGGAAGTAAAGTGAACCAATCAACACGAATGTCAACTTTAGCACATGGCATGTTGACCAGTCAACACGAACATAAACAAAAGCACATGTCCAGGAGTGGGAGTGGTTCCACCAGTAAGCAGGAGAATCTGGTGAAAAAATCCTCGTCATCGCTTTCTGATAGGTCCATGTCTGGCTCATCACTCCATTCATTCAGAGCATCCCATAGTTTTGCTGTAGCAGTTTCTAATGGTTCATTGGTTGTTGGACATTTACCAAGAGAACAGCAAAATATTTTCCTGTTTTTGAAAGCACGGTGGAACGATCAAATGTGTTATTACTGATGAACATTATAGACATTCCCCAGTGGCAGGGAGTCTTGAAATACCGTGTAAACTCACTTTTACAGGCAGTGAACGCCTCATTATCCCGATACAGAGACTGATCCAATAAAATTGGTAAGTTTGAGCTACAATTTTGCTCCCAGTACACATAGGCAATTATTAGATGGAAGATCAAAAACACTTGGGGAGGGGAGATGCTTATTACGTCGAATACGGTATATCGCTAATCAGGAAATACTATTGAGCAAATAATAATGCTAGAATTCTGCACTTGAAACTCCTGAACATCCATAAACTAAATGAATCTGACTCTCGACCAACCAGTGCAACGAAGCGGGTTTATTTACTTTGAGTCACGTCTGTTTCGTGGTATATGATTGGAGTACTCCTGGGATTCTGTAAGTAGGGAGAGGCCCTTGAACAATCACAAAAGCTGTTTGCCCCCCCACCCCCCGGTTGTACAGAAACTTGGACATGTAACTCTTTCTTAATGGGTATTTAACATCGATTGTGCTGATGGATATTTGAATTTGGTCCAGTTGAAGATTTATGATTTGAAAGATGTCTTTTCGGCGATATTGCATTTTCATCCAGATAAACCATTTTCAACTTTGGCTTCCTCTAAACACCACCGTGACTTAATCTGTATTATACTGTAGCAGATCACATTTGTGTTCATTTGGTAGATTTGTGGGCTTGGTGGAGGTTTGAGCTCTCCTAAGTACTCGACTTGTAGGATTTCTTTGACAATACAGGACATGCTGGTTGTTTCAAATCATGAATTCATTGCATGTTTACAGAAGCTATGTCACTTCTCAGTTAAAGAGCAGTTATATGTTGAGAAAGTAGTTTGCAGTAATTATTATTATTTTTAATTTGTTTTACCACTGTCACACTTCAGATGCCATTACAGCAGAGCTGCTGACTCTAACCCAGAGTAAACTTGACCTACTTCCGAGGCCAGTCTCCGATTTGTCTGTCACCACCACCGAAACATCCCTCACCTTACCTCCCAGTGTTTGTACCCCGTCGCGTAATCTAGCCTCCACCCCAGACAGAGTGGTGAACACTACCAATAGAGGATCAGATCAACAGTTGCCCTGGAACTTGTGGCCCTGTTTCACCCCCACCGAGAACTCCTCGACCCCTTCTGCGGCTGAAGACCTCTCCGTGGAGTTGTTTAAGGGATCCTTTCCCTACGAGCAGCTCTTCGACCTGGCATTGCCTAAGCTGGCCTTTCTGTTTGTGGAGAAGAGGACAGCTAAATCGCAACAGAAGGCTGGCAGAGAGGAGGTGGAGGTGGGTGATTTGTCCACCACATCCCCTCTGGAGCTGCTCGATTGTCTCATTCAGCAAGGTCATGACCTCCATGAAAAAGTGTTGAAGAGGTAAATATGGTTATAAAAGTTTGATTTATTTTGAATCCAGGGTTATAACTGCTGTTATGATATTTTATGTCTTTCAGATCCCCTTCCTCTTCAAATCCCTCAGCTGAACCCCACTGTGGAGGTAAACATCATAGCACTAAAGGAAAAGGTATACAGTAATATACACTTTGACTCTCCAAACTCTTATGAAGATCTGTCTTCCATCCTTTCATTTGGATCCTGTCCTGCCTGCTTGTCTGTATTCATTTCTTTTCCACATTATTCCCCTAATTATTTATCTATCTTTTAAAATGACTCCACTCTGATGACATGATTTATTTTTCTTCAGTGTCTGATATTAAATATCATACCATATTTTCCGGACTATAAGTCACACTTTTTTTTTCATACTTTGGCTGAAGGTGCAACTTGTACTACAGAGCAACTTGTATGTGAAATTATTACATCTAATTCTGTTCGTCATTATAATAACAGAAATGTGGGCAGTGGTGGTCTAGTGGTATAGGGTGCTGGATCGCTGATCCAAAGGTTCGGGGTTCGAGTCCCACTCTCCACAAGGTTGTCCCTGTCCCCCCCAGTGCAGCTAACTGGGTTATCAAAGGCTGGCCATGTCTCTCACTGTCTATGGTGAGAGGCATGTAAAAGAACAATTGCTGACTTTCAACAAGAGTAGGCTGCAAAGTCGTCAGCGTGTTTCTGTCCCTTGCTAAAAACGGTTGTGACAGGAAGGGCATCCGACGTAAAAACCTCTGCCAAATCGAACGTGCGAATCAGATGATTCGCTGTGGCGACTCCCAAGTAAAAGGGGAAAAAGCCGAAAGGAAGACACAGACATAATAACAGAAATGATTTCACGTGTTTGTTATTTTTACACTCACAACCACAAGAGGGCACTCTAGGCTTGGGTACCATTACCTGCTCATCCACCACTGAAAAAATGACCCCAAAAAGAAAATCCCATTCTGCGGCTTACAAGACGCAAGTAGTGAAATATGCAGCAGAAAGTGGTTAATCGATCTTCAGAAAGAAAGTTTGGAGTGAACAAGAAACTTGTGAGGAACTGGAGAAATGAACTGGAGATTACTATAACTGCAATGAAGAAAACTAAAAAAAAGCTAATCACAGGCTAAAAGCTAGATGGCTGCAGCTAGAAGAACGAGTTTGCACATGGGGGTTTGAGCAACGTGCCTCAGGAAGAGGCTTGTTAACATTGCAGTTGTGTCTCCACATCCAGATAGTTGTCAGGGAGATGAATATAAATAATTTTGCTTATGGGTTTTCTTGGTGTTACCGCGTAATGCAACGCAACCGCCTCTCTATCAGAGTGAGGAGCACAAGGTCACAAAAACTTCCAGTAGATTTCCAAGGCAAGGTAGCCCATGAGTTTGCGACTTATAGTCCAGTGCGACTTTGTTTTTTTTTTTTTGTTTTTTTCCTTCTTTGTTATGCATTTTTTTTTTTTGGCCAGAGTGATGTATAGTCCAGAAAATACAGTATTTAATATCAAAATTGAAATTGCATTATGCTGTAACCCCCCCAGCTATTACGTTTATGCAGAATAGGTGTGTACAGGCATGTGATTCTTCTGCGAAATATCAGAATTCCGATTTTTTTTCATTGGCCCAGTTTAAAAAAAAAAAAAAAAGAGCTGAATACAGTATGTCAAAATATCCCTTTTCTGCTTTTATTCCGTTCCGAGTTTTGCATAAAATGACCTTACTTATGACCTTACTTAAGACTATGACGTTATGACCTCTCTTGAAACGATACTGCCGATTGGCTGATGTTGAAACATGTACGTAGACATATGCGTTGTGAACGTGGTGTAACGACACTATCGACTACAGTGGAAGGGCTTTTAAGGCGTTTGACAGCCACGCGAAAACATGTAAAAAAAAAAAAAAACTGGAATTAAAGAAAACAAATTATTCAATTGCCGGAAGATTCCAGAACCCTACGGACTTAACTCTTGGTTTGCCGTTCGACCAGAAACTTCCGTGCAAAGAAAAGAGCCAGTGAAACAACCAGTTTCTGTCGCCGATCGAGTAGTTAATTTTGAGGTATGTTTGAGAATTTTCTTGTCTAGTTTCCAATTATATTTTTCAAATTATTGTGAATGCATGCATGTTTTAGGCGTGGGACGTTCACGTGTTTACTCCGTGAACTGAATCAAATGAGTCGACTCTATGGTCACTGAATCATTTTTCTGCTGTTTAGAATAAATAAATTATTGCCGCATTAACTCACTAGTTTTTCGTAATGAACTTATGTAAATAGGCATTGTTATTCAGTGTTTCTAAACAGCAGCAGGAATGTGTGTGAGTGTAAGTAGCTCTCATTAATATTGGAAATGTAAAACTATGAATCTGAGCCTTGACCGAAATGCCTCAGCATCCAGAAGGACAACAAACTTTCTAAGCAGCCGCCAGAAGGACAGTTCAGGCTGCACAAAAGGAAACAAGAAAGTGCCATGCTAAAGCACTAAAGACAAAGAAACATCAATTCAAAAAACTTATGTCATGTGTAGCATGTCGTGTGTGTATAGTTTGTTTCCAGATTGTGTTTAAAGACAATGACTGTTGATAATAGTGTTGTGAGGCAGGACATATTGATTATTTGATTTGTGACTGTGACACTTTTATTAGTGTTGGAATCCCACATGATAAACCCACAAAACCTAGGAGCTTAGGGGGGAGGAGCTTCAGGGGGAGGAGCTTCGGGGTGGGGGCTACGCTCCCCCAGACCCTGGCTGAATTTCAGATATTTTGGTGATAGTCAAATCACATGCCTGGGTGTAACAATACATTTTACTCACAGTTCTACCCACCATACTATGTTTATCCATTCAAGGAAAATTGGGAGGGTCTCCTCTATGTTAAGGGATGCCAATTAAGGTGGCTTGGGTATTTGATTAGAATGCTTCCTGAAGGCCTCCCTGGAGTGGTGTTTCGGGCACGGCCAACTGGGAAATGGACCCTGGAGTTAATTCAGAACATGCTTGAGGGGCTATATCTCTCGGCTGGTCTTGACATACCTTGGGGTCCCCCTGGAAGAACTAGAGTAAGTGGCTGGGAAGAGGGACATTTTAACCTCACTGCTTAGTCTGCTGCCCCCCACAAAACTCGACGGTGGAAGACGATGACGACTTATAGAATCAACAATGACAAACACTGCACGCTGTCATTTGTATAAATTAAAATAAATACTAAATGCTACAGGTTCACTATGCTTTTAAAAAGTTTCCCCCAAATTTGATTAAATGAACTAATTGTCTGATCTAGGAACTTCAGAAAATGATTGCTGAAACATGTTGAGCTTTGTGACAAAAATAGAACTCCAAAGGGCTTCAACTGGCAATTTTCTGCAACCTTATTTCTTGGTACTCATGATCACAGAATTGCATTGGTCATTTAAAATGTTCTGCAAATCTCATTTTAACCATTTCATAGTGGTTATATGAGTGTATTGAGATTGAGATCCGTGTTATTCAAAAACTACAAATTTCTGCACATTGTCAGGTTTTGGTATTGAGGTATATTTTGTCGTGATGCATCATTACACCTCAAAAATATCACAGTTCAGTTCCTGAGTGTTGTTGAACTGTTTTTCTGGTGTTGATGATGGTGTACTTTGCACACACAGGCTCAGGAACCCCCGATGAGTTGACACTGTTGCGCAATCAGCTACTGCTCCTGCACAATCATCTGCGCTACGAGAGGCACAAACGAGAGCAGCATGCACTGCGCAACCGCCGCCTACTACGCCGAGTCATCAATGCCACTGCACTACAAGAGCTGAATAACTCCATGGTATGTTTAAGAAAAAAGGAGGCGATTGAAGCTTTTTATGTTTTATATGTGACTGGAGAGCCACTGTTGGGTAAAATGAGAGTCGGCGTATGAAATCATTTTTGTTAAACAATGTATGTCATGGTTCTCATCTGTTGCTGAAGTGTCATTCTGGTGAAGTGTTTTTTTTTTTTTTTTTGTTTGTTTTGGTGATATTGTAGAAAGCTCAGCTACAGATGCAGGAGGTGGAGATCCAGTCCCTACAACTGAGTCTGCAGAAAGAGCAGGACCGATCCAAGCGTCTGCAGCAGGACGTAGAGGCACAAGTGCAGCAACTCCACAGCCAGCTCCAGAAGCTCCAGCACGAGAGAAACGATTACTGTACCAAGACTCAAGAGCTACAGGTCTTGTATATTCACTCAGAATGAAATACTGTATTCGACGCAATAAAAACCGGGGATAAGCACCAGCCTGATGAGCCACGAGGCTCGGGTGTAAAAACCCAACAGACTTTACCTTACCTATATCTATATATATATATATATATATATATATATATATATATATATATGGCTCTCAGAGGATTATATTTTAAAATATGTCTTTTTTTTGGCTCTCTTAGTCAAAAAGGTTCCAGACCCCTGGTCTATAATGTTCATCAGTAACAACACATTCGATTGTTCCGCCGTGCTTTAAAAAACAGGTGTGTTCTCTTTGTAAATGTCCAACAAGATGAACCATTATAAACTGCTACAGCAAAACTGTGGGATGCTCTGAATGAATGGAGCGATGAGCCAGATATGGACCTATCAGAAAGTGAGGGCGAGGATTTTTCACCCGATTCTCCTGCTCACTAACTGAATAAATTTAAAGACCTTCTTGGCCATGTGCTTTTCAACGTGCCTTGTGCTAAAGTTGACATTCATGTTGATTGGCTCGATTTTACATCAGGAGAAAATATTTAAGGAACAGCTCGGGAGGGGAAAATTAAAGGGTCTTCTTTTTTTTTTTTTTTTTTTTTTTTTTTTTTTTTTAATATTAATGCTGTTTTCTCTTTATTTTCAGCTTTCATGTAAGTAAGTAATACCAGTAAAACTCTTTTATTCTGTTATTATTCATGATTTCCACCTCGATGGTAATAAGCACTTACTGTTCCACTCTGCTGGTAAGCATTTTAATAAGTGCCCACCCACTCCAATTTTTTAAGCACCCTGGGCGCTTATCACGTCGAATACGGTACCAGGAAAAGCAGCTGATGCATTCTTGTGCTCAATGTTCTGATGCCTTCAGTTAATGATTAAGTGGACAAGAGTGGATTTCGCAAATGGATTGGTTCCATTGTCTTGTGTGGATATTGTTTAATATATTTAAGGGGGAAAGTCTTCTTTTGAACAGTGAAAATATATATTTTTTGTTATCTTGATTCCCGGTCAGAGTGACTTGCAGGAAAATAAGAAGCGAATGGGTGAGATTGAGGCGAAGTTGCAGAGAGCCAATAGTAAAGTGTGCAATACAGGACACCTGCTCAGCCAGCTGTCTATCAAGGTGAGAGGGATATCTGGGTTACAAACAGCTTATGCTCTTTTTCTTTTTGTAAGCAATGTGATGGACTTGTTTTGCCTTCTACATGTCTCAGCTCAACAACAGTGAAAGCCTGGAGCAACAGATGGCCACCTTGAACAAACAGCTGGTATTGCTGGGTGAAGCCAATAAGTTGTGTGTGCAGGAAGTCCAGCGCCTCGGACCGGACTCTCATGAAGTGAGCATGTCATACTTGTATCTGAAAAGTTATTTCCTTTTTTCTTTGACTGACAGGGTTTTGAATCATTATTGAATGGTTTCAGTTGTTGATGGTCAAGTATCAAAAACTTTAACAAATACAACTCTATATATTCTTAGCATTATATCCTAAATGCATGATTTTTGTTTCAATCAATTTATTTATTTGAGGGACAAAGGCAGGCAGCCGGAGTGACTGACAAAAGGCAGGCAACTAGAAGGGAAGGCAAAGGGGGAAGGGGGCAGATTGGGGGGCAGATGGAAGAGGAGCTTGTAGAAGAAAAGTGAGTCAGTTAGAGGGGCAGATGAGGAGACACAGCTCAGTGGACTTGGCTACAACTGAACTGTGTTACAGCAGAACTTTCTCAGATTATTACTTATGTATATCTGGAACATTCCAGTAAAGGTAGTGCAACATCGGTGGTTTCAGTGTCTATTCATGATTTTTTAGGAGCAGAAGATGCTGCAGATGTGCTCCACAAGAGAGAGCGAACGCTTGAGGCAGAGCTCGATTCAGCAGAGTCAGAGGCTGGAGGTGGCCCAGCAGCGCATCACTGACCTGGAGAACCAGCTCTCCAAGAAAGAGCACCTCATCCTGGAGCAGAAGAAACTTCTGGAAAATGTCAAAAATCAGACCAAGTACAATCTTCTCCTTTACTTCCATCTTTTATGAAGTTTAAATTGGTGGAACTGTTGCTTATGGACATTATGGATATTCTGACATTAACCCTGATGTGTTCTATTCTTCAGAGGGCAGCTACAAGCTTCTGAGAACAGGTATCTTGCTCAAAAGCATGTGACTCAGGCGCTACAGTCGGAAATGCTCCAGTTGTACAGCCAGCTTGAGCTGGCCAGCCTCTCAAACAGCACACTAGGTGGCGCAGCTGAGCCAGGCAGCCCTCAAAACCAGAGGTGAGCAGCTTCAGGTCCTGGTGGTGGTATTGTAGTCACCAGCATGAGTGAGTCACTTTGTCTGTGAACAAAAATCGTGATCACGTCTGTGCACAGATCGGTGGAGACACTACTCTACCTAAGATCCAGAGAAGATCTGATTGTGGAATGTCTTGGTCAGAGCAAGATCAGAAGTGTTTAAGAGGCTTTCAATTTTTTTTTAAAGGCTTTTAAATGAGAAAATTACTTTTTTGACCTTGAGTGACCTATAAAGGTCAAAACTCTCGCCATTCAGTACAACTGTCAAATGGTAAGGTAAAGTCTGTTGGGCTTTTTATAACCAAGCCATAGTGGCTCATCAGGCCGGTGCTTATTCCCAGGTTTCGTAGCGTGAAGTGACCAGGAGTTCAACTCCTCCTGGATGGTATGCTAGTCCATCTCAGGTTAGCTTCCCAGTATATTTTTACTGGTACCCAGTGCGCAGCACCCTAACCAATACACCACCGGCCCCACCAACTGTCAAATGAGGAATGATTTATTTTGGTCGCGTGCACGTACTACTGAACTTATCACGAGACAAGCACACGGGTAATTAAAACTAGTACTATTTAAATACAGTCTGCCCTCTACTTACGAAAACTTCTGAATATGAAAAATACAGGTTATGAAAAACATTTTCCTAAATCTTCACCCTCTGTATACGAAACAACCTCTTCTTACGAAAAGCGCCAAACGCACCATTCAAAAACAATGCGTGAGTTGCTCTCTCATTGGCTGACTCCCAACATCCCGCCCCGCTGGCCTCCCATTGGCCAGGAGGGAGCTGAACTGCACCATTCCTGTACCCATACTTCCTGTTTGTCACACACGTGAAGGAGAGTTGAACACGACTGTTGGCTCATGAGTTTTTTGAGAGTGATCATTGTAGCGTTATATTTCGTTATCCATCATGGACCCCAAGAAAGTGATTCCTGGTGACACTGAAAAGAAACAGCGGGCTCCGTTATCAATCAAAGTGAAGCAGGAGATAATAAAAAAAATAAAAATACAGAAGTGGGATGCGGTTGAGCGAAATCGCAAAGACCCCTTTACAATCGGGACGAAATTGAAGCAGGAGGCCTTAAAAGCGGAGATACAGTGACGGGGTAAAGGAGAGATGTACTGTTGGTTCGTGAGTATTTTGTACTCATTGCAGCTTATTTGAGGAAGTCCGGATGAGCCGCGCCCCGTCTCAAAAGCTCCACATTTGGCCAAAAAGCATTTTTGTGCACGGATGTGGGCGGCGCCACAAATGTTCCGTGCACAGAATGCACCGTGGGACAAGACCTCCAATCTCGCAAGGAAGCAAGTTAATATTGAATCCGGACCGCAGATCTTTCAAACAGGTAATTTCGCTTTAAATACAACACCCTGTCTCAAAAGCTCCGTCGGCTGCGTGCTGCGTGTGAGAGTTTTGTGTGTGCACTTGCTGTGGGTTATACAGACTTCCGGTCTTTCAAGCGCACAAGGGTGCCGTTGAACTCGTTTAGAACACAGCCTGCACTGATGTGAATCCAGAGCGGAGAGTTCTTTCTTTTGTGGATTCGGGTTTTCATTTATTTTACAACTCTCTTTTTGCTTAAGAGTATGCATGGTAGATTGTGCCGATCCGTGCAGATAGTTAATTCATCTGTGTATGAGACTTGCACCCATGCTTTTGTAGGCTTACGCTTCTGACCAACCATATTTGCTTAGGGTTACAAAAGTTCGCAAAACAGTGTAAACACACACATCACAGAGACAACGTCTTAAGACAAGGGTAACACGCTATATAACTGATATATACACACAGACGCTCCCCGACTTCGGTTTTACGTTTTTTTTTATTTTTTCCCCCCCCCCCCCCAAAAAAAAAAAAAAAAAAGTCAAATTTTGAGTTTAGACATACCTATGTTGTACGCTGACGTAATGATGCAAAAACGCTGCATCCATTGTTTACAAACTACAGACTGAACGTGTCTCTCCTTCCCAGTTTAGTTATATGTATATTGTTTTATATATATCTGTTATATGGCGTGTTACCCTTGTGTTCAGACGTTGTCTCTGTGATCTTTGTGTTTACACTGTTTTGTGGACTTTTGTAATTCTAAGCAAATCTGGTTGGTCAGAAGTGTAAGCCTACTAACATTACTAACATAGGTGCAAGTCTCATACACAGAGATGAATTAACTATCTGCTCAGATCGGCACAATCTACCATGCATACCCAGTTAAGCAAAGAGAGTTGTAAAATGAAAACCCGACTCCACAAATTACAGAACAATTACAGATATTTATTATCTTTTAGCAGAATCCTAAGAGTGTATACGTATATAAGGCTGTGTTCCCTTGTGCACTTGAAAGACTGGAAGTCTGTATAACCCACAGCAAGTACACTACTTTTGCAAGTACACGACTTTCAGTATTGAGCGCTTCACAAGCAAGTAAGCGTTGATTGGCTGTTTTAAGCTTCATGTAAAGTGACTCGTTATAAATAAGTGACTTATTTGAAATTAATGTTGTTATTTTATATTATTTTACAATGTGATGTTTATAATAATTGATTTAGGGGTGTTTTATGAGATACAGTAACGGTATTTATGGATGTATAGTACAGTATGAGCGTCATACGTCACTGTAACAACTTGCGTTCGGCCGTCCAGAACCAATTAAAAACGTAAGTCGGGGAGCATTTGTGTATGTATAACTGAACTGGGAAGAAGGAGGGGCATGTTCAGTCTGTCGTTTATAAACAATGGACGCAGCGTCATTACGTCAGCGTACTACGTAGGTACGTCAAAATTCAAAGTTTGACTTTTTTTTTTTTTTTTGGAAAAAAAAAAAAAACATAAAATTGAAAAAACGGATGAACGTAAGTCAGGGAGCGTCTGTACTACATATTTTCCACTCAACAGTCGAGACGGTGGCATAGGGGTTAATATGTCCGCCTCTCAGCAAGTTTTTGTGTTTCTGTTGTAGATGTTGAATGACATGTTGTCATTCTTGCGTGGGTTTCCTCCGGGTACTTCGGTTTCCTCCCACAATCAAAAACGTGCACAGTACGTTAATTGGCTATTCCAAATCGCCCCCAAGTGAGAGTATGAACGGCTATGTGAATGTTGGCCTTGCAGTGGCCTGGTTGAACTTTCTAGGGTGTGTCCTGCCCTCTCCCAGAATCGGCGGAAGTGGGCACCGGTCCTTTAGTTCAGAGAATGAATGAATGAAATTTTCACTCAGTGCCAATACATTTGGTGAAATAGATAAACAGATCTGTAAATATAGTTTGTAACCGTCAATACATATGTCGTCATTTGTATTTATCAGGTTGAACGGCAGCAGCACGTCCACCTCAGCTCAAAGCTCCGAGTCAGGGAAACCAGAGGACACTTCTTACATGTGTGTGAATGGTGAGCTCTCACTGCTGTCTCCTGGATCACCAGCATCCACTGCGCTGCTTAACGGCAGTCAGGAAGAAGAGCTTTCTGTCCTGTCCTGCAACTCACCTTCAGCGGGGAGCTTCCTGGGAATGCACAACCACGAGTTGCTGAAGAAAACAAAGAGTCCGTTTGAGGAGGAGCGCGCCCACCGTCTTCACGACCCGATCTCGGAACCTGCCGAGAAACGCCCCGAGTTCACAGGGTCACAGAAGCTGGCGGAGGAAGAACCCGACTTGCCGCCCATGGATCGGCCCAGGGCCCGTGCTTATAATATCCAGAAGCACAAACAGCAGGACCTGCACATCATGGATTATAACGAGAAGACATAAAGGAGACGGGAAAGGTGGAGTTGACGGAACTGCTCGCGTAGATTCGCTTGTAACACTAGGGGGGGTTGATCTCTGCAGCACCTTTTAACAAGAGGGCACTGCATTGTTTTGGCAATTTAAAAAAAAAATTTTTTAAAGCTTCACTGCATTACAGAAAGTCCAAAAATAAGGGGTGGGTATGACTATACGAGGGTTTAAAGCTGGAAGATCAATACGTTTTAGAGTTCGTGTATGTTTGTGTTGGGGTGGTGTTTTTTGGGCTGCGCTCCAAGTTCTTCGGATTTCATTTCGAACCCAAAACATACGGATTGTAGCTTAAATCAATCCATCCACTCTCGTGTCGTGTAACCACCACAGTGTGAAATAAGAACACACTGTTGTGTAAACCGTACACCTGAAACATTTCTGCTTTTCCACCTTAGGATTCTTCGCTTATTGGATTGTTCGACATTTCACCTACAGATGTGTAGAAAGTACGCTGGTGGTTATATTGTGCACGTGTTGGGGGTGGGCGGGGTCATGTTTCATATTAACTAGCACACGTATCGCTTAAGTTGCTGTTTTTTTTTTTTTTCTTTCGGGATTTGCGTTAATGGACGGCTCGTACGCACTCGTCCAAGCCAAAGGGTCTACATGAGTAGCTAGACCAAAAAAAAAAAAAAAAACAGAAATATCATTACGCACTGTCATCCCCCTGCCTTGCGATTTATTACTCCCCTCCCCGTACGATTCATTGTAAATAAAAACCTTGTGCACCGTGAATAAATCCAGCACAATTAGATACAACTGTGAAAGAAACTAAAAAAAAAAAGTAAATAAATACATTTTAAAAAAGCAGCTATAATGAATGGGTGGGACAAATGATTGGTTGTAGTGATGTCATAACCTTGCTTTGGGTGCTTCAGAACCTGTCCAAGGAACAGATAAGCAAGTGTTAACTTTTTTTTTTTTTTTTTTTTTTTTTTTTTTTTAAAAACCATTGTGTCATACTGGGTTTAGATCAAGCCCAGGCACTTGTGCAATACTTCTCAGCATTACACTTTAATATCTGCCTCAAAAGCATGTCATCCACATCGTTTTTTTTTTTTTTTTTCTCTCCCTCTTGCTGCTTAACCAGTGACGTCAACAAAACAGGTAGTGCCTCAGGTTTGCCGGTGACAAGCGCTTCAGTGAAAGCTGTTTGAGAATGAAGAAGAAACAATCCAGCCACCGCTGCTTGGATTGTGGATAAAATGTGAATGTTTTCATGGTAGCAATGTAGAGACTACAATCAGAAATACACTAAAACTCAATGGCACAGCTGATAATCTGAAATCTGAGCTCTCACGCCTAATAATAATAATAATAATAATAGGTCAACCCTTCTCGAAAAATCAGTCAAGGATTGTAAATCTTTTGTTTTCTGCCAAATCAGGGATATTTACGATCTCTTGCATATTTTTAGCTCGCAGCTTTGATTGAACCCAGTAACTGAAGGAAATGTGTAACACATGGATGCTGTGGAGATTTTTCAAGAACTTTTTGGACATTTGGGAACGCAAACGCACCCCGAACCCGCGCATGATACCCTGACTCTCCTGCTCACTGTTTCAAATCTTGCAGCTTATATTTCATTTTTTTAATGAAGCGCATCTGTCCACATGGCTCCAACTGACATTTATTTTGTTCACAAAATGCCTTAAGATAAAAAAAACAACAACAAAAAAAAACAAAACAAAGGGACATCAATTCTCCTTTTCCCAGAAGCCAAATTCCAGTGGTTCTTACACTATGGTACAATTTGACAAAGATCTGGAGTGGAGTCAGAAATCAGCAAGGACCCTGTTTAAAAAAAAAAAATAATTAATGGAAAATTACTTATTCTGTAGACACACAACTATTTGTTAAGCTATGATCAGGAATAAAAATTATATGTTTTGCATGTTTTTGTTTACATGGTTTCATTTATTAGTACTATAGAAATTTTCGAAAGTACTTGGAGAGCACAAACTACCACCAAGCTCAGAAAGGCACAGAGCACCCCCTATTGGTCCTACTGTAGTATGACACGACAAAAAAAAAAAAGCCGACAATGATTTCACAATGGCAGGCAGTGGTGGCCTGAATGCAGCCGTGACTGAGGGGCACAAGCCAGTGTCTCTCCCTCACGCCGGTCCCAAGCCTGGATAAATGCAGAGGGTTGTGTCAGGAAGGGGGCATCCGGCGTAAAACAAATGCCAAATAAAACATGCGAGTCATATCAAGAAAATTCATGTCGGATCGGTCAAGGCCCGGGTTAACAACGACCGCCATCAGTGCTCTGAACCAACAGGGTGCTGGTGGAAATTGGACTACTGTTGGTCGAAGGAGGAGAGGCGGGAGGCGTGTCCGTAGGCAGAGAGAGAAGAGGAAAGGCAGGAGTCTAGAACTGAAAGTAGGGACTTTGAATGTTGGAACTATGAGAGGATGGCTGACATGATGCAGAGGAGGAAGGTGGACAATACTGCGTGTTCAGGAGACCACATGGAAAGGTAGCAAGGCTAGAAGCTTAGGAGCAGGTTTAAGCTGTTTTTTCATGGTGTGGATGGGAAGAGAAATGGAGGAGTCATCATCTTGAAGGAGGAGTTTGTCAGGAATGTTCTAGAAGTGAAAAGAGTGTCAGACAGAGTGATGAGTCTCAAGTTAGAAATTGAAGGCGTGATGTTCAATGTTGTTAGTGCTTATGCCCCACAGGCAGGATGTGAGCTAGAAGAGAAGGAGAGATTCTGGAGTGAGTTAGATGAAGTGATGCAGAGTACCCCCAGAGGTGAAAGAGTGGTCATTGGTGCAGACTTCAATGGACATGTTGGTGCAGGAAATGAAGGGGACGAGGAAGTGATGGGCAGGTTTGGTATCCAGGACAGGAACACAGAAGGACAGATGTTGGTAGATTTTGCAAAAAGGATGGAAATGGCTGTGGTAAATACTTTCTTCCAGAAGAGAGAGGAGCATATGGTGACTTAGAAAAGCAGAGGTAGGAGCACACAGGTAGACCACATCTTGTGTAGGCGATGTAATTTGAAGGAAGTCAGTGACTGCAAAGTAGTAGCGGGTGAGAGTGTTTCCAAACAGCATAGGATGGTGGTGTGCAGGATGACGCTGATGGTGAGGAAGGTGAAGAAGGCAAAGGCAGAGCAGAAGACAAAGTGGTGGAAGCTGAAAAAGGAGGAGTGTTGTGTTGTCTTCAAGGAGGAGTTGAAACAGGCTTTGGGTGGTCAGGAAGTGCTTCCAGATGACTGGACAATTACAGCTAATGTGATCAGGGAGACAGGTAGGAGAATACTTGGTGTGTCATCTGGAAAGAGAGGAGATAAGGAGACTTGGTGGTGGAATGAGGAAGTTCAGGAGTGTGTACAAAGGAAGAGGTTAGCTAAGAAGTGGGACATTGAGAGGACCGAAGAGAGTAAACAGGAGTACAGGGAGACACAGCGTAAGGCGAAGGTAGCGGTGTCAAAGGCCAAACAGAGGGCGTATGATGACTTGTATGCTCGGTTGGAAAGTAAAGAGGGATAAAATGATTTTATACATGTTGGCACAGCAGAGAAATAGAGATGGGAAGGATGTGCAGCAAATTAGAATGATTAAGGACAGAGAGGGAAATGTATTGACTGATGACAGAAGTGTGCTGGGAAGATGGAAAGAGTACTTTGAAGAGCTGATGAATGAGGAAAATGAGAGAGAGAAAAAGAGTAGAAGAGGTGACTGTTGAGGGCCAGGAAGTAGCAAAGATTAGTAAGGGAGAAGTGAGTAGGGCATTCAAGAGGATGAAGAATGGAAAGGCAGTTGGTCCTGATGACATACCGGTGGAGGTATGGAAGTGTCTAGGGGAGGTAGCAGTAGATTTCCTGACAAGAACGTTCAACGTGGTCTTAGAGAGTGAGAGAATGCCAGAGGAATGGAGAAGTGTGCTGGTGCCCATTTTTAAGAACAAGGGAGATGTGCAGAGTTGTGGCAACGACAGAGGGATAAAGTTGATGAGCCATACGATGAAGTTATGGGAAAGAATAGTGGAAGCTAGACTAAGGGCAGAGGTCAGCATTTGTGAACAACAGTTTGGTTTCATGCCAAGAAAGAGCACCACAGATGCAGTGTTTGCTTTGAGGATGTTAATAGAGAAGTACAGAGAAGGTCAAAAGGAGCTGCATTGTGCCTTTGTGGATTTGGAGAAAGCATATGACAGGGTGCCGAGAGAGGAACTGTGGTATTGCATGAGAAAGTCGAGTGGCAGAGAAGTATGTTAGAGTGGTGCAGGACATGTATGAGAGATGTAAGACAGTGGTGAGGTGTGCTGTCGGTGTGACAGAAGAGTTCAAGGTGGCGGTGGGACTGCATCAAGGGTCAGCTCTCAGCCCCTTCTTGTTTGCTATGGTGATGGACAGGCTGACCGACGAGGTTAGGCAAGAATCTCCATGGACTATGATGTTTGCAGATGACATCGTGATCTGCAGTGAGAGCAGAGAACAAGTGCAGGGAAACCGAGAGAGGTGGAGGTATGCCCTGGAAAGGAGGGGAATGAAGGTTAGCCTCAGTAAGACAATACATGTGTGTGAATGCCAAGGACCCAACAGGAACGGTGAGGTTACAAGGAGCAGAGATAAGGAAGGTAGAGGATTTTAAGTACTTAGACTCAACAATCCAGAGCAATAGAGAGTGTGGAAAAGATGTGAAGAAGCGTGTGCAGGCAGGTTGGAATGATTGGAGAAAAGTGTCCGGTGTGATGTGTGATAGGAAGGTATCGGCAAGAATGAAAGGAAAAGTGTACAAGACGGTGATGAGGCCAACGATGTTGTATGGTTTAGAAACAGTGGCCCTGGGGGAAAGACAGGAGGCAGAGTTGGAGGTAGCAGAGATGAAAATGTTGAGGTTCTCTTTGGGAGTAACGAGGATGGATAGGATCAAGAATGAGTACATCAGAAGGACAGCACATGTAAGATGTTTTGGAGACAAAGTCAGAGAGGCTAGATTGAGATGGTCTGGACATGTACAGGGGAGGGATAGTGAGTATATTGGCATTAGGATGTTGAGGTTGGACCTACCAGGCAGAAGGCCTAGAGGAAGACCAAAGAGACGATTCATGGATGTGGTGAAGGAGGACATGAAGACAGTTGGTGTAAGAGAAAAAGATGCAGAGGATGAGGCAGATGATTCGCTGTGGTGACCCCTGAAGGGAAAAGCTGAAAGGACAAGGAGAAGAGGCAGTGGTGGCCTGGTGGTAAGGTGGTGGATCACTGATCCCAAGGTTAGGTACATGCCCCACTCTTAACAGGTTGTCATTGTGTCCTCCCCCCTCCCCCCATCCCACCAGTGCATCCGGCCATGTGTCTCACTGTCTATGGTGAGAGGTTCATGTAAAAGAACCATTGCTGACTTTCGTCTACGGTACACTACATCGCTGCCAGCATATTTCTGCCCTGCAATGGCCTGGTGAGCTGTCCAGAGTTGGCTGAGATGGGTGTTGACCTCGTTGCAACCCTAATTAGAATCAATCTGTTCAGAAAATGAATGTCTGTCTTCCTTTTTGCTTTTTCCCTTTTACTCGGGAGTCGCCACAGCGAATCATTTTGATTCGCACGTTTTTTAATTTGGCAGAGATTTTTACGTCGGATGCCCTTCCTGTCACAACCCTTTTAGCAAGGGATAGAAACACGCTGACGACTTTGCAGCTACTCTTTACGAAAGTCAGCAATGGTTCTTTTACATGCCTCTCACCATAGACAGTGACAGACATGGCCCGCCTTTGATAACCCAGTTAGCCGCACTGGGGGTTGTTCAGAAAATGAATGAACAATGTTAAAGAATGCTTTTAAAAATTTCCAGAGTCAGAATTTGATCCCGTATTCACCTCTAGTAGAAATGTCATGTAAATCTGCACCCAAGGTCTTTTCTCGAATTTAGTCACAGCCAATTCCCACCGGTCGGGTATTGCCTTCCCTGTCATACGATTACCTCAATGACTGCTGCCACTCACCTCTTCACAAACTGCTGCTCATACGTATTTGGGGGCAGCTGAACGCACGCTGAGGGACATGGCTATCCACGCCCTCGTGCAACTAAGCTCACAGATGCCTGTGATTGGTTGGTGATCACTAAGTGACTGGGAGGTAAGCTTAGCCAGTTTGGAAACATGGACTCCCGGTCAAGCATGGCTACGGCATCAATCTGGATTCGGACCGGCGTGCCGCCACTTGAGTTTTGCTCACTTGTGCATAAACATAGCAAAGGTAAAAGACACCCTCATTGGTGGAGGTAATCAACAACTTCATTCATGTATATTTTAATATTTAGATTAACCCCCCCCTCCCCCAGTGCAGCCAACTGGGTTATCAAAGGCCGGCCATGTCTCTCACTGTCTATGGTGAGAGGTTCATGTAAAAGAACCATTGATGACTTGACAAGAGTTGCTGCATAGCCATCAGCCTGTTTCTGCCCTGCGATGGCCTGGCAAGCTGTCCAGGGTGTACTCGGCCCTCGCCTGGAGTCAGCTGGGATGGGCACCAGCCTCCCCGTGACCCTAATTTGGATCAAGTGGTTACAGAAAATGAACTGAAATATAATTTCTACCAAAAACACTGGTTGATCAGGTTAGTGATGTCTGACTGCTTTCATTTTGAACACGTGTGTGTGTGTGTGTGTGTGTGTGTGTATATCTCCTTCTTTTCCTTTCGGCTGTTCCCTTCAGGGGTCACCACAGCAAATGACCTGCCTCCATCTCACCCTATCCTCTGCATCTTCTACTCTTACTCCAACGACCTTCATGTCCGCCTTCACCACATCCATAAATCTTCTCTTTGGTCTTCCTCTGGGCCTTCTGCCTGGTAGTTCCAACCTCAGCATCCTACTACCAATATACTCACTATCCCTCCTCTGTACATGTCCAAACCATCTCAATCTAGCCTCTCTGACTTTGACTCCAAAACATCTAACATGTGCTGTCCCTCTGATGTACTCATTTCTGATCCTATCCATCCTTGTTACTCCCAAAGAGAACCTCAACATTTTCATCTCTGCTACCTCCTGCTATGTGTGTGTATGTATGTATAATATGTGTATATGTATCCGCGTGTGTGTGTATATATATATATATATATATATATATATATATATATATATATAAATAAGATTTACTGACCTGTATCACAGTAAACATGGGTTAGATCTGGTGGTGTATCTGCACCTCCAGACATGTGTCACTTCATCCATTCTATCACTTATCCACTGATTCAGTCACGTTAACGTGTAACTTGAACCTCGATTGAAAACATGCTGTAAATTTAAAATCAAGTTGAAAAATCCGAAAAACTAAAACAGTCCATTTCACTTGAGAGTCAGGAAATGTGTTCAGGTTTCCCTTAACAACACAAGTTACTGTTCCTGTGTTACTCTGCAGCCACAAAAAAAGGGTTGCGTGTACACCTGATGCGCATGCGTACTGTCACGGCGCCGATGGGCCGAGTCTGTAACCACGACAACAAACGAAAAACACGCAGCTTCAGGATTCGGCGAGTTTTATTTTGTATTATTATTATTGTTGTTATTATTAACAATTTTAAAAAATTATATATATTTGAATCCCGAGAATCATAAGAGCTGCGTGGTGTTTGAAGGTGGAAATAAAAAGGTAGGTGACTAAATGAAAGACATTTTGACAGTCGGGCTGAAAAAGGAGCTCGTGAAGTAGCCTCGCTTTACAGTTAATACATACGTGAACTTATCCGCCATATTGGAAAGGGCGACATTTAAAATGAGACGTCTATTCATATATAGTATACATTCAGTATACTTCTTTTCCTTTCGGCTTTTCCCTTCAGGGGTCGCCACAGCGAATCATCTGCCTCCATCTCACCCTATCCTTTGCATCTTCTTCTCTTACACCAACGACCTTCATGTCCTCCTTTACCACATCCATGAATCGTCTCTTTGGTCTTCCTCTAGGCCTTTTGCCTGGTAGTTCCAGCCTCAGCATCCTATTACCAATATACTCACTATCCCTCCTCTGTACATGTCCAAACCATCTCAATCTAGCCTCTCTGACTTTGTCTCCAAAACGTCTTACATGTGCTGTCCCTCTGACGTACTCATTCCTAATCCTATCCATCCTCGTTACTCCCAAAGAGAACCTCAACATTTTCATCTCTGCTACCTCCAACTCTGCCTCCTGTCTTTTCCCCAGGGCCACTGTTTCTAACCCATACAGCATCGTTGGCCTCAACACCGCTTTTGTACACTTTTCCTTTCATTTTTGCCGATACCCTCCTATCACACATCACACCGACACTTTTCTCCAACCATTCCAACCTGCCTGCACACGCTTCTTGACCTCTTTTCCACACTCGCCATTGCTCTGGATTGTTGAGCCTAAGTACTTAAAATCCTCCACCTTTCTTATCTCTGCTCCCTGTAATCTCACCGTTCCTCTTTGGTCCTTGGCATTCATGCACATGTACTCTGTCTTACTGAGGCTAATCTTCATTCCCCTCCTTTCCAGGGCATACCTCCACCTCTCTAGATTTTCCTGCACTTGTTCTCTGCTCTCACTACAGATTACAATGTCATCTGCAAACATCATAGTCCATGGGGAATCTTGTCTAACCTCGTCTGTCAGCCTGTCCATCACCATAGCGAACAAGAAGGGGCTGAGAGCTGACCCTTGATGCAGTCCCACCTCCACCTTGAACTCTTCTGTCACACCGACAGCACACCTCACCACTGTCTTACATCTCTCATACATGTCCTGCACCACTCTAACATACTTCTCTGCCACTCCAGACTTCCTCATGCAATACCACAGTTCTTCTCTCGGCACCCTGTCATATGCTTTCTCCAGATCCACAAAGGCACAATGCAGCTCCGTCTGACCTTCTCTGTACTTCTCCATTAACATCCTCAAGGCAAACACTGCATCTGTGGTGCTCTTTCTGGGCATGAAACCAAACTGTTGTTCACAAATGCTGACTTCTGCCCTTAGTCTAGCTTCCACTATTCTTTCCCATAACTTCATCGTATGGCTCATCAACTTTATCCCTCTGTAGTTGCCACAACTCTGCACGTCTCCCTTGTTCTTAAAAATGGGCACCAGCACACTTCTCCTCCATTCCTCTGGCATCCTCTCACTCTCTAAGACCTTGTTAAATGTTCTTGTCAGAAAATCTACTGCTACCTCTCCTAGACACTTCCATACCTCCACCGGTATGTCATCAGGACCAACTGCCTTTCCATTCTTCATCCTCTTCAATGCCCTCCTCACTTCACCCTTACTAATCTTTGCTACTTCCTGGTCCTCAACAGTCACCTCTTCTACTCTTTTTTCTCTCTCATTTTCCTCATTCATCAGCTCTTCAAAGTACTCTTTCCATCTTCCCAGCACACTTCTGTCATCAGTCAATACATTTCCCTCTCTGTCCTTTATCAATCTAACTTGCTGCACGTCCTTCCCATCTCTATTTCTCTGCTGTGCCAACCTGTATAAATCATTTTCTCCCTTCTTACTTTCCAGCCGAGCATACAAGTCATCAAACGCACTCTGTTTGGCCTTTGACACTGCTACCTTTGCCTTACGCTGTGTCTCCCTGTACTCCTGTTTACTCTCTTCGGTTTTGTCAATGTCCCACTTCTTCTTAGCTAATCTCTTCCTTTGTACACACTCCTGCACTTCCTCATTCCACCACCAAGTCTCCTTATCTACTTTCCTTCCAGATGACACACCAAATATTCTCCTACCTGTCTCCCTGATCACATTCGCTGTAGTTGTCCAGTCGTCTGGAAGCACTTCCTGACCACCCAAAGCCTGTTTCAACTCCTCCTTGAAGACAACCCGACACTCTTCCTTTTTCAACTTCCACCACTTTGTCTTCTGCTCTGCCTTTGCCTTCTTCACCTTCCTCACCATCAGCATCATCCTGCACACCACCATCCTATGCTGTTTGGCAACACTCTCACCCGCTACTACTTTGCAGTCACTGACTTCCTTTAAATTACATCGCCTGCACAAGATGTAGTCTACCTGTGTGCTCCTACCTCCACTTTTATAAGTCACCCTATGCTCCTCTCTCTTCTGGAAGAAAGTATTCACCACAGGCATTTCCATCCTTTTTGCAAAATCTACCAACATCTGTCCTTCTGCGTTCCTGTCCTGGATACCAAACCTACCCATCACTTCCTCGTCCCCTCTGTTTCCTGCACCAACATGTCCATTGAAGTCTGCCCCAATGACCACTCTTTCACCTCTGGGGGTACTCTGCATCACTTCATCTAACTCCCTCCAGAATCTCTCCTTCTCTTCTCGCTCACATCCTGTCTGTGGGGCATAAGCACTAACAACATTGACCATCACACCTTTAATTTCTAACTTGAGACTCATCACTCTGTCTGACACTCTTTTCACTTCTAGAACATTCCTGGCAAACTCCTCCTTCAAGATGACTCCGACTCCATTTCTCTTCCCATCCACACCGTGATAAAACAGCTTAAACCCTGCTCCTATGCTTCTAGCCTTGCGACCTTTCCACCTGGTCTCCTGAACACACAGTATGTCCACCTTCCTCCTCTGCATCATGTCAGCCAGCTCTCTACCTTTTCCTGTCATAGTTCCAATATTCAAAGTCCCTACTTTCAGTCCTAGACTCATGCCTTTCCTCTTCTCTCTCTGGCAACGGACACGCCTCCCGCCTCTCCTTCTTCGACGTCTTCGACCAACAGTAGTCCAATTTCCATCAGCACCCTGTTGGTTGACGGCACTGATGGCGGTCGTTGTTAACCCGGGCCTCGACCGATCCGGTATGTCATTCTTTCTTGTGATTCGCATAGTTTATTTGGCATTTGTTTTACGCCGGATGCCCTTCCTGACGCAACCCTCTGCATTTATCCGGGCTTGGGACCGGCGTGAGGGAGAGACACTGGTTTGTGCCCCCCCCTCACGGCTGCATTATAGTATACATTCAGTATAACTGTTTTTTTTTTTTTTTTTTTTTTTTACACATTACATTGCATGAAACATTTATGTTTCTTCTCAATTCAATAAACATAAGTGTATTTGCAAAGTACATTTCAATAAAGTTATAGTATACATTCAGTATAACTTTATTGAAATGTACTTTGCAAATACACTTATGTTTATTGAATTGAGAAGAAACATAAATGTTTCATGCAATGTAATGTGTAAAAAAAACAAGCTGCAACATCCCTGGCCTGAGGGTGCCAAGTGGTTTTATAGTGGCATGCCATTATCAGGAAGAACTTCACTGAGTGCAGGTGAAGAGGGTGCCCACATCTACCCAAAATGACTGACCTACCGCTATCATGACAGCACAGCTTTGTGTCTGCCTTCTATTCCAGTGGTGTTGTTTCAGACCACTTGACATGAAGGTCTGTCACAGGCAACGTTTTAATTCTCTGCCAGTTCACTGGTGGATCTCACCAGAACTCTGACACCTCTTTTAATTGCTGTGAAATGCTTCCTCGCGTGACGGAGGAAACCTCACAAGCTCAAGGCATAGATTTCATAGGAGAAAGGGACTCGAGCAATACTATACATCTCTCCATCCAGAACTCCAGGATCAACTTGTCACCGAACAGATCCGATTCACCTTCAATCTGGATTATTGGGAGAGATTCAAATCACAATACAGTCCCAAAATAGTCACTGAAGACGTATTGCACTCTTCTTATTGAAATAGAAGGGATCCTAAATTTGAAGCTTCTTGAGTGTATCCCACCAGGTATTGTGCATCCTGAGCCAATCCTCCAACTGCCTTCTCATGGGGCGACGGAATGCATCCTTTTCTCAAATTGTGTATGAAGGTCCTGAGATTTTGGGTCAAAGAAGCGTGGAAGAAGGTGAGATATTAGCTGACCACCTTCCTTCATTCATTTTCTGTAACCGCTTAATCCTAATTAGAGTCGCAGGGAGGCTGAAGCCCATCCCAGCCAACTCTGGGCAAGGGCAGAGTACACCCTGGACCTGGACAGCTCCCCAAGCCAGCGCAGGGCAGAAACATGCTGACAGCTATGCAGCCACTCTTGTTGAAAGTCAGCAATGGTTCTTTTACATGAACCTCCCACCAGAGACCGTGAGAGACATGGCCGGCCTTTGATAACCCAGTTAGCTTGGGGGGGGGGCAGTGACGACCTGTTGAGAGTGGGGCTTAAACCCCCAACCTTCGGATCAGTGATCCAGCACCTTTTCCCACCACCAGGCCACCACTGCCTCTGACCACCTTCCTTCCTCAGGTATTTCCCGAGTCTTCTTGGACTCCAGGCCCATCGGAAATGCCTGACTGAAATAGCTGGCATGTAGGTGGGAGACATCATGACCATCGACAACATGGCTACACTGCCATCTCGCTTGTAGGAAGATTCGATTAAGTTTTCCTCAGTGCCGAGGACCGAGTTAGATGGGCTGAAGTGGAGGTGAAGGAAAGAACTTACACCCGACCTGTAGCGAAGCTTTTTCATCTTTCTGCGCTTTCTGAAGAAGCGTGAACATCACACTTTCATATGGAGACCTTAAGGATCTTTTCAGAGGTACAAATTCACCCTGCAAAATCGGGGGCAGCTGTTGA
>CM045734.1:52811063-52843563 GCA_024760905.1 Plotosus lineatus
TATATATATATATATATATATATGATTTTCTGAGTAGATCCTTCCTTAGGAGAGTGCTCAATACTTTTTGGTAGAGCAAATAAAAGGACAGGACAAAGACTTTCTATTGAAACTCCATTTATCACTACAGATCTGTTTCGAGGGGTGGTGAAACCATCCTCTCTCTCTCTTCAGGTGATTATAGAAGAATATTCTTCGATAATTCTTCCAGCATCAAAGGATAGAACAACACAATAACTGGCGCTGCACAGTGGCGACAGGTGCCCAGAGCACAAACCAAATTTCAATGTATGTAAAAGTACTTTGACAATAAAGAATTGTTTGTTTGTTTGTTTAATCACCTGAAGAGAGAGGATGGTTTCACCACCCCTCGAAACAAAACAGATCTGTAGTGATAAATGGAGTTTCAATAGAAAGTCTTTGTCCTGTCCTTTTATTTTTATATGTATGTATGTATGTGTATATGTGTATATATGTACTTGAATCGAATTAGCTTGTCTCTAGGCTAGCACAAAACTTACTTGCATATTTTATATATACGTGTGTATGTGTGTGTGTGTGTGTGTGTGTGTGTGTATATATATATATATATATATATATATATATATATATATATATATGTAAATTTGCCGTGGCGTATAATCAAGAACAATTTCACTCAAAACGACTTTTTAAAAGAACTACTGTATAACTAATGTGAGATTTCCAGTTTTGATTTTAGTCCACATACACCACTAATAATTTGACAACACTTTGTCTGTTATCTGAAATATAGTCAAAAGAATAGATTGTGCTGATTGATCAACTCTTTTTTGCTTTTGATGAAATAATTTGTAGTACTTAATATTAACAAAGCTTATTTGACATAGGTATTGACTTGTGTTGTCAAACTTATAATTAAGAAAGTCTTTGTCCTGTCCTTTTATTTTTATATGTATGTATGTGTATATGTGTATATATGTACTTGAATCGAATTAGCTTGTCTCTAGGCTAGCCTAGCCTAGGCTGCACAAAACTTACTTGCATATTTTATATATACGTGTGTATGTGTGTGTGTGTGTGTGTGTGTGTGTGTATATATATATATATATATATATATATATATATATAAAGTAAATTTGCCGTGGCGTATAATCAAGAACAATTTCACTCAAAACGACTTAAGTCGAGGTATACCTGTACAGTGTGTAGCTGTATGTTGTGAGGCATGTGAAAGAACCATTACTGACTTTAAGAGTAGCTGCATAGCCCCCCCCCCACCCCCCATGACCTTAATTAGGATTAAGCAGTTATGAAAGTTCTGAGCCATTTGCAACACAAAATAATTAATTTTAGTATGAAAGATATGTTTTTGTACAGGGTGTGCCAAAAAACATGTACAGTATACACACTTTAAATAATTGTAAACTCAAAGGTGTATACATTTTTTGGGGACACACTGTATATTATTTTTATTATTATTACTTTTATTATTACTATTTCTTTCTTCCTTTCGGCTTTTTCCCTTTTCTTGGGAGTCACCACAGCGAATCATGTGACTCGTACGTTTGATTTGGCAGAGGTTTTTACGTCGGATGCCCTTCCCTTCACAACCCTTTCAGCAAGGGACAGAAACACGCTGACGGCTTTGCAGCTACTCTTTACGAAAGTCAGCAATGGTTCTTTTACATGCCTCTCACCATAGACAGTGACAGACATGGCCCGCCTTTGATAACCCAGTTAGCTGCACTGGGGGCGGGCGTGACAACCTTGTGGGGACTCGGACCCCCAACCTTAGGATCAGCGATCCTGCGCTGTATCCACTAGACCACCACTGCCCCTATTATTATTACAATTATTACGATCAATTCTGTAACTGATCAAATTTAATAAAAGTAATAAAGTTGAATATTTGTTTTTTTATTGTGTCCATATTATTTTTCTTTATTTTTTTTTATTATTTGCTTATTGTATTAATATTTGCAAACCCTTCACCTGTGGTGTTGACATGTTCTCCTTGGTTTGCGTGAGGTGTTTCTCGAGGTACCTCTAGATTCCTCCCATAGCCCAAAGGCTGAATGTGAGTGCAAATGGTTGTCTTTCTTAGCCCTGTGATAGACAGGCTGTAAATCTGTTTCGGGTGTACCCCACCTCTGCCCTGAAGTCAGCTGGGATTGGCTTTGGCTTCTCCCCTTAACCCTGATGGATGAGTGATAAAGCAGTGAGCTGGTGACCCCTGGTGATCCACTGCATTCAAACTGAGATCATTCATTTTGTGAACCGCTTAATCCTAATTAGGATTAGCCCTTCTCATGCAACTCTGGGCAAGGGCAAGGTACACCCTGGACAGCTCACCAGGCCATCGCAGGGTAGAAACATGCTGACGGGTATGCAGATCCTCTTGATGAAAGACGGCAATGGTTCTTTTACATGAACCTCTCACCACAGACAGTCGGAGACCTGGCCGGCCTTTGATAAACCCAGCTGGCCGCATTGACAGTGGGGCTTGAACCCCCAACCTTGGGATCAGTAATCCAGCACCTTACCACCGGGTCACGACTGCCCCGAACTGAGATCAGAGATTTGAATTTCTTGTGTAAAGTGAGAGGCGAAAATGTCATCAATCTCAGGAAGCTTTGTGTGTTACTGTTGTGCTTGATTTATTCCGACTGTATTGTCACTGACTTACACTGTGGTCAAAGTTAAAACGGGATGGAACCCCCCCCCCAACCTCCACCCATGTTATACATCACATTTTTAAACAATTGAGTGAAATCCTTGTCCTTCTGCTAGGAAATCCCACAAGACGTCTGGATCCAGCTGATAAAGGAACGACTTTCAAAACCTGACTGTATGAAACGGGTAAGGCCATCGCAGAGCCAACACTCACACAATCATTCATACTCGCACCTCGCGGTGATGGCAAACGGCCTAAAGAATATTCATCATTCATTCATCTTCTGTAACCGCTTCATCCTAATTAGGGTCACGGGGAGGCTGGTGCCCATCCCAGCCAACTCAGGGCGAGGGCAGAGTACGCCCTGGACAGCTCGCCAGGCCATCGCAGGGCGGAAACACACTGACGGCTTTGCAGCCTAAAGAATATTTTGAATGAAAATATTACAACAATTAAAGAGTCCGTTAGCCAAAATTATTCGGTCTTGGATGGTGTCATCGGATAACGGCCCAAGTGAATAATTCTCTATATCATGCTTTGCCTCATTCAATATTTCTTATTGTCCTGAGATCCAATTAGAGCCAATTAGACCACACCGTTCTCAAGCAGGAAAGACCATGCTGTGACATTATATTGTGTATTATTTTATTTTTGTCAGATCCTCAAATGAGGACCACTGGGGGCAGTGGTGGTCTAGTGGTATAGGGCGCTGGATCGCTGATCCAAAGGTTGGGGGTTCGAGTCCCACTCTCCACAAGGTGGCCACTGTCCCCCCCCCCCAGTGCAGCTAACTGGGTTATCAAAGGCGGGCCATGTCTGTCACTGTCTATGGTGAGAGGTTCATGTAAAAGAACCATTGCTGACTTTCGTAAAGAGTAGCTGCAAAGACGTCAGCGTGTTTCTGTCCCTTGCTAAAAAGGGTTGTGACAGGAAGGGCATCCGACGTAAAAACCTCTGCCAAATCAAACGTGCGAATCAGATGATTCGCTGTGGAGACTCCCGAGTAAAAGGGAAAAAAGCCGAAAGGTAGACAGACAGACCTCAAATGAGGACCATTGGGTATTGTTGTTTTTCCAAATTTCTTCCTTTTGGATGACCAAGATTAATTTGGTAGTACAGTGATCCCTCGCTATTTCATCCTTCAGTTTCTGCGGCTTCAGTGCATTTCTGGTTTTTCAAAAATATTAATCGAAAAATAAAAAAATAAGAAAAAATAGAGGAAGAGTTAAGAAAAATGCCACAAAACAAGGTCAATTATGCAAAAAAAAAAAAAAAAACTCCCAACAAACCTACGTACATTTTTGTGAGGTGCACATCTGTGATATGTGTGTGTGTATTTAAATTTTATTTACATCTTATGCATTATTTTTGAATGTCTAATTGTTATTATAAACATTTATAGCGTTGAATGCGTATTTATTGATATTACAGGGATCCCTCACTTTAAGCGGTTAATTGGGACCGAGATCCCCCCGTGACCACCAAATTCCACGAAGTAGGAACACTCCCCCCAACCTCCTGACTGAAGTATACGTACATGTATATGTGTATACAATCTCAATAAATACATATTCAATGCTATATAAATGTAAATAAAATATAAATACACACACATACAGATGCATATGCACGCATGCAGATGTGCACCTCATAAAAATGTAACTAGTTTTGATGGGAGGTTTTGGGTTATTTTTTATTTTGTTTGTTTAGGGGTTTTGCATGAAGCCGCATGAATTGAAGGGCAAAGTAGCGAGGGATCCCTGTATATACACATATATGTGAGCCACTCCACCGAAAGTAGGCTCTTGTGTCCAAAAATCAGATTTTTCCGCAGTCAGATAGAGGAGGCCCAAAGTTGCAAAATGCAGCAAAACGTTTGTCAATACCTTGAAAACTGAGCAGGCTATGCATTCAGACATATTCAACAGACAAGAGACAGCATTCAACTAAAAATCTCAAAAGACGTTTTAGAGAAAAATGATCACAAAGATTGCCCTTCTTCCAACATCATTAGTCCTTAGCAACCAAACATTTTTATGCACCTCAGCCATATAAACTTTTAGAAAACATGTCTCGGAAGAATTTTAGGAAGAGATAAGAGAAATCATCCTCATTTTAATCTGACACGCCCTTTTTAAACCCATCAGTCACCGTGGTAACACTCAAAAAATGAACAAAAAAACGACTACAGTCACCCCTTGAATTTCTTGGATAATATAGACTAGTCCTGGCCTCGATAATCGAAAAACCACGAAGTAGGATCACCCCTCTCATTTCTCCCATACATATGTTTTCGCGTCTATACAACATCAAGAAGTGTATATTAAACGTTACACAGTTATATGCATACGTGAATACTGTACTGTATTAATATTTAAATAGAATTTATATATAAATAATTTAAGTACTGTACTCACCTCTGACAATAGCTCTTCTCCGCTTGATCTTAATCTTAGTCTTTTTTAATGTCACACACGGTAGATTCATTTATGCCGTAATGGCGTGCTACATGGGCATACATATTGCCCACCGTCAGCATATCTAGCAACTTCACTTTTTTGGGTCACTGTTGTTATATTTTGCTTTTTCTTGGACTCATTGGATGCCTTAGATGGTGCAGGACGTTCACAAACACTAAGATCACAAAATCACAAAAATTCCCACGGGAATGTGCGAGGCTACAGCATCACGCATTTAAGCCAATCGGCTTGTGAGATTGACTTGAGTGGGGGGTCCCTGCCTGAACTGGGACTGGAGGAGGGGCACTTCAGTCTGTCGTTTGTAAACAATGGACGCAGACTGCCTTGGGTCCCTGCCTTCCGCTTGCGTACATACGAGTTTCAGCGCGAATTTTGAATTTTTTATAAACATTTTTTGATTTTGGATACTTATGGAAAATACCGCGATCCACTGAGGCCACAAAATTCAAGTCACAAAGTGGCAAGGGATGACTATTTTTTTTTTCATTTGTTTATTCCAATAAGATTAGTATGTATCTTTTTGACCACTGTATAAAGGTTCAAATGCCTTCAAATGATACTTATTGAAAAAAAACTGCTGTCAGGTTCAAACAATCACATTGAAATTAAGAAAACTATATAAGAAAATTATGTAACAAAACTCTCTGATCTCTTTATACAAGTAAGCTTCATCAACTGTCCTCATCATTATCTTCATCTATATCCTGCTCAGCAGAAAAGATCACATCTTCACAAACACCACTCATCACACTTTTATTAACAGATGCCTCTTCTTCATCAACACAGCTGGCATCATCATCATCATCAGTTTGTTCATCTGTAAAAGGAACGAAATATTTTATTATTTTCCAGGTCTTGACCAATTTTCATACAAAATTAAACAACCCACAATCCAGCATGTCCAGTCCAGACAAGATTACACACAAATCAAATAATCAAAAAAATTCCACAATCGAATGTTTGCATGCAAAGAAAAATACTCACCGGCAAAATAATCAAGAATGGCAAGCATTCCGGCATCTTCAAAGCCCAATTCTTGCGTCGAATTTAACATCTATACTAATACTAGACATCACGGATGACATTTCACTCTCCTTTTCCAGAAATTGTGTACAGTGATACCTCTGCTCACGAACCTAATTGGTTCCCAGAAAGTGTGTGTAAGGCGAAAAGTTCGTCTTCCGAACATTTATTTCCCATAAGAAACCATTAAAATGAGAATAATCCGTTCCCAGGTCCCCATAAAACATAATTTTCTACTAAATAAGCCTTAAAACTACACAAAAATATACCTTATTTTATGTATAATAAATGTGCTATTGTATTGTAATTTTAAGAAATAAACTGTACTGTATAATAAAGTGGTTTTATTTACCTTTGTGATGGTAGTTGACGGCTTGATGGAATGGAGTGGGAGGAGGAGAGAGGGAGGGACTTACTGTTTGGAAGGAGTGTTTGGAAACGCCTACTGTTTGGAAACACCCTTAGCCACACACGCACCCTTAATAGCTTCCTTGTTCTTAAGGATGGGAGCAATGGTAGACTTAGCGTACTGGTACTGGGACGCTGAGTCACACAAACGCACACCTCGTTCGTGTTTTTCAATGATCTCCGCCTGTGGTGGGGTCTTTTTCGGTCCCATAATAGCAAAAGTACACTCAATATGGTCCAAAATGTCTAGCAAACACAAACCACGTCTGCACTCAAAGAAAGGGGGTGACGAACTGAGACGCCGTGAGCGTGCGTCAGCTTCTCGTGGCCACCACCGTGGCACTGTTCGACCGCGTGGTTTGATTCGTCCGCCGAAAACTAGTTCGTCAGCAGAGACTATATGCTCGCAAATTTAATGTTCTTGAGGCAAAAAGTTCGTGAGCTTAAGCGTTCGTCAGCGGAGGTTTTACTGTATTCACAATCTTATAAATAAACTTAATGACTGTTATTGAAGAGAAAGTCGGAGATAAATTCCGTATGCCCTAAACTAGAAGCAGGAAGTAAACCAGAAGTTAAAGTGTGACGGGGACTGCGCATGTGCAAGCCCGAGCTGACCAATCAGTGTTTCAGATCTTCCTTAGCAATTCGCCTGCATTATTTACGTGCATATCGTCTTCATAACCTTTATTTTATTTACTGAAACGGTATTTTAATATCAAAACAGTATCCAAAAATGGAGAAATTACTTCACGGCTGTTCTTCTTGTGTATGGATTATAGTGTGTCTTGTACCGAACTCGGTGAATAATTGCAAAGAAAACCAGTAAGTTTGCTACTGTTTTTATCTAGTTTTATGCGGTTACTCATCAGAAAAATGGGGGGTAAAAAAGTCATTTTTAGTGAGTTTTAGTCGATTTCACGCGAGCAAGTGATAGTTGAATGCTTGTTTTAATAGTTTATCATTAAACTACATGTACTTGTTTACCATTTTAGTTTTCTGGCCTTTATCTCAAAAGTGGTGTGTGCGACAAGCGCCTACTTTCAATGGAGTGCCTCATACGTCACTCAGGGGGTCGGTCCTACTTCGCGGAAATTGGCGATTGCAAGGGGATCTCGGTACCCCTTAACCGTGGAAAGTGAGGGATCCCTGTATTCTACTGATGAGAAATATCATTTTTTTAATATTTTGTTATACCGTATTATTCCTGCAAGGGAAATTATTGCCGCTGCATTTGACACGTCCATAGTGATCGCTCGCACGCGCACACACACACACACACACACACGCTCACACTCTGAGCAGTAGGCCGCCACACAAACTGCTTTTAGGGTTAGGTGCCTTGCTCAAGACCTCTTCAGCCATGTAGGTGGAGGAAGGGAAGGTGCAGCTCGGGAATCGAACCGGTGACCTTCCAGTCCCAAGGTCGCTTCTCTAACCATTAGGCTATGGCTGCCCCTAGGTTAAAACCCATCTGACTAATAAGCACATGATTTTATGTTTATTTTTCTTTGCGTCCATCATCAATCAGGAAGAATCCTCCAGTTTAAACCTGCATTGTTTTAACCTACTGTCACCTTCTGAATAACTTTGCCTATCAGAAATGGTCTGAATCTTTTGATTTTTTTTTTTTTTCTTCTTCTAAAATCTGTCATCTGCTTTATATTTACGAGGACATGCTGGTGTAAAAAAGAAAAAAAAAACTTCGGCTTTTGAATCTCTTTTAATCAATCACCTGATCTTATACCGAGTTACTAAAGACTTGTCTATTCAACTGTCTCTCATGCTTTAATGCCACCCAAATCTGTACGGCCGTCAGATCATCCAGCATGCTCTCCTGCTCATACTTCCTCTCTCTGATGTGTCAGCGTCCTGGGTGCAAGCATGCGGAGAAAACTGAAAACGGCATTTTCTGTTATTTCGTTTCAAGCCGTGCAAATGGTTTCGCTTAGCCCCGAATCG
The DNA here is from genome assembly GCA_024760905.1 of Plotosus lineatus. Taxonomy (NCBI): domain Eukaryota; kingdom Metazoa; phylum Chordata; class Actinopteri; order Siluriformes; family Plotosidae; genus Plotosus; species Plotosus lineatus. The sequence continues at coordinate 52,819,590 of CM045734.1, forward strand.
CATCTCTAAACTTTTTCCCACTTGACGTCTTTTAACTTTGCGCTTTTAATCTCGCTATTTTATGATTAGTATCTGCTTTTAATCTGGTAATGGGTGTTTATCCCTGCAGGCAAACTGCCTCATGCTATTTATCAGCTGGTTTAATTATATTGCCCCATGCTGATCTGCATAAGTGCAGTGAAATGAGGGAGAAACTGAGATGAATTTTCCTCTGTACATGAGCACACCTGGAAAAAAAAAAAAAAAAAAAGTGTCTCAAACAGTCAGGCTCTCAGAATCTATTACTAACACCTAAAATCTGAAAATCTATTTATAGTATTATGAAATATTTTCCATTTGATTTAGTCATGCTGGTTATTCGTATAAAAGGTTAGCAGTTGTCATGATGATGTCACAGGGCGTGTGGGGTGGTGGGAGGGGGAGGATTGTTATTGTTAGTACAGCTATAGCTGAATGTTGAACATGAGAGATTTTGTACTTGTTTTGCTGTTACCTCCCAAAAAACACTAGAAGCAGCACATAAACCTCCTTATATGGGATTTTCTAGGGCGGGTCCTGAGATCAGCTGCTCCTGTGTGGCATTTGCATATTCTCCCCAGGTATGAGCGGGTTTCCTGTGGGTACTTCAGTTTCCTCCCACAGTCCAATAACATGCACAGTAAACTATTTGGGTTTTCCAAATTGCCCCTAGGTGTGTGTGTGTGAATGGTTGTCTGTTATGGCCCTTTGGTGGTCATGTGACTAACTGATTGGATGTCGTGACAATGACAAAGAACCGAGAGGGACACAGAGTCAGTCAAGTCAAGTGGCTTTTCATTTTTCATACTTTTCATTTTATTGATCTACAGTTGGAATAATACACAGATAAAATGAAGCAATGTTCCTGCAAGACTCTGGTGCTACACCTCAGACTAGCACCGTTTTGGATTTGAAGAAGCTACTGCATGCCATCAGCTACTTTGATCTAAGGTCACCGATACAAGCGGCTGAAATGAGCTTCCTGCACTGGGTGGCGGGGCTCTCCCTTAGAGATAAGGTGAGAATCTCTACCATCCAGGGAGAGCTCGGCGTAGATCCACTGCTCCTCCGCATCGAGAGGAGCCAGTTGACGTGGCTTGGACTGATACATTAAGAGCTTTGCCTTGCGACTCGGCTCCTTCTTCACCACGACGGGCCGGTACAGGCTCTGTTTAATATCAGAGGCTGCAGCCATCTGTCTGTCGATCTCCCGCTCCATCTTTCCCTCACTTGTGAACAAGACCCCAAGATACTTAAACTCCTCCCCTTGTGGCAGGAACTCATTCCCGACCCAGAGGGTGCATTCCACCCTTGTCCGACCGAGAACCATCGCCTCGGACTTGGAGGCACTGATTTTCATCCCGGCCGTTTTGCACTCAACTGCGAATCGCTCCAATGAGCGCTTGAAGTCCCGACTTGATGAAGCCTAAAGGACAACATCATCCGCAAAAAGCAGAGACAAGATCCGATGGCCACCAAACCAGAACCCCTCAACGGCTAGTCTGCAGCTAGAAATTCTGTTCATAAAAACTATGAACAGAATTGGTGACAAAGGACAGCCTTGGTGGACTCCAGCCCTCACCGGAAATGAATTTGCGGTGGTTGTTACCAATACAGACCAAACTCTGCCTCTGGTGATACAGTGATTGAATGACCCGTAGCAACGGGTCCGGAACCCCATACTTCCGGAGCACGCCCCACAAGATAGTCCAAGGGGCATGGTCGAAAGCCTTCTCCAAATCCCTAAACACATGTGGACAGATTGGGCAAACTCCCATGCCCATTCTAAGATCCTGTGGAGCGTATAGAGTTGGTCAAGAATGCTACAGCCAGGACGAAAACCACATTGTTCCTCCTGAATCTGAGGTTCGACTATCGGTCGGATCCTCCTCTCTAGTACCCCTGCATAGACTTTTCCAGGTAGGCTGAGGAGTGTGATTTTAAAAATGCGGACTGCCACCTAAGTTTGCCAATCCAGAGATACAGCCCCCAATGACCACGCAGTGTTGCAGAGATGTGTCAACCACGACAGTCCTACAGCATCCAGAGCCCTGAGATATTCTTTCTGGCTACCTCAGTGACCTCCACTCCGGTGATGGACAGACTCAAACCCCCAGGGTCTTCCTCCTCCGTGGAGGGTGTGTTGGGTAAAATTCAGAAAACCAATACAGTACAGTGGTACCTTGGCTAACAAATTTAATTCGTTCCGAGGGTGAGCTCATAAGTCCAAAAGTTAGTTAGATGAAACAATTATTCACATAAGAAATAACAGAAAACCACTGAATCCATTCCAACCCCCCTCCCAAATTCATATAACCTGCCACAACATGTATATTTGACCTAATATATTAACGATAAACATGTAGCAACAGTAAATATTTAGTGATAATAATAATAAGGCATGTAAATTAACATTTATAATAATTAATAATAAATAATAATAAAGCAAAAATAAACGAAGTCAATTAACCCTTCCAATCGTCAAATGTGGCAAAGATGTCACAAGGACAGGCAGAAGGTGGTGCATAATAGAGGAGAATTTTGTACGTGTGCACAATGCCAGAGAGGAAAGGCTCGTAGTGAGCTCCCACAAGGCCAGTGCTTCAACAAATAGTGGGGCGTCCCCCCCCCCTTGGGGGGCACGGTGTGATGCCCGGGGGGTATGTATGACTCTAGGGAACATGCTTTTTTGTCATACTGTACTAGAATTAAGTGTAATTGTGCGTCCACCACAGTAGTTGGCAGTGGCGTACTCATTGTCATGCTATGGTGTCGGAAAAAAAGCACCAAGCAAACGATATGAAGTGCTGTAAACACTATTAGTAGTCGCGCGCAGGGTGCTGGGGGGGTCGTGAAATTATTTTTTTCTTGTATGTGTGTGGGGGGGGGAAGGTCACAGAAAACAAGAAGGAAAACACGAGGACGAATATGAGGCTAATCGGTCCGGAAAAGCCATTTCCCCAGCACAGCTCATAAATTAAAATTTTGCTCTTTGGATAAGGCAGATTTTTGGTGAGATCGAAGCTTGTATCATGGAAAATTCATTATAAAAAAACATTCGTAAGTTAAGGTACCCCTGTATGAAGATGATGTAGGCCCTGCCTAAAATCGGAGATTGAAAGACAATGTTTCTTCTGATACAAGGTTTTAATGTGGATTTGTTTTGATGACACTATTGATGATGTAATGTCATGTACCAACATGTTATGAAACACCCCCCACCCACCCCTAATAAACAAAAGTTGTAGTATTGTCTGAAAGTGTTAAGGTGTTGAGATACGATTTCTTTAATGGAACCCCGATATCACTACAGGATAGTGAGATGCCATACGCATGTGGTTCACTTCCACAAGCACGTTATTCGCAGCAGAAACATCACGCGCTTCATAAATGTGATTGGGATAGAAGCCTTTCTATTCAGATGAGTAACGCATTGCGTCGCGGTAATCGTTTGTTTTTCTAGCTTGAACGGACGGACACGGTGCTCGCGACACAAAATAATTCCCTTATGTATGGTGCTTCGCTTGCATATTAAATGGCAAGTCAAAAATTTAGGAATTAAAGGATCTCGTTCCGAAATAATTAAAATAATATTTTATTCCGGATCACAAGTTACATGTAAAGGTTCTAAGCAAGTGAAATTTTATTTAAAAAACAAAAGAAATGTTTTAACCCATTATGATATAGACACGGCTAAGCCTCACTGGGTTTTTTTTTTTTTTTTTTTTTTTTTTTTTTGGTGGCCTATGTGCATTTATTCCCAGTTTTCATCCCCAACTATTGTAACTCTGAATGTAATAATCTAATCTAGGTCAGATAGTTTATCTCCCCCTCCCCCACACCAGGGCTTCTTATACTGCATTACTGTATATACATCTCTCTCGCTCTCTCGCTCGCTCGCTCTCTCTCTCTCTCACGAGGCTGGTGCCTGCAAACCCGACTGGTAATCTAGGGGGAAATCAAGTAGTAGAGAAAGTTAGGAAGCGCAGGTAATGAATAGAGAATTAGTGTGAAGTCGCAAGTTAATGAACGCCCTCGCAGTCTCAGACAAAGAACACGGAAAAGTAAATTGAAAAAAAAAGGCAAAGAAAGAAAGAATGAAAGATCATGTAGCAAGTGTGGCAGTCATCCAGATCCCTAATGAGACCTGCAAATAAAGTTCCACTGTCAGAATTTGCATAATGCCTTTAATTCTATATATAGAGAGATGGCAGAGATATGTAGGAAAGTTTGCAATTGAAGTAGATTTGGAAAGTTTGGTGTGTGTGTGTGTGTGTGTGTGTGTGTGTGTGTTTTAAGTATAAATAATGGCTTTGAAAGGAAGCTTTACAGGACCTTTGTGTGGGGAGCTCAGTAGCGAGGTCAGGTGGGAGTTGTGTCAGGGGTTTGGCTCTCTGTGTCCTGCCCTGCCTGCTGTTGAGCGCCGGTGACATCTGCTCCCTGCATGTCTCTCCTGTGATGGGGAGCATCAGTGCAGATGTTCCAGCGTTAGGGTCTCAGTCGGAGCCCAGCACCCCTGCACTATATGGTCTTTTTGATGTGTGGATGAAAAGAAATCCTGCAAGCCACCACAGGGCTCTGGGGACAGCAGGGGAGGCAGAGAGAGGCAGAGAGCGTGAGTGGGTGGGTGTGTGTAAGGGCTTTCAGGGGTCGTCTCATTATAATTTCAATCAGACCTGGGACCTGGCCTGAAACTCTCCTCCTGGCCTTGGCCCTGTAGAACTATAATCCTGAAGAAGCACTTTAGCTTTTCAGGCTCACCTGAGGTCACCTTCCCCATTTTACTCGGGTAAAAAAGAAACGAATACTTTTCAAAAAGTGCACCATGGTTCCTGCATGGTTCCTCGCATTCCTGTCCCTGGTATATTCGGAGTAGTGAGTAAACTGCAAACTTTTCTAAATAAGCAGGGGTGAGAAAAATACAGTACTGTGAACGAGAAGTCGTCCGAGGACTCCAAGGAAACCCATTCAAGTATGAGGAGAACATGCAAATGCACTGGCCGAGGCTGGTACTCGTACCCAGGACCTTCTTGCTGTGGGACATAAAAATCTGCCTTTTTTTTTTTTCTTTTTTTTTTTAACCACAATGTCATAGGATCGTTAAAAGGATGCAGTCTGACCGCTAGGGGGTCACGGGTTCGATTCATGGGCTCAGGAGTTTCTGAGTGGAGTTTGTATGCTTTCCCTTTAGTTGCATGGGTCTCCCCTGGGCACTCCGGTTTCCTTTCACAGTCCAAAGACATGCGCATTCGGATGACTGGCTGATTCAATTTGTCCTGAGGTGTGAATGTGTGTGAATGGTTTCTCGGGATGGCCCAGTGATGGTCTGGCAAACTTTCAGGTTAGTACTCCACCTTTGTTCAGTGTCCGCTGAGAGTAGGATTAAGCTGTTTAGCAAATGGATGGGTGCTGGTCGCTGTGTGTGTGTGTGTGTGTGTGTGTGTGTGTGTGTGTGTGCACGCTTACCTGGAAAAGGCATAGCATCAGGATGCGCCGCAAGCCGGCGGAGGCAGTGTGATGCTGTGGGTAATGTTTCTGAGTCCTGACATTCATGTGGCTGTTACTCTGAGACGTCCCACGTAGCTTTTTTCCTTCTGTTTAAATCTTTGAAATCCATGCTTCTGAGTCAGTCACCCAGCCCGTGGACCTTCCCTCTACACACAGGTGCAATCATACCTTTAATGGGAAAGTAAGTGAAAGGAAACTCGCGCTTGGAGATTACCCGAAACAAGGGATGAGCTCTGTGTTAAAGATCAAAGCCGCCAGAAACAAAGAGTGATTTCAAACAAGCACTGGAAACTCGGCAGCAAAAAGCCCACAACTCATCTGATAACACTTAGATCTATAAATGTTTGTTGAATATATTTATTTATTTGAAGATTATTTGCCACGGTAATAAGTTGGCCCTTAACAAGCACTTGAGGGAGACGCTTTTCTTTGAGGCTTCTTTATCTTGCAGCACCATTGAGCAGCAGGCTTTGGGATTTAGGAGACTATTAGAGAGAGGTTTTTTTTTTTTTTTTTTTTTTTATGAAGTTGTAGTTAATGAGTGATATGCATGTGATTTCCCACTTCTTATGTTCTTTTTATGGGTTATGGGCGTGTAAGAGGGGGAAAGAGAAGCTGGAGAATTGGGCACAATTTCATGGTTTTATGGATTTAACCCTGCATTTGCCTGAAACCCCACATGGCCCATTTAGTGTGTAATTATTATTATTATTATTATTATTATTATTATTATTATTAATTTCATCTCACACTCGTACAAGGATTTGATTTCTAGGAATCATACTGTGGGTTGGTATTCACCGTGTTAAACAACCACATCTTTAGCCTCTCCTGTTGATTTCTGTTGATGTCACTGTGTGTTTGTGTAAAGTTTTAGCATTGAAATCACTTCTTTGAATTTTTATGGGAGTTTATTTGTCCCCTGTTTTGTATTTATAGGGTTGGGTCCTCGAGGCCATCCCGAAAACCAGAGAACAGGCACTGGGGCTGCAGGCATCCGGCATCACAGCTGAGCATGTTGGTCAGTCCTTCACTTCTCTCACACATACACAGCTGAACTCAGGATCCGTTCTAGTCTCAGAGATATGCTTTCACGACGTATCACCAAAATGTAATTTATTGGATGCACATAAATATTTTAATTTATTTTTTACTAAAATGTTATACCTTATAAATACAACGCATAGGCTAATATCTTTTTATTTACATTTTTACTTGTTTTTTTTATATCCTATGCGTTATTTTATTTTCTTTATTATATATATATATATATAAAATTATAATGTGTGTGTGCGCGTGTTATTAGCGAAGCAGAAAAAATGCTAAAATGTGCTCACTTAATATGCGTTGTGGTGTTTGAGCCCCAACACACGTACATCAATGAGACATTATTATTATTATTATTATTATTATTATTATTATTATTATTGTGATTTAAAAAAAAAAAAAGAAATATTTCCAGAATTATAATACTAATGATTTCAAATGTTTGTGTCACCATTGCTTGTCCCTCTAATTTATTATAATCGATCTTATAATAATAATAATAATAATAATAATAATAATAATAATAATAATAATAATAATAAAAGGATAAAAATGAAACATGGGTGCATTTTTGCAAAAATTGAAGACAAATGATAAACTACACCAATTGAAAATGGATTGAATAAATACTTCCTCTTGAATACTTTTCAACATCTCGATCAATGACCTGATTTAAACAACGCAGTGAGAGATTTTTAGACTTGAAACAATGAGAATATTAAACAATTTTGATCATTCACACAAAAACACCAAAATTTCTGCCCAAAGTTTTTAGACTCCACTGTAGCAGCGGTGTCTATTAATGAATTTGTCCAGTCATGAGTTTTAAATGATCCATGGCAGAGAACAAAACTGTCCTTTATAAACGTATTTCTTTCACGTCTCAGTGATGCTCCAGGCGCCCGACGACGTCCTGACTGAAAGGAGTATGGGCAAGAGGATAGACCCTGTCACAGGAGGTAATGTCTGGATAATTACTGCAATTTTTCAGTTCAGAGTCGTGCACAGAGACACACAGCCAAGACGCACAACCTTGTTAGAATGCGTCTCATGAACCGCAGACTTTAACCAAATACAGCCTGTTCTCTGAATCCCAAATACTGCCAAGTCCTCCGGGTGCAGCGCAGACGCACTATAATGAGCAAAAAGCTCTCGCTGCCTGTCGATTCTGTTCCACAGTATAATTGCAATCTCCCACTTTTTCAGAATAGAACTTTGATAGCTTTATGCTTTAAGGCGCGTTAACTGCTTTAATTAATTGGTTTAATTGCAATTTAAAGTGTGATTTTCTTCATTATTTAAGAAAAACAGTACTGCATCAACAATGCTTATACCGTTATGTATTTATATACATATATTTATTTAATAATATCAAATTTGGAAATTAATCATTTAAATGCTCACTTTTCCAAGAAGGCTTTGCATTAATATTGAGTTGCGATTATTTTTGCCATTAACATTCCATTGTGTTACTTTAAAAAAAAGAAAAATATCAGGTTCTGGAAAGTGTTGTGGAACCATATTCCTCCCGCTGCCTGTGTTACAGCAGCTTCATTCATTCATTTTCTGAACCGCTTAATCCTTATTAGGGTCAATGGGAGCCTGGCGCCCATCTCAGCTGACTCCGGGCGAGGGCAGAGTACACCCTGTACAGCTCGCCAGGTCATCGCAGGGCAGAGACATGCTGACGGATTTGCAGCTACTCTTGACGAAAGTCAGCAATGGTTCTTTTACATGAACCTCTCACCATAGATAGTGAGGGACATGGCTGGCCTTTGATAACCCAGTTAGCTGCACTGGGGGGGACAGTGACAATCTTGTGGAGAAGGGGACTCGAATCCCCAACCTTAGAATCAGCAATCCAGCACTTTTTACCACCAGGCCACCATTGCCTTTGGGTTACAGCACATTATAAAATCATTTAACAACAAATCTCTGAAGGATGTGCTTTCAATACTCGGTGGCATTTATAAAACAACAAACTGAATTCTGGGAAGGATGGGCCCACTCCTTTAATGCTGAAGTGTGGGTTTCCTCTTGGTATTTCAGTTTTCTCCGAAGACATGCGGATTAGGCTGATTGGCTGTTGATTCTAGGTGTGAGTGTGTGATTGGTTGTATGTGTGTTCACCTGTGATAGTCTGCTGAGCTGTTCAGGGTGTACCCTGCATTTGCCCAGGGTCAGCTGAGACAGGCTACAGCCTCCCCCACAACCCTGATAGGAGGAATAAGTGGTTCGGGAGATGAGGCAGCTGAGAGTGAGTGAGGGTTGGAGGCTGGCGTAGCTCAAAGAACGAAAAGATTTCACTTCTGAAGGCCAAAACATTTTATATTCATTTAAAATTACCAATAATTTGAGTACATAATACTTAAGTTAATTGATTTGAATCAAAGAATAAGAATTTTTTTAACTCTAGTTTCAAATATTTAAATATCTCAGTATGTAAAATTTCCTCCTTAATCCCGGTCATGCTGGATGGAGCATGTCACATTTGTGAGGCGCTCCACCGAAAGTAGGCGCTTGTCGCACACACCACTTTTGAGATAAAGGCCAGAAAAGTACAAATGGTCCTTAACCTTTATTTTATTCACTGAAATGGCTATGAAGACGATATGCACGTAAATAATGCAGGCTAATTGCAAAGGAAGATCTGAAAAGAGCACATTAGTATGGATGCTAAATTCGACGCGAGAATTGGGCTTTGAAGATGCCGGGATACTTGAAGATTATTTCGCCGGTGAGTATTTTTCTCTGCATGCAAAATTTGATTATGGAATTTTTTTGAGTATTTAATTTGTGTGTAATCTTGTCTGGACTGGACATGCTGGATCATGGGTTGTTTAGTTTTGTACGAAAATTGGTCAAGACCTGAAAAATACTTAAATGCTTCATTCCTTTTACAGATGAACAAACTGATGATGATGATGATGCCAGCTGTGTTGATGAAGATTTTGATGTTGATGAAGAGGCATCTGTTAATAAAAGTGTGATGAGTGGTGTTTGTGAAGATGATGTGATCCTTTCTGCTGAGCAGGATATAGATGAAAATGATGATGCTGAGGGCAGAGTTGACGAAGCTTACTTGTATAAAGAGATCAGAGTTTTTTGTTATATAGTTTTCTTAATTTCAGTGTGATTGTTTAAACCTGACAGTTTTTTTTTTTTTTCAATCAGTATCATTTAAAGGCATTTGAACCTTTATATGATGCTCGAAAAGATGCATACTGATCTTATTACATAACAAATGGAAAAAAAGTCGTTTTTTTGGTTAATTTTTGGGGGGTTAACACGATGACTGATGGGTTTAAAAAGGGCGTGTCAGATTAAAATGAGGATGAGTTCTCTTATGTCTGTCTGTCTTCCTTTTGGCTTTTTCCCTTTTACTCAGGAGTCGCCACAGCGAATCATCTGATTCGCACGTTTGATTTTGGCAGAGGTATTTACGTCGGATGCCCTTCCTGTCACAACCCTTTTTAGCAAGGGACAGAAACACGCTGACGGCTTTGCAGCTACTCTTTACGAAAGTCAACAATGGTTCTTTTACATGAACCTCTCACCATAGACAGTGAGAGACATGGCCCGCCTTTGATAACCCAGTTAGCTGCACTGGGGGGGACAGTGACAACCTTGTGGAGAGTGGGACTCGAACCCCCAACCTTTGGAACCGATCCAGCGCCCTATACCACTTCTCTTATCATCTCTTCCTAAAACTTTTCCTAGACATGTTTTCTAAAAGTTTGGCTGAGGTGCATAAAAATGTTTGGTTGCTGAGGACTAATGATGTTGGAAGAAGTGCAATCTTTGTGCTCATTTTTCTCTAAAATGTCTTTTGAGTTTTTTAGTTAAATGCTGACACAATTAATGGCATTGCTCGCTCAGTTTTCAAGGTATTGACAAACTTTTTGCTATATTTTTCAGTTTTGGGCCTCGATCTGACTGTAAAAATCTCATTTTTCGTTTTTGGACACAAGAGCCTACTTTCGGTGGAGTGGCTCACATTTTTGGTGCGAGATTTATTCTTCAGTTTTTAATCGCGTGAACCACCTGATGGTGAAAACATCCTGTGCACCAAACTGCTACTTCATCATCATTTTCTGTAACCGCTTCATCCTAATTAGGGTCGCGGGGAGGCTGGTGCCCATCCCAGCCAACTCAGGGCGAGGGCAGAGTACACCCTGGACAGCTCGCCAGGCCATCGCAGGGCAGAAACACGCTGACGGCTTTGCAGCCTACTCTTGTCGAAAGTCAGCAATGGTTCTTTTACATGCCTCTCACCATAGACAGTGAGAGACATGGCCGGCCTTTGAGAACCCAGTTAGCTGCACTGGGAGGACAGTGACAGCCTTGTGGAGAGTGGGACTCGAACCCCCAACCTTTGGATCAGCGATCTGGTGCCTTATACCACTAGACCACCACTGCCCTCCAAACTGCTACTTAATGTATCATTCTATGTTTAATTGCACTGATGTTGATGTTGAGTCAGATATACTGTATAGCAGTCATAATATGATTTACAGTGAAATTGAATTACACGCCCTATATTAACCATGGCAGGGGCTGTTTTATGCCTTCAGATGTGTACCACACGACCTCCACGAAGCCTGAGAGTACCAAAGTGGCTCAGAAGCCGGATCGCATGATGGTGGAAAAGGGAATAGCTTGTAAGCTGCAGGAGTACCATCGGGAGGTCCAGGGGTTACAGGGTACTTACAGCAAATACCTGAAGATATTTGATGCTGACCAGCCCCATATTGACGATGTGTTTGCTCAAGGTGAGATTGCTCTGCCTCCCAGTGTCTTCACTTTATCCTCTGGACACATTTAGAGGGTATTTCTTAATGCACTGCTTTTAAAGAGACTGGGAAATGTGTATCTATAGCAGCATTCACTCACGCTAACATTATTTAATACTTAAAATTCAGTCATGTTATTCAGAATAGACCGCACGGGGTCTTTTTCTTATCCTTTTAGAGCTCCGCCCTTTTTGTTTGTTACCATAACTGAGCTGCAAGACAAAGCTCTCAATTTGCCTGTCGATCTACGTTCCAACTCTCACCTATGGTCACGAGTTTCGAATAGTGACTGAAAGAACAAGGTCACGGATACAAGCGGCTGAAATGAGCTTCCTTCGCCAGGTGGCGGGGCTCTCCCTTAGAGATAAGGTGAGGAGCTCTACCATCCGGGAAGAGCTCGGAGTAGATCCGCTGCTCCATTGCATTGAGAGAGGCCAGTTGAGGTGGCTCGGGCATCTGGTCAGAATGCCTCCCGAACGCCTCCCTGGTGTGGTGTTTTGGGCATGTCCAACCAGGAAGAGACCCCGGATTCGACCTAGAACACGCTGGAGGGACTATGTCTCTGGGCTTGTCTGGGAATGCCTCGGTGTCCACCCCAGAAGATCTGGAGGAAGTGGCCGGGGAGAATGATGTCTGGACCTCTTTGCTTAGGTTTCTGCCTTTGCGACCCGACCCCGGAAGAAGCCAACCATGGCTGTGAATATTAAGGGAAAAAAGTGTAGAACATCAAATGTCTTAGTGTTTTGAGTACATCGCCCGAGTAATAATAATTCACTGCAGGTTTGTCGGTACACTTCACAATGTTAATGCATTTATATGCACTAAAAATAGCAAGAATAAGTACATGAGTGTTTGAGACATAGCATTACATCACTACATACTTGCCAGACGTTTCAGGATATTAAAAGTAATAAAGGGGAGCCTATTATCCATTCTTTCATTTTCTGCACCGCTTAATCCCAATTAGGGTTCCGGGAGGTGACACCCGACTCCAGGCAAGGGCGGGGCTCACCATGGACAGATCCTAAGCCCATTGCAGTGCCAACACTCCGACAACCATTCAAACTCGCACTGGCACCTAGTGGTGATTTGCAACAGACAATTAGCCTACTGTGCGTATTTTTGGATTGCGGGAGGAAACTTGAGTACCCGGAGGAAACCCACGCAAAAACGAGGAGAACATGCAAACCACACAGAAACGCCCGAGCTGGAAATCGAACCCAGGACCCTATTGCTTTGATGCAGACATGCTAACCACTACGCCACCATGCTGCCAGAGCTTATTATTTGATTTTATTTATTTTTTGAGTTTGACATGCTGTCTGTATGTCTTCCTTTCGGCTTTTTCCCTTTTACTCAGGAGTCGCCACAGCGAACCATCTGATTCGCACGTTTGATTTGGCAGAGATTTTTACGTCGGATGCCCTTCCTGTCACAACCCTTTTAGCAAGGGACAGAAACACGCTGACGGCTTTGCAGCTACTCTTTACGAAAGTCAGCAATGGTTCTTTTACATGCTTCTCACCATAGACAGTGACAGACATGGCCCGCCTTTGATAACCCAGTTAGCTGCACTGGGGGGGGACAGTGACAACCTTGTGGAGAGTGGGACTCGAACCCCCAACCTTTGGATCAGCGATCCAGCGCCCTATACCACTAGACCACCACTGCCCGAGTTTGAGTTTGACATATTGTATTAATCCTAAAAGGGAAATTACTACGTCGGAGTTAATCCCATCCAAAGTGAGCCTGCACTTGGAGCAGTGGGCTTCTGCACTCATTGAGGGCACCCAGAGAGCAGTTTGGGGTTAGGTGCCTTGTTCAAGGACACTTCAGCCATAAAGGTGGAAAAAAGGTAGGTACAGATTAGTCCCCCACGGGCGCACATTTTTCCTGCTGGATTGGGAATCAAACCAGCAACCATTCGGTCCAAAACTCACTTCTCTAACCATTAGGCCATGGCTGCCCCTAAACTTTCATATACATAATTAATTTATTATTAATTTACATTTATTAATATATATAATTTTATATCTAATACATGTATTATTTGATTTATATTAACTGGGTTTAAATCAGTTGAATAACATCTTCATTTTCTAAGCTGCTTACTTCTAATTAGGGTCATGGAGAGGCTGGTTCCCATCAAGGCCACAACTCTGGGTAAGGGCGGGGAATAATACCCTGGACAGCTCTCCAGGCCAACACTCGCCCAACCTTTCACACCTTGGGGTGATGATATGGAACAGCCAATTAACCTACTGTGCATGTTTTTCGACTGTGAGGAAACCTGAGTACCCGGAGGAAACCCACGTAAGCACCGCAAGAACATGCAAACTCCACACAGAAACACCTGAGCTGGGAATCGAACCCAGGACCTTCTTGCTGTGAATTGGGACATGACAGCCACTACGCTACCATGCCGTCCCGTATATGATTCGATCATTTTCTGAACCGCTTCATCCTAATTTGGGTCACAGGGAGGATGGCACCCATCTCAGCGAAGACTGGGCAGGGGCAGAGTATATCCTGGACAGCTCGCCGGGCCATCACAGGGTAGAAACACACAGATAGCTATTCAGACTGCACTTGACAAGATCAGCAATGAAACAATGAACTTTTCACCACAGACAGTGAGAGACATGGCAGGCCTTTGCTGACCCAGTTAGCAGCACTTGGGGGACAACAGTGGTAACTACCAAGAGAGGGGCTTGAACCCCCAGCCTTGGGACCAATAATCAAGCACCTTACCATTGATTGCCCCCGCCCACATACGGACACACACAGGCATTCAGTGGGACTTAATCCACCTCTTAATACCATGTACTGTGTGTGTGTGTATGTATGTGTGTATATATATATATATATATATATATATATATATATATATATATATATATATATACATACAGTCGACCCCCTTACGAAAAATCCAGGTTACGAAAAACATTTTCCTAAATTTTCATCTTCTGTATACGAAACAATTGCTTCTTACGAAAAGCACCAAACGCGCCATTCAAAAATTCAAATGCGCCATTCAAACAATGCACGAGTTGCTCTCTCTCATTGGCTGTTTCCCAACATCCCGCCCCGCTGGCCTCCCATTGGCTAGGAGGGAGCTGAATCTCCATAGTACTGCACCCATAAAGCTTGTTTGTCACACGCGTAAAGGAGAGCTGTCCTGTTGGTTCGTGCGTTTCGAGAGTGTTCATTGCAGCTTATTTTTCATTTTTTTTAAGTTGTTTAAATCAGTAAATGTTTAATAAATGTGGCGCGCTCAGCCGAATGTGGGCAAAAGGCGGCTCATCCGGACCTCTGATCCCTCAAGCAAACAGGTGAATGTTGAGTAATAAACGTGTTGAAAGCGCACTTGCCTGCTTGACAGATCGGAAATCCAGACAAGCCACGTTCCGCCCCAAAAGCTCCGGTGTCGGCCGCGACGCCTCCCGCACTTGGCGGAGCGCGTCACAAATGTTTAATAATGTTTAATGTTTGGTTTGGTTACTAAAAAAATTGGTTCATTAAAAAATGTTTAATAATGGTTTAATTAATAAATATGTTAAAAGTTTTAAATGGTTTAATAAATAATTTTCTTTTACTTTCAATTTTCAATTTTTCATACAAAATTGGTGTACTTTTATCATTTTTAAAGTGTTTATGGCGTAGGTTTGGGAGCCTTGGAACGAATCACATGTTTTACATGTAAAATGCGCCCCCAACTTACAAAAACTCCAGGTTACGAAAAATGCTCTGGAATGGACTAATTTTGTAAGTAGAGGGCCGCGTGTGTGTGTGTGTGTGTGTTGTTTGTACAATTTTAATTGATTAAAGTGTTATCCCATGTTCGTCAGGTGTTTATAATCCTGGGATGGTGAAGCAGTCAGATCCTGCCATTGCTGAGTGTGATATTAATATTCTATCTGACAATCTTTTCAACTTGAAAGTTATTTAAAAAAAACAAAATTAAATGATTCTGATTCAAAAGTAAGTTCAAGGTAGCTCATCCTAATTGTTTAAGACCCTGCGCCATGTTTCAAGTCCTCGTCAAAGTCTCCTGCCCGAGTCGGCGTACTGAAAAACCTTCAATCCTCCGCGTACGTCCAGGATAGTATTTCCACACCGTGTTGACCTGAGCTGTGGTCAGAGCTCAGCAGTGCAGCTGCTCCAGTGAGAGTCAGTGATTGGCCCGGTTAGGGGAATTCGCCTCGGGCACTGCTGCAGGCGCCTAGTGTCCCACGAGGACCTGATCAACAATGCGCATCCTTCACCAGAGCCTGAGCCGCCGTCCCAGTATAACCGGTCTCAATATTACACCACTCAACTTGACAAAATAATAATGCGCTTCCTTTTGTTGTGGGGATAAGGAGCACGCCGCCGTCTGCTGAATATTTTAACTCTCGTTTGCATACATCATCCGATTATAGAGCGAGGAAAGATCTTTGCGGGGATTCGGAGGAATTTATTTTTTCCTGTACGTGTTCATGTTTACATATAGAGCCTGAATTGGTTAATTTCTAATTAGGGCTTGGTATAATTATATAATTTAAAAATTACAATAAACACAGTAGGGAGAGCCTAATATGTTTATACGCCATAATCAGTGTGTTAATGATAGATTCCACTTTTCTGGCATTTCACTCTCTCTTTGTGTGACGATCTTAATTCATATTCATATTCTCCAACTGCCATGTGCGGCTGAATGAGCTCATTGCGCTATTATAGCTAGCATTAGTGCATTAGTATTGCATCCACACTGCCATATAGAGCACCAGGAGAGCAACTCCACACTCTTCCACTAATGGTTTGAAGATCTCAGCTTGATTTTTAAATGCAGGGTTTGTGCCGACGTGTTCCGACGCGTCTGTCTATATTTAATTCCACTCAGCGTGCTTGAGTTAAACGGTGCAAATAAAACAAATATTTGCTATCTTTCTCCTCTATAAAACATTCATGGCCTCGAGACCGAGCCATAAACTGCAATAAAAATGTCGCCCTAAATATTGATTATTGCTAATTCAGCATGCGGTTTGATTGTGACATTACTAGCCTCCCCTTGACGTAGCCTTTTAACACATTAGCATGTTTAGCATATTAACCATTTATCGGTGCCGTTGTCTGGCAATTAGCGTAAAAGCGTAGGACGAGAGAGACTCATTAGTTATAATTAGGCCACTGTTAATTATCACATATTAGAGAGAACAGACGAAAGACATTGTCATGGGTGAAGCCCAGCTGCAAACAGATGTTCGCTGCCCTCATGGAGTACAGACGAGGCCCCTAATGATTTATTCATTGAGCCGGCTTCCTTATATTCAGATTAGCCATGACGGCTGTTTATCTTCTGAAGACGTGGCATTTAAAAGGACATTCTCGGCGCTCCTACGTGAATGCAGGATGATCCAGCTCCATTAACCAGCTAAACAAGCTTTATTTTATTATTCGAGCAATACAAGACACGGAGATGGAATTTGTGGAATAAAAGCAGGCCGACTTGGGTAGAATACATGGATCCCTCACTTTCCGCAGTTAATCGGGACCGAGATCCCCCCGCGACCATCAAATTTCGCGAAGTAGGATCACTGCCCCCAACCCCTCTGATTGACGTATATATACATGTATGTGTATATAATATCAATAAATACATATTCAATATTATAAATGCTTATAATAACAATGAAACATTCAAAAATAATGCATAAGATGCAAATAAAATATAAATACACAGACGCGTGCGCACTCTGATGCACACCTCACAAAAATGTAAGTAGTTTTGTTGGGAGGTTTTGGGTTTTTTTTTTTTTTTTTTTTGGTTTAGGCTTTTCTTTTTTTCTTTTTTTTTTTTTTTTGCATAATTGGCCTTGTTTTTGTGGCATTTTCCTTAACCTTTCCCCCTATTCTTCCTTAATATCCTTATTTTTTTAATTCAATCTTCTTCTTTTCCTTTCGGCTTTTCCCTTCAGGGGTCACCACAGCGAATCATCTGCCTCCATCTCACCCTATCCTTTGCATCTTCTTCTCTTACACCAACGACCTTCATGTCCTCCTTCACCACATCCATTATTTTTTTAATTCAATGAATATTTAAAAAACAAACAAAAAAAAAACGCGATGTACTGAAGCCGCATGAATTGAAGCACGAAGTCGCGAGGGATCCTTGTACTAGGTTTAACTACACGCGTCTGCGGTGACCGGTATAATTAGCGCACTGACACTGACATATTAACTACAATTAAGCTCGCCAGACTGATCGGTTTGTTATTGATTGCTAGCATTTGTTAGCTGGCACTATTGTTTATCATTTGCTGGAAAGCTAAACATTTTCCCAGGACGATGCCATAAACTAGATTGCGCGATCGGACGTGGAGCTAGAGCTGCATCTCCAGAACCCTTCACCGGAATAAATCTGTCTGTCTTCTCTTTCCTTTATCCCGCAGTGCTGAAGTTTGTTCTGTCCAGACATCGCTCTGATGCACCTCACACTCCCAGAATCCTCTTGATCGGACCACCAGGATGTGGGAAGAGTCTCCAGGCCAGCTTGCTTGTGCAAAAGTACAACCTCGTCAATAGTAAGCTACTGCACGGTTTCCAAACCTCTCTTAATCATCCGTTCATTAAAAACAAATCAAGAAGGGTTATTCTATCTGAGGAAAATAATCACAGGGTTACTCATGTATTCATTCATTAATTAGGGTCGCAGGGAAGCTGACCCTTCTCAGACGGCTCTGGGCAAAGGCAGGGTACACTCTGGACAGCTCGCCAGGCCATATCAGGGCAATACACACACACACACACACACACACGTACACAAAACCATTCAATTTAACTCAATTTCAATTACAGAATTGTTTACAATTACAGGGATCCCTCTCTACTTCGTGCTTCAGTTTCTGCGGCTTCAGTGCATTGTGGGTTTTTCAAAAAGTTTTCATTGAAAAATACAAAAATAAGGGAAAGTTAAGGAAAATGCCACAAAACAAGGCTAATTATTAAAAAAACAAAACAACAACCCAAACCCCCCAACGAAATTACTTACATTATGTCAGATATGCATATAAGTGTGTGCGTGCGGGCGCGCGTGTGTGTGTGTGTGTATTTATATTTTATTTACATCTTATGCATTATTTTTGAATATTTAATTGTTATTATAAGCATTTATAGCATCAAATATTTATTTATTGGTATTCTATACACATATGCAGTACATGTGTATGTATACGTCAGTCAGGGGGTAGATCCTACTTTGAGGAAATCAGCGGTCGTGGGGGGGGTCTCGGTCCCCATTAACCACAGAAAGTGAGGGATCCCTGTACATAAAAACATAAACAACACCTAACTAATCAGATTTGAGAATTAAGCAACTCTGTGGTGTAATTATTTAAGACATTTTCGAAAGCTTTATTATTATTATTATATTATACAGTATTTATATTATACAGTGGTACCTCACTTTACAAAAGTCTCGCCAAACGAAAAATGCAGGTTACGAAACACATTTTCCTAAATTTTTTGTCTCTGCATATGAAACAAGTTCACATTACGAAAGTGCCATCTTTAAAATTCAGTCGCGTCATTCAAACAATGCACGAGCTGCTCTCCCATCAATGACGTTCAAACATCCCGCCCCGCTAGCCTCACATTGGCTAGGAGGGATGACGCAGTTACCTTTCATTGCCTGTCTCCCAACATCCCGCCTCGCTGGCCTCCCATTGGCTTGGAGGGATGACACAGCTCCCTCCTTATTGGCCATCTCCCAACATCCCGCCCCGCTGGCCTCCCATTGGCTAGGAGGGATGACGCAGCTCCCTCCCATTGGCTGTTATGGAGCTGTTAAAGCATCTCCCATGATGCTTTTCGTGTAAAGGACAGAGTTACTGTTGTTTTATGCTTTATTTCTTGACTCAGGCTTTTAACCTTCCATAAACATTTGTAAGATTATAACTCTGCTAAGAAGACATGGTCAACACACACACACACACACACACACTCGTGTGCGTGTGTGATTTCCGGTGCGAGTGAGAAGAAACTGGCTCGAGTGATATCACAAAGGAATATGGCCAAACCCGTCTACCATCGGTACAATATTGATGCAGATGGAGGCCTTAAAAGGTCTACTTTTATCATTTTTAAAGGGTTTAGGGGTAGTATTGGGAGCCTTGGAATGAATCCTATGTTTTACATGTAAAATGCCGTTCAATTTATGAAAAATGAAGGTTACAAAAAAGGTTCTGGAACAGATTAATTTCGTAAAGTAAGGTAACACTGTATTATTATTATTTTCATTCATTCATTCATTTTCTGAACCGCTTAATCCTAATTAGGGTCACAAGGAGGTTGGCGCCCACCTCAGCTGACTCTGGGTGTGGACGGGATACACCCTGGACAGCTCGTCAGGCCATTGCAGGGTCAACACTCGCACAACCATTCATACTCCCATTCACACCTTGTTGCAATTTGGAACAGCCAAGTAACCCACTGTGCATGTTTGTGGACTGTGGGAGGAAACCGGTGTACCCAGAGGAAACTTTCACAAGCACGGGGACAACATGCATACTCCACACAGAAACACGCGAGCTGGGAATCGAACCCAGGACCATCTTGCTATGAGGCGGACATGCTATAAATAATAATAATAATATTATCATCCTTTACAGTATTTTCTTCAGTGCCTCTTGTGCTGATGATTTTGTATTCCCTGTCCTTTTATTTTCTGCCTTGAAACGTTCTTAAAGGTCACTCCGAGCATTGCGCATTCTCTTTATTTAAAATTTAAAGCCACTCTATTTTTCTGCTTGTCTCTCTTCCATGTGCTCTGCCTGATTGTTTTTCTCTTTTTCTCCTCTCTATTTTATATCACATTCTCCTTCCTTCTGTTGCTTTTTCTGTCTCTCTCTCTCTCTCTCTCTCTCCATCTCTAGTTTGTTGTGGTGAACTTTTGAAAGCAGTGGTGGCGGATGAGAGCAGTATGGGAGAGCTCATTAAACCCTTTCTGGAGTCAGGACGGCAAGGTAAACTTCTTCACCTCCTCACACACGCATACTGTCAAACAGGTCACGCACCGAGGAGAGCTGACGCTGAAGTCTAAGGGGCATATTTGGAGTCTGCCGACTCTGTTAGAGTTTTCTGCTTTCAGGCAAATAATTAGACCACCCACATCACGCAGATGGGTCTTGCTACATCATGATGTTTGCATATGTATAATGGTATGGTAAAAATAAACCTGGAACATCCATTCGTCCTATTAGTTTTACAATACTCTTACCATGGAGAGTTCGTGTTGGAATAATTACGGTATATTTATCAGACAAGCTTGTGCTAATCTGACTGTTCTCCTAAGAATATATATATATATATATATATATATATATATATATATATATATACATACACAAAAATAAAAGGACAGGACAAAGACTTTCTATTGAAACTCCATTTATCACTACAGATCTGTTTCGAGGGGTGGTGAAACCATCCTCTCTCTTCAGGTGATTATAGAAGATAATCTTCCATCTTCTATAATCACCTGAAGAGAGAGGATGGTTTCACCACCCCTCGAAACAGATCTGTAGTGATAAATGGAGTTTCAATAGAAAGTCTTTGTCCTGTCCTTTTATTTTTGTTTATTTGCTCTACCAGAAAGTATTGAGCACTCTCCTACAGAAGGATCTACTTAGAAAATCCTATATATATATATATAATATATATATATATATATATAATATATATATAATATATATATATATATATATATATATATATATATATATATATATATATATATATATATATATATATATATATATATATATATATATAATATAGGCTTTACTCGGATATGCACCGGTAGCCAGAGTGACCATTTAATTCTAACCATTCTCACTGGATTGTGCAAAATAAAGCATTTAATGTATTCATTCATTCAATTTCTGTAACTGCTTAATTTTATTTAGGATCTCTGGGAGGCTGGCGCCCATCCCAGCCGACTCCGGGCAAGGGCAGAGTACACCCTGGACATCCCGCCAGGTCATTGCAGGGTGGAAACATGCTGACGGCTATGCAGCTCCTCTTTACGAAAGTCAGCAATGGTTTCTTTTACATGAACCTCTCACCATAGACAGTTAGAGACTTGGCCGGCCTTTGATAATGGTGGGGGGGCTTGAACCTCCAACCTTAGGATCAGTGATCCAGCACCTTTACCACCAGGCCACCACTGTGCCAGCATTTCATTTATTCATTCATTAATTTGCCAAACTGCTTAGGGTCCCTATGAAACTGGAGCCTATTACAGCCAGATCTGGGTGAAGGCAGGGTATTACTCTCTGAACTGCTTGTCAATCCACCTCACGGCCAACAGGCACGCAACCGTTCACTTTCATACTCGGACCAAGGTGTAATTTGAAACTGTTATTATTCTTATGTATGTGTGTGTATTTATATTTTATTTACATCTTATGTATTATTTTTGAATGTTTAATTGTTATTAGAAGCATTTATAGCGTTGAATATGTATTTATTGATATTATGCACACATATACATGTACGTATATACGTCAGTCATGGGGGTCGATCCTACTTCTTGAAAATCAGCGGTCGTGGGGGTCTTGGTCCCCATTAACCGCAGAAAGTGAGGGATCCGTGTACTCGGAGGAAACACATGCCGGCATAAAGAGAACATGCAAACTCCATTCAAAAATGCCCTTGTTAGGCTCAGAGGTTGAACCCAGTACTAGAAGTATCCTAGTTGGGATTACAGGGAAGCTGGCGCCTATCTCAGCAGACTCCGGGTGAAGGCAGGGTACACCCTGATCAGCTTACCAGGCCGTTGCACACATACAACCATTCACTATAGGGGCAATTTGGAACCAGCATTCGGCCTACTGTGCATGTTCGTTTGGTCTGTGGGAGGAAACTGGAGTAACTGGAGAAAACCCAGGTAAACACAAGGAGAACACGCACACAGAAAGCCCCAAGCACGGGAATGGAACCCTGGACCTTCTTGCTGTGACGCAAACTTGCGAACCACTGCGCCAAAGTGCCGCCTTTATTTAGTAGAATTCTTGAAAAATAAAAAAATATTTACACTCTGACCATAAAACACTGAATGAAGAGCTGTGAACTGGCACAATCTTACATTTAAAAAAAAATTTCTTGTCACCATAAACATTGCATTTCAAATTTTTTGCCATTCTGTGGAATAATTGAGAATGAAAGGAGGAGGAGGCCAGATAGGATTTAGCATGTAGTTCACCACGTCCATCTTCAATTTTTTTGTTCAGCAGTGGGTCAGCGCTCAGCCCCTTCTTGTTTGCTATGGTGATGGACAGGCTGACAGACGAGGTTAGACAAGAATCTCCATGGACTATGATGTTTGCAGATGACATAGTGATCTGTAGTGAGAGCAGAGAACAAGTGGAGGAAAATCTAGAGAGGTGGAGGTATGCCCTGGAAAGGAGGGGATTGAAGGTTAGTCTTAGTAAGACAGAATACATGTGTGTGAACGACAAGGACCCAAGAGGAACGGTGATGTTACAGGGAGCAGAGATAAAGAAGGTGGAGGATTTTAAGTACTTAGGCTCAACAATCCAGAGCAATGGAGAGTGTGGAAAAGAGGTGAAGAAGCGCGTGCAGGCAGGTTGGAATGGATGGAGAAAAGTGTCCGGTGTGATGTGCGATAGGAAGGTATCGGCAAGAATGAAGGGAAAAGTGTACAAGACGGTGTTGAGGCCAGCGATGTTGTATGGTTTAGAAACAGTGGCCCTGGGGAAAAGACAGGAGTCAGAGCTGGAGGTAGCAGAGATGAAAATGTTGAGGTTCTCTTTGGGAGTAACGAGGATGGATAGGATCAGAAATGAGTACATCAGAGGGACAGCACATGTAAGAGGTTTTGGAGACAAAGTCAGAGAGGCTAGATTGAGATGGTTTGGACATGTACAGAGGAGGGATAGTGAGTATATTGGTCGGAGGATGCTGAGGTTGGAACTACCAGGCAGAAGGCCCAGAGGAAGACCAAAGAGAAGATTTATGGATGTGGTGAAGGCGGACATGAAGGTCGTTGGAGTAAGAGTAGAAGATACAGAGGATAGGGTGAGATGGAGGCAGATCATTTGCTGTGGCGACCCCTGAAGGGAACAGCCGAAAGGAAAAGAAGAAGTTCAGCAGTAACTAAAAGGTGGTTTACTCAGTGATGTAGTAAAAGGTAGATTAGCCAATCAGAATGTCTGATTACTGATATCCAGAGGGTATGAATGGAATAAACAGCACTATTCTATATACAAGTCTGAGGTGAGTGATTGAAGGGCTGAACGCCATGAAATGATAAATCAAATATTTGTCCCCCTTGTGGAATTAATTAATTAATTCATTCATTTTTTTAACAGCTTAGTCCTAATTAGGGTCACAGGGAGATTGGCGGCTGTCTTAACCGCCTCTGGGCGACGGTGGGGTGCACCTTGGACAGCTTGCCAGGCCATCACAGGGCTGGGATTAATAAAGTATGTCTAAATTAATAATAATAATAAGAAGAAGAATAATAATGTTTGTCACATGATTTGGAATTTTAACTGCAGAGAGGTTGCAATTGTCCACTTTGGAGCATCTGAGGAGAGACCTGT
>CM045734.1:52848563-52913563 GCA_024760905.1 Plotosus lineatus
AATTGGCTGTTCCAAATTGCCCATTGGTGTGTGTGTTGGCCCTGTGATGGATTGGCGAGGTGTTTCGGGTGTATCACACCTTCACACAAAGTCGGCTGAGAGAGGCTCCAGCCTCCCCACAGCCCTGGTAGGATTAAGCATTATAACAAATAATTGAACAGAACTGCACCTAGTGGACAAACTGTGGGCAGCACGGTGGTACAATGGTTAGCATGTGTCTGCCGCAAGAAGGTCTTGGGCTCGATTTCCAGACTCCGGGCATTCTCGTGTGCATGTCTGGGTTTCCTCCGGGTACTCTGGTTGCCTCCCACAGTCCAAAAACATGCTCAGTCGGCTAAATGGCTGTTCCAAATTGCACCCAAGTGTGAATGTGAATGGTTGAAATGTGCTAGCCCAGCAATAACCTGGCAAACTGTTCAGGGTGTTTACCGTTCATCTCCCGGAGACAGCTGAGATAGGTGCCAGCCTTCCTGCGACCATAATTAAGATTAAGAGACTTAGAAAATGAATGAGTGAATGGACAAAATGTCTGATATAAAGCAAGGGTGGCCAACCAGTCAGAGACCAAGAGCCACATCATACACATGGGCACACATGAACATCAACCATCCCTTTCTCACACACACACACACACACACACACACGCACACCTCTGCAAAGCCAGATTTACTGTAAACTCACACACCAACATGTTTAAAGGTCGGCGTGCAACTGTGATTCAATAGCCGTGTTAATGAACGATGTTCTGTGTTCAACAGTGTGACGGGACAGTTGGACGTCCAATACCACGCGTTTTAGTTTGTCGTTTTCAGGAGACGATATTTCAACAACATCACTGAGGGATTTTGTAATGAACTCTCCTTGTATGGCGTTTTGGCTTGTGTAATGTTCCACGCCAGTTGATATGATGCACGCGTTACAGTCTCTGAGCGTTTCATAAATTTTTTGAAAAACTGTACAGGGATCCCTCGCTACTTCGCGCTTCAATTAATGCGGCTTCAGTGTATCGTGTTTTTTTTTTTTTTAAATAAATAAATATCAATCGAATTAAAAAATAAGGAAATTAAGGAAGAATAAGGGGAAATAAAAAATTTATGAACATGCCACAAAAACAAGGCCAATTATGCAAAACAAAAAACAACCCAAAATCTCCTGTCGAAACCAAGACTAGAACAAATAAAAATGGAATAAAAATCTGTAGAAAGATATATCATAAATATAAGTATTAAATATGATTAAACATTATCCTGAGGTACATTTAATATAGGCTCCAGCAGAGGGGCGTGGCTGACACGGAGGTCCGGGAAGAGAACGATACAAAACTCCAAAAGTTTCAAAGAAACAAATTGACTCCAGTATTATAATGAAGTGGAGAAGAGTGAAACTCTAAATCCGATCAGATCCACTGTGCTGTGCTTGAGAGGAACCAGGAGTTTAAACACGGGACATAATGATAATGTACAGATGGTTATGTAGAGAGAGCAAGAGAGAGGGAGAGATTGTATACAGTACAAACTCGTATAGGTCACTTATACAAGGTATAAACATACGTTCCCCTCTAAAGAATATCCTGTAACAACTTACAAACAAATTCATCTAACCGGCCGCCCGGAACCTAACTCGTTTATAAGCTGGGGAACGCATGTTTATGTCTCAAATGTTTGTCTTCTCGGTCTCAATTAACCGCGGAGAGTTAATAAAATATAAATACACACACATACAGATGGCACTACATGGGAAGAAGAGTGAGGTATCCCTGTATCTGCTTTTCTTCCGGACTTTTCAAAGTGAACAACTTGTACTTGAAGTTCAGTCCCTTTAGGAAATTCCTGGTCGAAGTTAGCATGCAGTGAGCGGAAGTGGTGCTGAAGATTTGAAGTTTTGAAATGCACCAGTGATGCCTGACATATCAGGCAGAATGGCTTTCCATTACATTCAAGAACAATAACAACCAAAAAAACCTCTCCCACTCTGTTAAAAACGTCCTGTGTTCATCTTCGTATTTTCATTTTGCTGTGAATTGTTTTTTCTGCCAATTTAAGAGCAAATTTGACACACATTTTTTACTGACGCGATCTGCGATCTCGCGCATACTGGGAAGCTTTGCAGTATTTTCATCTCATGCACATAAACATTTGACAACAATACCATATCGAACTCAAGCGAAGCGAACACGCACGTTAAAAAAAACACGAACTTCGACATGAATGTAAGAGCCGCATGATACTAGGAAAAGGGTCACGCGTGGCTCGGAAGCCGTGGGTTGGCCACGCATGATATAAATGAATAAAACGTGTTCGGACTTATTGTTATAGGAGAATATTGCACTCATTGGGCAACACTACGCTGCTACTGATTCTTTTCCCAAAGCAGCACACGTGTCAGAATACGGGCGCCACAGAAAGCGCTATCGAAATACTGTACTCGGGAAGGAGGCGGTATGGGATTGAGATGTTTGTAAGAATATGCGAAAAATTCCGGATGAATAGCCTCATGGGATAATATCCTGCATTGCTTTTTGACCTCTATGAAAAAACTTAAGATAAAAGTCCTGAAGGTTTTTTTTTTTTTTTTTTTTTTTTTTTTTTTTTTTTTTTTTTATTTTTATTATAAATACAGTGGCTGTGAACCTCTCGCGACTCCTTCATTACATCTGACTGTCAGAGTGCAGCGCTGTTGTTGACTCCTGTGCTAAACTGTAGCAGTGGCTGCACTTATGAATTCGTACTCGCAAGAAAAGACTGCATAAAAAATGGCATGTAAATGTTGTGTTCGTTGGCGCTTCCGCGCCTTGTTGAACCAAGTTTTTTTTTTTTTTCTTGGGTCCTAGGGGAGAACTTTCAGCTCTTGTCTGAAGACTCTGACTTGGCCCCTCCCCCTCATCTCCTTTTGCCTTGTGACAGTGAAGGTTTCAAGCAAAGAAGCTTGCCTAAATTATTTACGAGTTGATTAATGGGCTCGCTGGGGTATAATTAGGCGATGTAGAGACGGTGGCTAGTGGAACCAGAACAGTGCTTTGGGGATTTAGGGAGCAGGATTATTAAGGAAATGGAAAAACAGTAGTCTTACCAGAAGAGCAAGAGAACAAGGAAAAGAGGAGAGGAGCTCTCTCCAGGCTGCCTGCCGTTTGAAGCAGAGCCGGGGAGAGAGAGGCAAGAGGCTGCGCGTGTTTGATGTGGAAATTGGACAGTTTGAAACCGTCAACTTTAATTTTTCAGCATCCACAGAGACCCCCCCCTGAGCGTGCGCTCGCTTTCCTTTCAGAATGTTCCATCACCACCACCACCCCCCCTCCATTTGTTTGTCCTACCCAACACTTGTCGACTTTACTTTCCTTTCAGTTGCTCCACATGCTGTCCTCCGGCTTGTGTGTGTGTGTGTGTGTGTGTGTGTGTGTGTGTGTGTGAAGTGTCGTCTTCTCAGTTTTATAACAGAATCATCTTAAACAATTCACTTATGTCGCCTGTCAGGAAGCTGTTGACTGCTTTTGTGCTCAAAGAGAAACCCATGGAAAAGCTTCACTACAAGACAAAATGTACATACACGAATCCTCCTCCTTTATTTATCATCGGAATTTTTATTTGAATAAAAAAATAAAAACCCCTCATGCAAGAATCACAAGGCACAAAACACACGCATGCACAAAAAAAATGCCACCCGTGCATACTCGACGCTGACTGATCACTCCTGCAGCAGTAGATTTTCTTATTCGTTTCTGCCTTTGTGTCAATTTTTTTTTTTTCCAAGAGTTAAAGTTACTTATTAAGAATTCGGCAGTGTAGATGTGCAACCTTTTAACTCCAGAAAACACACACAGAGATACGAAACATATAAAGTAGTCCAAGATAAAATACTTTTATATTTACTGTCATTCTTTCATTTTCTGAACTGGTTGGTCACTGGGAGGCTGGCGCCCATCTCAGCCAACCCTGGGCGAGGGCAGGGTACACCTTGGACAGCTTGCCAGGCCATCGCAAGGCCAACACTCACACCTAGGGGAGACATTGGAACAGCCAATTATATATATAAATAGCAATATATATATATATAGCACGGCAGACGTACGGAAGCAAAAATGTTGTCATCCGCAAACGTTCCGCAATTATTCCCTCATCTTCCATGTCATTCCGCGTGATCCATAGTTATTCCTCAAGTCTTCCTCCACTTCCGTATGCTTCTGGCAGGACTAAATATTTTGTGAACATGTTCAAAAGCACGTTCACAAAAAAAAAAAAAAATTCCATGTACTGTAAACATGTTCCGTGTAAAAATGCCGAAGCTCTTCCGTAGACTGCGTTCCGCGTCTTTCCGCTATGATCCTTGCATGCCGTAGTCCAGTGAACTGGGGGTATAACGTAGTGTGCATGTTTTTGGAGTGTGGGAGGAAACCAGAGTACATACCCGGAAGAAACCCACGCAAGCACGGGAGAACATGCAAACGCCACACGGAGCTGGGAATCAAACCCAGGACCTTCTTGCTGTGAGCCGGACATGCTAACCACTAACTACACGCCTGTTTAGTGTATTACTGCATATAGGTGTCATTCAGATCCAGAAATCTTTATTCATCAGCATACCTGTGCCTTTTTCTATTCATTCATTCATTTTCCGAATGGCGTAATTCTAATTAGGGTTTGGCAGAAATTTAAGGGCAGGTATTTTATTTTTTCTTTAACAACAAAACAAGAATACGAGGCAGGTCAAAATACAAATATTTTTATTTTTGCCCTTTCTTGTATTTTTAAAAGAATCCTGAAGTGCTCTTTCAACATTTATTTAAACACTGAATAGATTTAATACAGGAGTCTGTTCTGAGCTGACGGCGTACAGTACGTCTACAGTGACAACCCTGTAGAGAGTGGGACTCGAACCCCAAACCTTAGGATCAGCGATCCAGTCTTCTATACCACTAGACCACTCTGCCCCATTTACATACTTTATTTATATTCATTAATTCATTTTCTGAACTGCTTAATCCTAATTAGGGTCACAGGGAGGCTGGCACCCATCTGAGCCAACTCTGGGCAAGGGCAGTGTACGCCAGTCCATCACAGGGCAGAAATGTTCCTGAAATGCGGCCTGGTAGTAAAGGTGCTGGATCACTGATCCTAAGGTTAGGGGTTCAAGCCCATGACCAAAAGGTTGTCACTGTCCCCCCCAGTGCAGCTAACTGGGTTATCCAAGGCCGGCCATGTCTCTCACTGTCGATGGTGTGAGGCTGGAAAAAAACATTGCAGACTTTAGTCAAGAGGAGCTGCATAGTCGTCATCCCCCGCAACCTCCCCTCAACCCCCACCCCACCCCGTGACCATAATTAGGACAAGCAGTTCATAAAATGAATGGATGAAAGTAACCGAATTGTTGTTTTTTTTTTTTTTTTTTTTGAAAAATTGATTTTTTTTTTTTTTTTTTTGAGAAATTGCGAATATTAATATTGTGTCTATGATTTAAAAAAAAAATGGCCTATTTATGAAAAATAATCTTCAGAATAAATAAAAGTGGGGCAGTGGTGGTCTAGTGGTATAGGGCGCTGGATAACTGATCCAAAAGGTTGGGGGTTCGAGTCCCACTCTCCACAAGGTTGTCACTGTCCCCCCCAGTGCAGCTAACTGGGTTATCAAAGGCGGGCCATGTCTGTCACTGTCTATGGTGAGAGGCATGTAAAAGAACCATTGCTGACTTTCGTAAAGAGTAGCTGCAAAGTCGTCAGCTTGTTTCTGTCCCTTGCTAAAAAGGGTTGTGACAGGAAGGGCATCCGACGTAAAAACCTCTGCCAAATCAAACGTGCGAATCAGATGATTCGCTGTGGCGACTCCCGAGTAAAAAGGGAAAAAGCCGAAAGGAAGACAGTCTTCAGAATAAATAAATAAATAAAGGGTGAGAGCCGTGTTTCTGTGTGGAGTTTGCATGTTCTTCTTGAGCTTACATAGGCTTCCTCTTAGATCTCTGGTTTCCTCCCAGAGTCCAAAAACATGCAAATTAGGTAATCTGTCTGAAATTGCCCCTCGGTGTGAGTGCGACTGTGAATGGCTGTATGTGTGTTACTTTGTGATTGTGTGGTGAGCTCTTCAGGGTGATGTACCTTACTTTTAGTTTGTGTTGACTGAGATAGGCTACACCCTCTCCACGACCCTTGTAGGATTAAGCTGTTCAATAAATGAGTGATTACAGCTGAAGCTAGGAATCAAAATCGATGTCTTTTGAGTATATTGAGACATTTACTTAATTCCTGCTAAAACCACCAGATTCGAAGTCCACAGAGGGGGGAAAAAAGGAGCACCACTAACACTCAGGAAGACGGCGGTCATAACAAAGAATAATGACACTGCATACTCTTTACTCATTAACCAATTATTAATGTTTCTGCTGATGCATTACAGTTCCTGTCGACATGGTACTGCAAATCCTGACTGACAGACTGAGACGAATGGACTGTACCACACGCGGTTGGGTCCTTCATGGCTTCCCTTGGGATGTAGAACAGGCAGAGAAACTGCACGAGTCCAAATTCCTTCCTAGCAGGTCTTTACCCTACACACATATATACCATAGAAGCACACAAAACCCACATCACAGTGCACCAGGACGATATTGTACAGTAGCTAAAAAAGTATGAGTACACACAAAAATTCTATTTTATCATCAGTACTTATAGGCACTTAAAAAGAACTCGAAATTTTTATTTAAAACTTGCTGCAGAGATTTAAATCTTGCAAAATGAATAACAATTGCAATTAAAGAGAACCAGTACTGTTTATCCTAACCGCACAATTCATGCATAATGTGATATACAGGTATACCTCGACTTAAGTCGTTTTGAGTTAAAGTCATTCTCGATTATACGTCCGTTTTCAAAAAATATATGGAAAAATTAAAAAAAGTAAAAATAAAGTTTACGTCATTATAGTCATAGATATTACAGTAAGCCCCGCCCATTCACAGTTCACCATTCGCAGCGACAAATACTTGCTGATTTTGCTCTCAAAGGCTTTTTTTCATAAAGTTTTTAAATTAGCACACTGCTTCTCAATTTTTTTCTGTGATGCTTCCTCTAGGAAGAAAAAAAAACATTTCACGCCATTTAGCGCCCACGTGTGACTAACGTGTATTATTTGTCTATCTTCTTCTTCTTCTTCTTCTTTCGGCTGCTCCCTTCAGGGGTCGCCACAGCAAATCATCCGCCTCCACCTCACCCTGTCCTCCTCACCACATCCATAAATCTCTTTTTTGGTCTTCCTCGAGGCCTTCTGCCTGGTAGTTCAAACCTCAGCATCCTACTGCCAATATACTCACTATCCCTCCTCTGTACATGTCCAAACCATCTCAATCTAGCCTCTCTGACTTTGTCTCCAAAACATCTTACGTGGGCTGTCCCTCTGATATACTCATTTCTGATCCTATCCATCCTCGTTACTCCCAGAGAGAACCTCAACATTTTCATCTCCGCTACCTCCAGCTCTGACTCCTGCCTTTTCCTCAGCGCCACTGTTTCTAAGCCATACAACATCGCTGGCCTCACCACCGTCTTGTACACTTTTCCCTTCATTCTTGCTGACATTCTCCTATCGCACATCACACTGGACACTTCTCTCCAACCATTCCAGCCTGCCTGCACACGCTTCTTCACCTCGTTTCCACACTCTCCATTGCTCTGGATTGTTGAGCCTAAGTACTTAAAATCCTCCACCTTTGTTATCTCTGCTCCCTGTAACATCACCGTTCCTCCTGGGTCCTTCTCATTTACACACATGTATTCTGATTTTCTGAGGCTAACCTTCATTCCTCTCCTTTCCAGGGCATACCTCCACCTCTCTAGATTTTCTTGCACTTGTTCTCTGCTCTCACTACAGATCACAATGTCATCTGCAAACATCATAGTCCATGGAGATTCTTGTCTCACCTCGTCTGTCAGCCTGTCCATCACCATAGCAAACAAGAAGGGGCTCAGAGCTGACCCTTGATGCAGTCCCACCTCCACCTTGAATTCGTCGGTCACACTGACAGCACACCTCACCACTGTCTTACATCTCTCGTACATGTCCTGCACCACTCTAACATACTTCTCTGCCACTCCAGACTTCCTCATGCAATACCACAGTTCTTCTCTTGGCACCCTGTCATATGCTTTTTCCAGATCCACAAAGGCACAATGTAGATCCCTCTGTACTTCTCTATTAACATCCTCAAAGCAAACATTGCATCTGTGGTGCTCTTTCTTGGCATGAAACCAAACTGTTGTTCACAAATGCTTACCTCTGCCCTTAGGCTTAGCTTCCACTATTCTTTCCCATAACTTCATCGTATGGCTCATCAACTTTATCCCTCTGTAGTTGCTGCAACTCTGCACGTCTCCCTTGTTCTTAAAAATGGGCACCAGCACACTTCTCCTCCACTCCTCCGGCATCTGCTCACTCTCTAGTACCTTGTTGAATGTTCTTGTCAGAAAATCTACTGCTACCTCTCCTAGACACTTCCATACCTCCATAGGTATATCATCAGGACCAACTGCCTTTCCATTCTTCATCCTCTTCAATGCCCTTCTCACTTCACCCTTACTGATCTTTGCTACATCCTGCTCCTCAATGGTCACCTCTTCTACTCTTTTTTCTCTCTCATTTTCCTCATTCATCAGCTCTTCAAAGTACTCTTTCCATCTTCCCAGCACACTTCTGTCATCAGTCAATACATTTCCCTCTCTGTCCTTTATCAATCTAACTTGCTGCACATCCTTCCCATCTCTATTTATCTGCTGTGCCAACCTGTATAGATAATTTTCTCCCTCTTTACTATCCAATCTATCATACAAGTCATCATACGCCCTCTGTTTGGCCTTAGCCACTGCTACTTTCGCCTTACGCTGTGTCTCCCTGTACTCCTGTTTACTCTCTTCGGTCCTCTCAATGTCCCACTTCTTCTTAGCTAACCTCTTCCTTTGTACACACTCCTGCACTTCCTCATTCCACCACCAAGTCTCCTTATCTACTTTCCTTCCAGAGGACACACCAAGTACTCTCCTACCTGTGTCCCTGATCACATTTGCTGTGGTTGTCCAGTCATTTGGAAGCACTTCCTGGCCACCCAAAGCCTGTTTCAACTCTTCCTTGAAGACAACACGACACTTTTCCTTTTTCAGCTTCCACCACTTTGTCTTCTGCTCTGCCTTTGCCTTTTTCACCTTTCTCACCATCAGAGTCATCCTGCACACCACCATCCTATGCTGTTTGGCAACACTCTCACCCACTATGACTTTGCAGTCACTGACTTCCTTCAAATTACATCGCCTACACACGATGTAATCTACCTGTGTGCTCCTACCTCCGCTTTTATAAGTCACCCTATGCTCCTGTTTCTTCTGGAAGAAAGTATTCACCACAGCCATTTCCATCCTTTTTGCAAAATCTATCAACATCTGTCCTTCTGTGTTCCTGTCCTGGATACCAAACCTGCCCATCACTTCCTCGTCCCCTCTGTCGCCTGCACCAACATGTCCATTGAAGTCTGCACCAATGACCACTCTTTCACCTCTGGCGGTACTCTGCATCACTTCATCTAAGTCAGAATCTCTCCTTCTCTTCTAGCTCACATCCTGCCTGTGGGGCATAAGCACTAACAACATTGAGCATTACACCTTCAATTTCTAACTTGAGACTCATCACTCTGTCTGACACTCTTTTCACTTTTAGAACATTCCTGACAAACTCCTCCTTCAAGATGACTCCTACTCAATTTCTCTTCCCATCCACACCGTGATAAAATAGCTTAAACCCTGCTCCTAAGCTTTTAGCTTTGCTACCTTTCCACCTGGTCTTCTGAACACACAGTATGTCCACCTTCCTCCTCTGCATCATGTCAGCGAGCTCTCTACCTTTTCTTTGCATAGTTCCAACATTCAAAGTCCCCACTCTCAGTCCTAGACTCATGCCTTTCCTTTTCTCTCTCTGCCTACGGACACGCCTCCCATCTCTCCTTCGACGTCTTCGACCAACAGTAGTCCAATTTCCATCAGCACCCTGTTGATTGACAGCACTGATGGCGGTCGTTGTTAACCCGGGCCTCGACCGATCCGGTATGGGGGTAGTGCTTCTGATTTCCATCATAAATGTTTGGCATTGGTTTTACGTCGGATGCCCTTCCTGACACAACCCTCTGCATTTCTCCGGGCTTGGGACCGGCATGAGGGGGAGAGACACTGGTTAGTGCCCCCCCACCTCATGTCTGCATTGTGTATTATTTGTCTATAAAATTATGAATACACCTCTGCATAACATTGTATCTTTATTAACATTAAAAATAAAAAAGCATTAAATACTAATGAAAAAAACATTTTATTCTAGAACAGTATGGCAAAAAAAAAGCATATTCCCCAGGGTCATACGTGCTCCCCTGGCATCACACCTTGGGTGGGCGTGCCCCACTATTTGAGAAGCACAGAATTAGCAGCAGCCCTGGCAAACTATACAAATGCATCATCACGACATTACTGGCACTCAAATACTTCACAAATTTTGTTGCTTTTCATTGAATAAGTTGAAAATTAATGGAAGAGCTGCTAAGCTAGCATAAGTTGTTAGATTAGCAGGCGTCTCCACTGTTTCCTTTTTCTTTTTTGTAATGACATAGTTACTAATGGTATATGAGGTGATATCCTATTTTATATCCTAATTTAGCCAATCAAAATGCATGATTGCTGATATCCCATGGTAATGGATAGAATAAGATATTTTTTTGCCTAATACTAGAAATGCAGTACAGTATGTGTTAAATGTTCTTATTCTGTCAGCAGGTTATTTTTAACCAAATTCAAAATCATTTCACTTAAGTCGTCACGGTTACCTTTGTATTGTGTGTTGTGCGGCTGAACGCGTGTTCGGGTAACGTCACTCACTTTGTTCAATTTAAACACGGCATGAATTAGTCAACACCCTCTGCCTTCCTGTATCGCACCTTTTGTGATCTCTCGTCACTCACCACTCACCAACACAATAGAGAAACCTGACGGATCTGCTCAGAACACCATCATCACCGTCTACTCAATGGGTCTCCATTTACTCCATTAACAGCCCCCACTATTTCCTTTAATGGCAGGAGACCTTATTTACATAGCATTAGCGTAATTGATTTCGGAGGCTGGCTGTAAGTGGAAAGGCTGGGCCCTGAAACAATGAGGAGAATGTTACTGATGAGCTACTGATAGCTGACGATCGTGCTCTACCCGACAGCTTTATTAATTAACAGCTATCTCATTACATGGGCTTTGGAGAAAATGAATAAGTTGAGTCAGCGATGTGGCTTGGTGCCAAGTTGGGGGCATGGAATATCTGCCATCACTGTGCAGCGAGGAGGAGCGTGAGAGGGTAAAGAGCACGGCAGAGCTGGAAGGACTACTTAATCGGAGGGATCTTTTACCCAGTTCTTGAAAGGGGATCCTGCAGCAGTGTGTGTTGGATGGATTGCTTGTGTGAATTGTTCGGCTTGTACAGGCTTGACCGCTGGGTTGTGTGTATCGGTAACTGGTTGGATGACTTTGCATGAGGGTGACGAGCTGATTCCATGTCATTTTCCTGCAAAATGATTAAAGCAATGCCCTGATAAAACTAGCCCCAGCGATTGAAAAACAGGGTTCTTCTATTTTCACCATTAAAAGGAGTTTAACCTGATCCTGGAGAAAAAGACAAAAGAGGAAGACAGGAAACTGGATCCTATCAGATAAATGAGACTGCCCTTGCTCTGACTTCCTAGTTACTTGATCAATCCAGATCTAAATCTGATCAATCACTCGTAGCCCAGTGACAACATGGT
The DNA here is from genome assembly GCA_024760905.1 of Plotosus lineatus. Lineage (NCBI taxonomy): Eukaryota > Metazoa > Chordata > Actinopteri > Siluriformes > Plotosidae > Plotosus > Plotosus lineatus. The sequence goes on from CM045734.1 coordinate 52,860,363, forward strand.
TTCTAATTTCCGCCGATATAGTTTCTTAGCACCTGGCAGCCAATACCATGTTATTAAATCCTGAATTAATCAAACTAAGGAGCAAAGCATTTATTTATCATTTTAGTTGGATGAAAGTTGAATCATCGGTTCTAATCCACCACCCCAACCCCCCCATACAATGGATATCTTCTGATAGATGGTTTACTGTCCAATCTGTGTGTTTGTATTTGCAGTGAAAAAGAATATCTGGTGTTTATACACAACCCAGGCTTTGTAAGTGGGAAATAAACAGTCTCAGTGTGTCACACAAAACTATTCCAGCCAATCATGAACATGGGCACTTGTGCTCAGAAACAGGAAAAACACATGATTGATTGATTGCTTGGCTGGAGTCAAGATGGTGTTGTTGTTAGCATAGCACGGTCACCCTGGAAATGCATGTGTTTGTTTTTGGGGAGGGGCAGAGGTTATGATAGGAGGCGGGGTTTCTCAGGAAAGGGACATGTACAGGGATCCCTCACTTTCCGTGGTTAATGGAGACCGAGACCCTACCCCGCGACCGCCGATTTCCGCAAAGTAGGATAGACTCCCCTGACTGACGTATATGTACATGTATATGCATATATACATGCAATATACATATACTGTATATGTATATACAGACGCTCCCCAACTTATGTTTTTATTTGGTTCCGGACAGCCGAACGCAATTTGAAAAAAAAAAAAAAAAAAACATAAGTTGTTACTGTATGTTCCAGTGACGTATGATGTTCATACTGTACTATACATCCATAAATACCATTACCGTATCTCATAAATCACCCCTAAATCAATTATTATAAACATAACATTGTAAAATAATATCAAGTATATCAAATAATATCAACATTAATTTAAAATAAATAAAATTCAAGCAAAATAATTTCAAATAGATAAATTTTAATCAAATTCACTCATCAAATATCAAATACAGTATCAAATATAACCTTGATAATATATGATGCGATCTTTCTGCTTGTCAATGGTTCCAATGGTCGATGGATGGTCACTTTACATGAAGCTTACCGAAAGTAGTTCACTTGCTTGTGCTTGAGACAAAGCGTGGATTATACGGACTTCCAGTCTTTCAAGCGAGCAAGGGTGCCGTTGACCTCGTTTAGTACTCAGCCTGCACTGATGTGAATCACCAGCAGAGCGGGGAGTTCTTTCTTTTCTGGTTTTCATTCATTTTACAACTCTCTTTGCTTAACTGAGTATGCATGGTAGATTGCACCGATCCGAGCAGATAGTTGATTCAGTCTTGGGAAAACTGGAAATTCCAGCATATGCCGGAAAACTTGCACCCATGCTAGTAGGCTTACGCTTCTGCCCAACCATATTTGCTTAGGGTTACAAAAGTTCGCAAAACAGTGTAAACACAAAACACAAAGATCACAGAGACGTCTTAACACAAGGGTAACACGCAGTGAACTGGGAAGCAGCAGGGCACGTTCAGTCTGTCGTTTGTAAACAATGGATGCAGCGTCATTACGTCATTACATCAGCATACTATGTAGGTATGTCTCGTACTCAAAATTTGACTTTTTTTTTTGAAAACAAGAAAAACGTAAAATGGATGAACGCAAGTCAGGGAGTGTCTGTTCATGCAATAGCAACCGCGATGGTTTTCCCTATTATAACATACACCGGCAAGACTTGGACTCCAAACATGGAATCTCAAAGGAGAATTCAAGCCTGCGAGATGTGGTGCTGGAGGCGAATGCTCCAAGTCCCGTAGACAGAGAGAAGAACAAACGCAGACATCCTCCAAGCAACCCCATGCTGCTCGATGGCAAGATCCTGAAAGCTAAGCTCAGCTATTTTGGTCACATTATCCATGTGAAGGGTGAGAGTCTTGAACGCGATGCGATGCTTAGCAAGATGGATGGAACGCGCCACAGAGGTAGACTTTGCACCAGATGGCTGGATGAAATCAAAACAGCGACAGGCCTGGGACTTGAAGATCTGAAAGAGGCCGTGCTCGACAGAAGATCGTGGCATTACCTTTAATGGCAGGTCGCCAAGAGTCGTCCGCAACGCGAAGGCACCAGACCATATGTATATATAATATCAATAAATACATATGCAATGCTATAAATGCTTATCATAACAATTAAGCATTCAAAAATAATGCATAAGTTGTAAATAAAATATAAATACACGCACATACAGACGTGCATGTTCGCACACACTTCGATGCGCACCTCAAATAAAAATGTAAGTAGTTTTGTTGGGAGGTTTTGGGTTGTTTTTTTTGTTTGTTTGTTTTTGTTTGTTTGGGTTTTTTTTTTTTTTTGCATAATTGGCCTTGTTTTGTTGCATTTTCCTTCACGTTCCCCCCCCTTTTTTCCCCTTAAATTCCTTATTTTTTAATTTTTCGATGAATGAATATTTTTGAAAAACCTGCGATACACTGTAGCACAAAGTAGCGAGGGATCACTGTATTTGGTTTTAAAGTTCAAATATCGTATCAAAATATGGCTGCAAGAAGTGATTTCTATGGTCTAAGAAAAAAGGCTTCTGAAGAGTAGAAGCGGTGTTGAAAAGCAGAGATGAAGGGAAAGAGGAGTGAGGAAGATGAATGATGAAAAGGAGCGATGGTAATGAAGAGATGATTATATCACAGAAAGTGGTTGGAATCTGTGCTGTCCTCTCGAGGGATTTTTTGGAAGAGGAATGATGATCAAGAGAAGTGATTAAAAAGGATAGAAGTGATTATGAAGATATGATGTCACAGAAAGGGGTTATTATCTGTAACGATAGCGTCACTCATCAGCCAAACCACTTAATCCCACTAAGGTCGTGGGGAGGCTAGAGGCTATCTTATCTAAAACTGGGCGTAGGAGGGGTACACCCTGGACAGCTCGCAAGTCCATCACATGGACGATGCGTGCACGCACACACACACACACACACACACACACACACACACACACACACACACACACACACACATCTATAGGGAGGACAATTACATTTGCTCAAAGGCCCAACAGTGGCAGGTGTGTGTGTGTGTGCTCTCCGGTCACCCCAATGTGTGGCATTCCACTGCTCCGAGTGTGTGTGTGTGTTCACTTTGGATGGGATAAACACAGAACACAGAATTCAAAGTTTCCCTTGTGGAATTAATACAGTGTTAACTCAATAAATAAATAAATGAATAGATAAATAACAAGCATCATAAAAAAAAAAAATGACTGAGCTGTGAGACTACGGAGCAATTACTGTGCAAAACATTTACTTGATATGCATATTGATACACAGTGGTACCTCACCTTACGAAAGCCCCAACAAACAAAAAATCCAGGTTACGAAACGCATTTATGTAAAATTTCCGTCTCTGGATACGAAGCAAATTCATGTTACGAAAGCGCCATCTCAAAAATTCAAACAATGCGCAAGTTGCTCTCCCATTGGCTAGCTCCCAACATCCTGCCTTGCTGGCCTCCCATTGGCTATCTCCCAACATCCCGCCCCACTGGCCTCCCATTAGCTAGGAGGGATCTGTATCTCCATAATACCCGTGATGCTTTTCGACCCATTGTTCTTTCACGGAGTTCTAACACGCGTAAAGGACAGAGTTACTGTTGTTTCGTGAGTTTTTCCAAGTGTGCTCATTTCAACTATATGTTTTGGCTCAGGCTTTTAACCTTGCTTAAACATTTGTAAAATTATCGCTCTACTCAGAAGACATGGTCAACACGCGCGCGTGCGCACATACACACACACACACACACACGCGCGCACATGTGATTCCCAGTGCGAGTGAAAAGAAGAAGCGGGCTCATGGCATGCGGTTGAGTGATATCGCAAAGGAATATGGCCAAACTCATCTACCATTGGTATGATATTGAAGCAGAAGGAGGCCTTAAAAGGTATACTTTTAGAATTTTTAAAGAGTTTAGGGGGTAGTATTGGGGGCCTTGGAACAAATCAGGCTTTTTCATGTAAAATGCGGTTCAACTTACGAAAAAAAAATCAGGTTACGAAACCACTTCTGGAACGGATTAATTTCGTAAGGTGAGATACCACTAGTATTGCCAAACCACTTAATTTTGATAATATTAGAGGCTAGAGTCTATCTCAGCCGAGTCTCGGTAAGGGCGAGGTACATCCTGGACAGTTTGCCAGTGCAATGCAGGGCCAACACACCCCCACACAAAATCTTTCACACTCATGCTTAGGGGTAATTTGGAATTAATTTGGAATCCCATGATGTTTGCTGAACCAATGATCCGTCAGCCACTCTTCCATTATTCGAGACTCCCACATCCGAGCCATCAGGGAAGAAAAAGTGCATCGATGCTCATTCAGTAAATTCAGCTGCTTCATTTTGCCACATTAATGTGGCTGAGCCACGACTGGACCAACTAGAGCAACAATACCATGGAGATTATATGCTGTGGTCAAGGATCAATTCCCTTCATGATAATATTAGTGTGCCGCCCTTTTTTTTTTTCTTTGGCCAGGCAGTGTACGTACATAACCTATGTTGGATGTTTAATAGATGATCTCTGTGAATGGTGTAATTTAGTCTAAGATAGCACGAGTGATCCAACAGAATCCATGATGCAAACAAAACCCTTTTCTAAGCTTCAGAAATCCACAGGTGGATCATTAGTGCGATCGCCGTGCTGTGGACCTCAGTGGTCTGCATTTTTATTTTTTTTCTTCGCTCTCCCTGCCAGTTTTTAACTACACTCCTGTTTGCAGTCAGCTGCCTCTTACAGCCCTGACACGCTCACAAACAATCAGAGTCTTTGGAAGCACTAAAATATGCATAGCTATCCGTGACAGGCAGATAAAGCAGGGCAATTAGCCACGTAATCCTAGAAAAGGTTAGCCAATCACAATCATCTCTCCCACTCCCTCCCCTTCCTCTCTCCCCATTGCCATGCTTGTCTCTTGCTCCCTATTAGTTAAATATATTTCATGTGTCTGCTTGCCATCAAATCAAGCAACACTTCCCCTAATTGGCTTCTGAATTATACAGCAGGGGCCACATTATAATTTAATCAGTGGTAAACATTGCCGGGCCGCCTGTAAAGAATCTACCCCTCATTAATTTCTTAATTTGGGGAGATGCGAAAGGAGCGAAACGTCGGCAGGATGTGTGCGGAGACCTATTTGGATCAGCATGAGAAGATAGTTTAGAAGGGAAGGCGCACTTGGTCAAGATACCAGTTGAATGATATTCACACCAGACACTGAATACACACACACACACACACACACACACACGCACACAGATATTCTGTCATATTTATCATGTATGCTGTTTGGATCATTTATAGAAGCAGAGGACTGACAAACGCTTGTTCGCTGCCTTGTTTTAGTTTGTCATTTGTTTGAGAATATCACGCTGTCATGTAGGAAACATCAAGTGTAAACTTAACGCCCCCTCAACACACACACAAACACACACACAGACGCACTTCGAAAATGAGGGGTACAGAAAGACACTCTCACACTCACACACACACACACAGGAGTGCACTTTTTTCAGACACCCCCAACCCCCTTTTTCTCAGCTCCACATGAATATTTCATGCCGAAGCATTAATATTAATTCTAATAGCTTTGCAGAGTAGTTATTATTTCTTTTTAAAGACAAATATTCATTAAAAATTCAGCAACGCCTTTTCGCCAAAAATCATCTCACGCTCACACAGATGATGATGACGAGCCCTCGGAAACCCTTCAAACATGACATTAGCCATGGACAGTGGTCAGTTGAGGCATACTTAAAGGGATCCCTTGTCTGTTCCGGAGGGGCTCACAGTTTCACAGCATCAGCCAGAGTTAGAAGGACAAAGGCATTTAAATATTTTATCAAAAGCAGATCTCGGATCTCTCTCTCTCTCTCTCTCTCTCTCTCTCTCTCTCTCTGTCTCTGTGATTCTGACTCGTCGACTTCTTCAAAAACACCTCCACTGCAACCCGGTTGTAAAAATTGCATGATATTGTCGACATGACTCTGATGGCACGGTTCTCTTGAGGCCTGTGCTCTGATGGGGGTCAGCGGTGACGAGGCTGGCTGATTGGTGCCTCCCCACCTGACTCCACCATTAAAGCCACTTTGTGTCTGGAGGCTGTGCATTCAGAGCGGCCCCCTGGGTAAACACCCCAACATTCCTGTGTTAAAGTACCCCCGGTCCAAAAAAAACTATCAACTTTTTCCATTTTATACCTCATCATTTATTCAGCTTCCATACACACGTCATAATTATCCACTCCTAATACTTGATGCCACTTTTTTTTTTTTTTTTTATAGCAGCCAGCTAATTAGCATAAAAGCATCGCCGCTGTGCTTATTTTTTCAGGGGTTTTTGATGAAAAACAGGGATGATCTTTGCACCACTGTCACATTTCTAAAGTGATTCCTAACCAGCATGTTGATGATGATTTGTTGTTTTCGGTAGGGTCTTCTTTTTGGAGATGGGTGATGAGGTTGCTCTGGAACGACTGACACTCAGGTCCACCGATCCTGTGACAGGAGAGAGGTACCGTCTCATGCAACTTAAACAAATCGCCTTTTTGAATTCATTTACAACTGTCCTGTAATATCTATCAACCACCGACAGCATGTATACACCAGCCGCTATAACAGTGACACCTACCTGTACACCTGTTTCTTTATTTTGTTGTCCAATCAGCCGATCACATGACTCCAGGAAAATCATGTAGCTCCAGGTCCGGAGCTCCATGTTCACAGGTCGAAATTTAATGGGAGTGGTGCAGAAAGCATCGTGGGGCCGGTGGCGTATTGGTTAGGGTGCTGGGCTCATGATCGGGGGGTTGTGAGTTCAAATCCCAGTTAGACCCCCACTGTGCTAAGACCCCTGGGCAAGGTCTCCACCACAAGTGTGCCTCTGTTCACCCAGCAGTATAACTGGGTACCAGTAAAATATACTGGGAAGGTAATTTGCGATGGACTAGCGTCCCATCCAGGAGGAGTTGAACTCCTAGTGTTGAACTCCTAGTTGCTTCATGTTACAGAAACCGGGGATTAGCACCGGCCTGATGAGCCGCTATGGCTCGGGTGTAAAAAGCCCAACAGTGCAAAAAGCATGGCTCAGTGATAAAGGCTCTGGATTAAGACTATGATCTGAAGGCCGGGGGCTCAAGCCCCGACACACCGAGCTTCCACTGATGAGCCCTTGAACAGGGCAATTATTCCTCATGTTTAACTCACAACTTGCTGTACCAGTATGTTCTACTACGGGCGGTCTATCGGTCACAAAACCGTGTTGGAGACTTCCGTGTTGTTTGTGTATATTCAGCCCCGTAATGTCACAGACTGACCGTGAAGACGTGTGGCCATTGACATGCAAATTCTATAGGTTTTACAAAAAAAATCAAGAACACGCCTACGGTCCACATGGGACCTGTACTCCTTTTGTCAGTATGGGCTTTACGATGACGGTAAGAGGTGCGAGGGATGCACCGTCATTGAATGTTCATAGGCCGAAATTTAATGGGAATGGGTGTTTCTACCATGTGATGGCTTGGCAGCCTGTTCAGGGTGTAGTCTGACCTGGCTCCTAGTCGGCTGAGATGGGTGCCAACATTATTAGTATTAAGCAGATCAGAAAATGGATGAATTAATAATTTATAACATGTGGTAACATTCATTCATTCTCTATATAGCTTTATCCCTTTAGGACATAGGGAAGCAGGGTACACCCTGAACAGCTCCCCAGTCCATCATAGGACCAACACACACACGGAACCACTCACACCCAGGGCAATTTGACAGTCAATTGGCCTCATGTACATGTCTTTGGTCTGTGGGAGAAACCGGAGTGCCTGGAGAAAACTCATGCAAACTCAAAACAAGCGGATGTGCTAACCGCTCCACCGCCATGCATGCAAAAATATTACTGTGGGAGGAAAATAAAAGAGCAAACGAAGGAACGTGTTAAACTGAACCAAACAAGAAGTAGAACGTAATCCGCAGTCAGCCACTTAACCCGTTGGACCACTGGGCTGGATGGATCCTCCAGCCTCTCGTATGGCTTATAAAGTACGACAGTCTAGACGAAATTTAGCATGTTTGTGGAACAATCTGTTGATGTTTATCCAAAAATGTTACGTCCGCGGTGGAGATAATGAGCAGTAAAGCATCTCAGGCTGCTGGCATGGTTCATCTGAAGTTTATGAGTTTGACTCCCAATGATGCACACAGCCATCTGTGGCTGGGAGTCCAAGAGCATGTCACTTGTCTGGGCCTTTATGGCGGAAGTGATGGCATATGTTTGCTCTCCTGTCAATCACAGGGACACTAGCCAATCATGTCATTCTGTGACCTCATGTACTGGTCCTTCTCAAAAAATTAGCATATTGTGATAAAGTTAATTATTTTCTGTAATATACTGATTAGACTTTCATATATTTTAGATTCATTACACACAACTGAAGTAGTTCAAGCCTTTTATTGTTTTAATATTGATCATTTTGGCAAAAAAGTAAAGAAAAACCAAAAATCCCTATCTCAAAAAATTAGCATATTTCATCCGACTAATAAAAATGTTTTTAAATGAAAAAAAAGTCAACCTTCAAATAATTATGTTCAGTTATGCACTCAATACTTGGTCGGGAATCCTTTTGCAGAAATGACTGCTTCAGTGCGGCGTGGCATGGAGGCAATCAGCCTGTGGCACTGCTGAGGTGTTACGGAGGCCCAGGATGCTTCGATAGCGGCCTTAAGCTCATCCACAGTGTTGGGTCTGGTGTCTCTCAACTTTCTCTTCACAATATCCCACAGATTCTCTATGGGCTTCAGGTCAGGAGAGTTGGCAGGCCAATTGAGCACAGTAATACCATGGTCAGTAAACCATTTAGCAGTAGTTTTGGCACTGTGAGCAGGTGCCAGGTCGTGCTGAAAAATGAAAATCTTCATCTCCATAAAGCTTTTCAGCAGATGGAAGCATGAAGTGCTCCAAAATCTCCTGATAGCGAGCTGCATTGACCCTGCCCTTGATAAAACACAGTGGACCAACACCAGCAGCTGACATGGCACCCCAGACCATCACTGACTGTGGGTACTTGACACTGGACTTCAGGCATTTTGGCATTTCCTTCTCCCCAGCCTTCCTCCAGACTCTGGCACCTTGATTTCCAAATGACATGCAAAATTTGCTTTCATCCGAAAAAAGTACTTTGGACCACTGAGCAACAGTCCAGTGCTGCTTCTCTGTAGCCCAGGTCAGCCGCTTCTGCCGCTGTTTCTGGTTCAAAGTGGCTTGACCTGGGGAATGCGGCACCTGTAGCCCATTTCCTGCACACGCCTGTGCACGGTGGCTCTGGATGTTTCTACTCCAGACTCAGTCCACTGCTTCCACAGGTCCCCCAAGGTCTGGAATTGGCCCTTGTCCACAATCTTCCTCAGGGTCCGGTCACCTCTTGTGGTTGTGCAGCGTTTTCTGCCACACTTTTTCCTTCCCACAGACGTCCCACTGAGGTGGCTTGATACAGCACTCTGGGAACAGCCTATTCGCTCAGAGATTTCTTTCTGTATCTTACCCTCTTGCTTGAGGGTGTCAATGACGGCCTTCTGGACAGCAGTCAGGTCGGCAGTCTTACCCATGATTGCGGTTTTGAGTAATGAACCAGGCTGGGAGTTTTTAAAAGCCTCAGGAATCTTTTGCAGGTGTTTAGAGTTAATTGGTTGATTCAGATGATTAGGTTAATAGCTCCTTTAGACTACCTGAACATGATATGCTAATTTTTTGAGATAGGAATTTTGGGTTTTCATGAGCTGTATGCCAAAATCATCAGTATTAAAACAATAAAAGACCTGAAATATTTCAGTTGGTGTGCAATGAATCTAAAATATATGAAAGTTTATTTTTTATCAGTACATTACAGAAAATAATGAACTTCATCACAATATGCTAATTTTTTGAGAAGAACCCGTATATGAAGGTGGGTGGAGAAGGCCTTCCTCTCCGTGTGGAAACCCCAAGTAGCAGTTTGAAAAAATGTAGTCAGCTTGCACTGGTGGAAGCACGCTGTGGTGACCTTTGACCTCTCTGGTGGGTCAGTGTTGTGTGATTGGGAAGAATTGTTTGATGGGTCCTCACTAAATTAGCGAGAAATATCTTAAAAATTTCTTCAAGCCTTGACCCGGACGAATAATCCGCACGAAAAAGAAAACCAGGAAGTTGAAAAGTGTTTGTTTAAAAAAAAATTCTGTGATTTCAGGAGTTGTGTCATCAAGGCTTAACTTTCGTGCTTTTTTTTTTTTTTTTTTTTCTTCCTCCCATCCAGATATCACTCATTGCACAATCCAGCCCCGGGTCCAAAAATACAGGCTCGGCTACAGTGTAACCCACGGGATACAGAGCTTGAAGTCTGCAAGAGACTGAAGGAATACCGGGGCCATGTAGCCGCCCTGCAGGCCTTCTACCCCCAGGCTGTGCAGGTCAGCGCTGATCAGCAGCCGCACACTGTGTTCGAGTGCCTGGAGAGTGGGATTGTGGGCCGTCTTTCCAAACTCCTGCCTGAATTAAACATCCAAGCTCGCTCTGGCCCCTCTGGTCTGTAATCACTGCCCCACCCCCCCTCCTTGTTGACCTCAGCTGATCACAGGGGAGTACAGCAGAGCAGCTAATTATACACATGTTTAATTAATGTCGCAATAAAAACACAGCCTGTCCGGGCTCTTTGTCAGGGGGTCGTATTAGTCCTGCTTCAGTGGTCTCATGCTAAGGAGCAAGAGCGCCTCTGATTATTAATCTCTCTCTCGCTCTCTCTCTCTCTCTCTCCCTCTCTCTCTCCCTCTGTCTCCACATGCAGAGGTCAGTCAACTGGCTCCCAGCGGAGAGGAAAGGAGTTAAGTGCACTGGTTAGTGAGACGTGTTAACAGCCATGCTTTCAAACTCCCCTTAGATACGGCGCCATGACAGGCAGACATTGACTTAATTAGAGCGAACGAGCTCCAGAATATGCATCAGTTCTGAATACATAAACAGAGATCAAGAAGAAGAAATGGCATGTATATTTTCCCCCCCTTTTTTAAATGGTCTCAGCCCACTTTTTGGCAGGAAGAGTATGTTTGCTTCCCAAACAAAGATTTTTACAGTATATCTGAAGGAATACAACATTGCAGATGATGAAATTAACTTCACTGGAGGAGAAACCTTCAGTGCTCGAATCTTTTCGGTACAGACGCTACATATATTTAGATGAACCACTTTTCCCTGTGTTTTATTTCTTTGAATGTGTTATATGGGTTGATCTTTACTGAATCTTGACAATAAAATATTTTTAAGGTGTATTTGTCCCTTATTAAGCGGCTTTGTTTCTAATTAAACAGATCAGATAGTTCTGTAATCTTTCCTGGATGTTCAAGGGATTAACCCGGGATGTGTTGGGTATTAGGAGATGAAGGATTATCAAATCCATCAGAACTGGAAATACATTCATTCATTCATTTTCTGAAACACGTAATCCTAATTAGGCTTGCTGGGAGGCTGGCTCCCATCTCAGGTGACTTTGGGTGAGGGCAGAGTACACCCTGGACAGCTCGCCAGGCCATCGCCGGGCAGAAACACGCTGACGGCTCTGCAGCTCCTCTTGACGAAAAATCAGCAATGATTCTTTTATATGAACCTTTCACCACAGACAGTGAGATACATGGCCGGCCTATGTTAACCCAGTTAGCTGCACTGGAGGGGACAGCAGTGACAACCGGTGAGAGTGGGGTTTGAACCCCAGATCAGATATGTGATGATGACTGGCCGTCAGTCATATCTGATAACAGGGAGTGGAATAACTTTAAAAAAAAAAAAAATCTCTCCACACTTGTTCAGTGAGAAATAATTATTTTTATTATTATTTCATTCAAATTCTGAAAAATAAAAACCCAACCTTGTTACCATCAACTACTGAATGATGAGAAGAAACGTCCCAAATTTCAAAGGTTAATTTAAAAACAAAGAAAGTTTCATGTGTGTGAATAATTTTGCTACAGTGCTACCTTGAGTTATGAAATTAATCTGATCCGAGGGTGAGCTCGTAAGTCAAAATGTTTGTTAGATGAAACAAAAATTCCCATCGGAAATACAGTAATAGAAAACCAATGAATCCGTTCCAACTCCTCCCAAACTCATATAATCTGCCACAAACATGTATATTTGACCAAATATATTAAAAATAAACATGTATCATTATAAAATATTTCTTGTTTTTACATGTACATTAACAATAATTATACTTAATGATAAATAATAAAACAAGAATAAACTTTGCCACAGTCAATGATTGGCAGGGTAAGTTGACTAAGATGTCACATGGGCAGGCGTGAGGTGGTGCATAACAGAGAAGGAGAATTTTGTGCATGTGCACGCTACGAATGCCAGCGAAGAAAGGTTCATGGTGAGCTCACACAAGGCCGGTGCTTCTCAAATAGTGGGGTTTAGTGTGGTGGTGGTGGTGGTGGGGAATGACCATGGGGAACATGCTTTTTTGCCATACTGTACTAGGTTTAAGTGTGATTGTGCACCCTCTACAGTAGGTGGCAGTGGCACTCTCACTGTGTTCCCTATGGTGTAGGGAAAAACTACCGAGCTAACGATATGAAGTTGAGTAAACACTATTTATAGTTGTGCGCGGGATGCAGCTTTGCAGCTCCATATTGATGTACACGTACTGCTGGTTTCAGGCTATTGAGGAGTTGAAGACTAAGCCTGACGTAGACGGTGTTTGGTTCGCTTGGTGAGGGTGGGCTGGTTGGTATCCCTGGTGCATCAGCTGAGCCGGCAGTTTGTTTTGGTTTGAAGAAAGTGTCTAACTTCAACTGCTTGCCACTCGAGAATTGTTCTCTTATTATTGTTTCTCGCAAATTTCTGAGATTTGCATAATGAGCAGACACTTCTCTGTTCTTGGAATAGTCGACGTAGTGTAGCACTAAGTCAAGAGCACTGCGCACTTCACTGTGCGTCATCTGGCGGTCACTTTCGGAAACAACGGCCCGTGTCCGGACGATCTGGACTAGTCGGAAGCTACAGATTTTGTTCATTGCATCCGAAATCCGTCAAAGCGAAGTCAAACTCACTCTAGGGTGGGCCTTTACAGTCACTCCCGCAAATGCCTACCATGGCGCTACACCATCGTCTCTCGAGACTTATGGCTGCCGATGACAATATGTGTATATATATATATATATATATATATTCATTCATTCATTCATTTTCTGTGCCCGCTTAATCCTAATTTGGGTCGCGGGGAGGCTGGTGCCCATCCCAGCCAACTTCGGGCGAGGGAAGAGTACACCCAGCTCGCCAGGCCATCGCAGGGCGGAAACACGCTGACGGCTTTGCAGCTACTCTTGTCGAAAGTCAGCAATGGTTCTTTTACATGCCTCACACCATAGACAGTGAGAGACATGGCCGGCCTTTGATAACCCAGTTAGCTCCACTGGGAGACGGGACAGTGACAACCTTGTGCAGAGTGGGACTCGAACCCCCAACCTTTGGATCAGTGATCCAGCACCCTATACCACTAGACCGCCACTGCCCCTTTGTGTATATGTGTATATATGTGTGTGTATATATATATATATATATATAATTTTTTATGAACCTTTGAATTCTAGAGTTCTGTTGGAGTTAAGTGGGGAATTTTTTGGGTCACCTTTTAATAGATGAGCTGGTTACTGTTTAACATGGAATGGAGTCTCACCTGCTTGCCGTAGTTCCACTTGCCGGACACTTTTTATAATTTCCCTCCACTCTTGGTCACTAAATGTCATTGACTGAAGGCCTGTTCCTTGCATGAGGCTCCCAAAATCTCAACTGTTAAAAAAAAGTGTAATTCATGAAACACAATTTCTTGCATTCATATATTTTAATTCCAAATTCTGATGTTTTTTTTTAAATAACCAGAATGAAAGGAAGAGTGAAAGAGTGAAAAGAAGAGAGACGATGATGATGAGCTGAGGATATGAGAAAGAGATGATGAGAGAGAGAGAGAGAGAGAGGGAGAGATGAGATGAGAGGATGAAGAGGAAATGGAGTGATGATGGTGACTTTTGAGGAGAAAGTGATGTCACGGAGAAAAGATTTCATGAAGAGGATTGTTGAGAAGGATGATGAAGAGTATGAGTAGTGATCAGCAAGGGGAGTGATGAGGAAGAAATGGAGTACTTTCATTTTTTTAAATTTATGACTTTTGCCATACATGATAAAAAAATAAAATAAATGTGGCATAGTAATAATAATAGTAATAATAATAATAATAATAATACAATAGGGTAATTTTTGTCATTTTTCTGTGCATATGTCAGTTTGTTATTACCGTGTTAAAACCCCTGCGATGGCCTGGCGACCTGACCGGGGTGTATTCTGCCCGCTCCCCTAGTCGGCTTAGACAGGCACCAGCCTCCCCAGAACCCAAATTAAGATGAATGAATGAATGAATGAATGAATGAAAGAATGTCAAAACCCTGTGCCACTCAGTTATGGTTTGTAAACTTTTTTTTGTCAACTCAGCACTGGCTCTGCAGTGAAAATGTGTTGAAACTTCATGAGTTTTCATTGATAACTAAGGAAAGATACTCTGTCAAGCAAAAACTTTTCTTTTATCTAAATTAAATGATTTGCTTTCCTGTTCTTTTTGCAAACACGAGGAGGAAATGGCTAGTTTCCACTTGTAAAAAAATCCAGCAGTGAAATTCTTCAGCCTTGGAAGCCTGATGATGACACTGAGTCCCCTGTTTGCTTCATCTCTACATCATTGAGCATGAACAGCGTTTTCTGTTGATCAGCGCTGCAGAACAGTAAAGGAAACCCATATATCCTGGACATTCAGGATATACAGACCAATGAATAAAAGAAAAAAGAAGTGCTGAATGTAATTCACAAAGCGGCAGTAGTGGACTGGTAGTAAAGGTCACTTTTCACTTTTTAGTAAAGATCACTGATCCTAGAGTCGGGGGTTCAAGTCCCACTCTCCACGAGTTGTCATTGTCCCCCCCCCAGTGCACTAATTGGGTTATCAAACGCCAGCCATGTCTCTCACTGTCTGTGGTGTGAGATTCATGTAAAAGAACCATTGCTGACATTTGTCAAGAGTGGCTGCATAGCTGTCAGCGTGTTTCTACCCTGTGATGGCCTGGCGAGCTGTCCAGGGTGTACTGTGCCCTCGCCCAGAGTCGGCTGAGATGGGCACCAGCCTCCCAGTGACCCTAATTAGGATTAACAATTTAATGCTCACAGGACCATATGGTCCTCTTTCAAAATATGCTGACTACTAGATGCATTCTATACTTGTTGGGGCGTCGCCTTATACAACACAGCTTGATCCCACGACCCTCAGTCAGCTGTGAGACGACCGTGAGTGCGCAGGATTGTGTTGTTCGAATTTGAGTATTTGTTATCATTATGTTATTATTATGTTATTATAACTATTAGTGTTATTATAATTTTGTTGAAAGAAATGTGTTCGTGGTGTTTCCTTTGGACTTTTTGATCAGGAAAAACTAATGATGAATTTTTTTTAACTGCAAAAAATAATTCAGACCTTAAAGTGTTAAGTGGTTCAGAAAATTAATGAATTAATGTGATTCACAAAACTGTGATCTGTGGCAATCTTCCAAGATGTTTTACTACACAGGTTTATGGGTCACCACAACACAAGAAAAGACAAATCACCAATTCATATTACATTCACACTTGTGGGAAATTTAGAGTCGCCATTTGCATTGTCTCTAGACGTGGAGGAAACCAGAGAACCTGGAAGAACCTACATGAGCACAGGGCCAGCATTTAACCTCTCAAAATAAATAACAATTTTAAATGTTAAAAATAATTTAAAAAATAACGTCCGTCAGCAACAATATTCAAGATCTTGGGTTATCAAAGTAATAATAATAATTTGTATAAACTGTATGTAATTCTTCTAGAACTTTGTTGAAATGATTTCAGAAGCATTTCTCATCTTTGCAGGCCAGGGAAAGTTTATAAACAATGCTGACATAAAATGAAATTAAACCAAATGCTTGGCAGGTATAATCATGATATTCTGACCCTGAAGAAATAAAGTAGTAATAATATGAAAAGAGACATAAAGACAAATAGTTTATCATAAATGACTCTACCCTAAGGTGCCTTTTTTCCATTTTGTGAATGAATTCGCTTTTGGAAATTTGAAAACTGTGCGCAGATAAGTCCTTGCGCGTTTCAAAATAAAAGTCCATAAATCACGCCTTCTGTTGTCCTGCTGGTGTCTTCCATTGGCGCGTTTTATGGACTTTTATTTTGAAACGCTCAGGACCCGGAAGTGCACGCATCAATATTTGCACGAGGAGAAGGCACATGAGGATTTCCAGAGGAACTGTTACTGCTGTTATTTTATTTAATTTTTTTTATTTTTGCTGAAACTGTTTAACAGAATGTAAGTTTATTTAAAACAGAGCTTTCAGTTTACATGGTGGTATGTTGTATGCGGTCTATATTATATGTATATATATATATATATATATATATATATATATATATATATATATATATATATATATGCACACTGTACTGTAATGAAGTGTAAAACTACATTTATTTTTCTTAAGGTTTTTTAGAAAACTAACAGTTCGCATCTGCAATTGTTTAATATTACAGATTAGTGTGTGTGTGGGTGTGTGTGTGTGGGTTCATCATGACTGAGGCCATGCTGATGCTCAACATCTCCAACGTGGAATCTACTGACCCACATTTCTCTGAGAAAAAAAACAGAAAGTCATCATCAGGACAGAAATGGACATCAGTGAGTTCTTTAACTAACACTCTCCAAGCAACAACATGGACCTGGATCTATTCTGAATATATAAATATGCACTCACTCATTTCTCATCATTTGCTGGACCTCTTTCTCACCTACTAGTATTGTGGAGGGGCCGATGTCTATTTCAGCTGACACTTGGCGAAGACCAGGTACACCTTTAACAGCACGCCAGTCCATTGCAGAGCAACATATATACAGCATTCACACCTAAGGGCAATTTGAGACAGCTAATCAGTCTAGCATGCATGTAGGAGGAAACCAGAGATCCCTGAGGAAACCACACAAGCACAGAGAGAACATATAAACCCCGTTCAGAAACAGCCGAGTCCAGGAATCGAGCCGAGGATCCTCTGGCTGTGATGTGGACATGCTAATCAGTACGCCGCCCCATATAAATAATAATTTCAGTGTTTAAATATTTAATTTTTTCTCGTGTTTAGTTGTATCCAATTCCCACACATCAGGTATTACCTTCTCAATCACATGACCACCACAGAGGAGAGAAAACATTCACACACCCCCTCCTTGGCCACTCGCCTCTTTTTGAACTGGAAGGTCTAACACACTCAGAGGGAAAGTGCTATTAGACGACCATGATTGACTGGTGATTGCTGTGAGTGACAGGGACTTGAACATATATCAACTTGTCCTTCCTCCTGCTTGGCCAATTAACTCCTTGTCATGTATGGCTGTGGCGTTGGCCCAGATTCAAACTTGCGATCTCTGGGTTAATAGTCATGCACCTTGTGGATGCACCAGTTTGAGAGCCTTTTCATAAACATACCTATATTCCTGCTGTGTTTAATTCTTAATTCTGATTGGTTGGAATATTTAGGTCAGAGATTTCCATGACTGAGACTCCACCTATAATAAACTTATTATAAACAGTTATTCAACAAAACAGTTTATAGTTATTTACATGCGTATTTCAGATAAGAGGAATTATTTAAGGGGGGCACTGGGGTGCAATTGTTGGCAAGTCTGTCTCACAACAAGAAGGCCTGGGTTCGAGTCCCATGGGTACATCTGTATAAAGTTTGCATGTTTTTCATTTGCTTGTGTGGGTTTCATCTGGGTTTCCACTTTCTTCCCAAAAGTTTAAAAATCTTGCTTTTTAGGCCAACTGGCTGCTCCAAAGTGCGCCTAAGCCAGTTGGCAGTTTTGTGCGTGTTGGCCTTGCGCTGGACTGGCAAGCTGTTGAGGGCGTACCTCACCATTGCCCAGAAATGGCTGAGGTAAGACATGGAGTCCACTCCATGACCCTAGTAGGATTAAGCACTTCAGCAAATGTAATGATTTATGTAAGGAGTCTCCAGTGTCGGTGAATTCAAACAATGCACGAGTTGCTCTCACATTGAATATTTCCCAACATCCTGCCCCGCTGGCCTCCCATTGGCTAGGAGGGATGACGCAGCTCCCTTGAGCAGCAGCTTGTTTCATGAGTTTTTCGAGTGTGCTCATTGCAACTTTATTTTTTGGCTCAAGCTTTTAACCTTGCATAAACATTTGTAAGATTATAACTCTGCTAAGAACACATGGTCAACACGAAGTAAGTACCTTAAAAGGTATACTTTTATTATTTTTAAAGGGTAGTATTGGGGGCCTTGGAAAGAATCACGCGTTTTACATGTAAAATGCAGTTCAACTTACGAAAAGTCCAGGTTACGCAACCACTTCCAGAGTGGATTAATTTCGTAAATTTGAGGTACCACTGTATTAAGGACTTTTCTGCCACGGGAAGAGTGCCAGGACTGTGGAGTCTGTTTATTGGGTATGTGTCCTAATTTGATGGATGAATTTCTGTGGTATTTCTTAGGAGAATAAATCATCAAGAATTGGCCTTGATAGTTTATTGATTGCTGTTTATGTCTGTTTATGATGTCGTTGTTGACAGAAAAAGACCGCAAGTGGAAAAAGAACAGCCTCGTTTGGGAATCAACCCAATAGCTCCACTAAGCGAAGGAAACTAAATGCTGAGACAAACGCAAAGCCGAAGGAGCAGGCAGGGTTCCAGGGCAAGCTAATTTCAGAAGCAAGAACATCTCCAAAGAAAGGACCAGAGGAATATAAGGGACACGACAGACCTTTCATCAAGACGTCATCTCTCTTCCGAAACAACCCTGAGATCCCAGATGTGCTCAGGTCAGTGAAGTATCATCAGCACACCATTTTTCATCTGGACTTTAGAGCTGAGGTCATGTTTTCTTTCTTTCATAGTCCTGCTGTGACTCAAGTGAAGGAGAAGGTGTTTACAACGAAATCGTTTCAAGAACTAGATCTGCATCCTCACTTGGTAACATTGCTTTATTGGAATTATTAATGATGATTAATTGATGATGATTGATTAATGATTAATTGATGATGATTAATGATGAAGATGATGATGTAATAGTACAGGAGTGTAATGATGATACAACCCCTGGCAAAATTATTGGTGATTAATAAAAACACAAGCAGAGCTATAACGCAAAACTATTTTTATTACCCGCAGCGATGGCGTTTTCCCAGTGCTTCACGTATTTACGTATTACCCGGGGTATTGTTTTCACTTCATTCAGATTGCTCTTTTAATTTTCAAAATTTTATTCATTCATTTATTCTTGTAGTTATGCATGTCTATATCCCAAGAAATGCTTAACATATCGCTGTAACATTTATAGGGGTGTTGGGACCATGGGTAGCACAGTGGTGTAGTGGTCAGCATGTCCATCTCACTGTAAGAAGGTCCTGGGTTCGAGTCTCAGGCTGGAATTTGTATGTCCTCCCTGTGTTTGCATGAGTGTCCTCTGGGTGCTCCGATTTCCTCCCACAATCTGAGGACATGCACATTAGACTAACTGACAGTTTCAAATTGCCCCTGTGTGTGTGTGTGTGTGTGTGTGTGTGTGTGTGTGTGTGTGTGTGTGTGTGTGTGTTACCCTGCGATGGCTTAACAAGCTGTTCAGGATGAACCCTGCCTTCACCCATTGTAAGCTGAGATGGGCACCACCTCCCTTTGATCCTCGTAGTAGGATTAAGTGGTTCGGCAAATGAGTGATGAGAGAACTTGAGTTTATGCAAAAGGTCATTATAGGTCAAGTTCAATAGCTGCTAATTGTTTGTAATGGGGCTCCTCCGCCAACTGCTAGTTTTATTTTTTAATACTATTTCTTTTCCTAAGGATTGAGGGATTTGCTTCCTTTTGGCTTTTTCCCTTTTTCAGGGGTCGCCACAGCGAATGATCAGCTATTAAATAAAAATAGTTTTGTGTCATTGTATTCTTTTCTACAAGCAAGGTCTTCCAATAGTGATGATTCCATATTTTTATTTTATTCTTCATTGTAGTTAAACATTGCAGTCATAACCATATGCTTTCTTTTCTATACCCGAACCACTCCACAGGTGGCGACACTCAATAAAGTGCTGAACATAAGCAGTATGACGAGGTACATGCTTCAGCTTTACACACACACACACACACACACATACATATATATATATATATATATATATATATATATATATATATATATATATATATATGTATGTGTGTGTGTGTTTATGTGTGTGTGTGTATATTGTGTGTGTATACACACACTATATTTGTTTAAGGAAGTGTATCAGATATTAATTGTATTGTGACATGTTGTGTATATATTTGCAGTGTACAACAGCAGACTATTCCAGTGCTCATGTCAGGCAAAGACGCTGTGGTTCGATCCCAAACCGGCTCAGGTACGACTCGGTGGGTTTTCTCAAGTCCACATTTAATAAGAACTTCAGTACAGGGGGACTGACGGGATTTTTTCAATAAGAACTTCAGTACAGGAGGACTGATGAGATTTTTTCAAGAAAAATAAGACAAATCTGTATGTACCATACGGCACGTGCTTAAAAAAATACAAAAAAATGCAATGTATTCCTGATTCTGATTGGTCAGTGAATACTCATGTTTTTATCCATAAATGTTTTCATGGTAACTTTTTTCGTACAGGTCCAAAGAATGCTCCGTACACTGTAAATCAATTAGAAATATGTATGATTCTTGATATGGTGAAGGTTTTTTTGAAGTGAGAAGTATCATTTAAAATTTTTTTTTACCCATTGTGGTGGCCGCTGAAGGGAGCAGCCACAGGAAGAAAAGAAGTGTTTTATTTCAGGTTTTTGGAAGTTGTCTCTAAAGTCAAGGTTTTGTAGCACTAAGAAAAGTCAGCGGATGCATCAATTTGCAGGATGGTACGGGATATGTTTTTTGGTAACAAGGTGAATTTATTTATTTGTTTTGTCTTTTTACCTTCAAGAGAGAAAAAAAAGTACTGGGTTTTTTCTTGGAGATTTTGCAGCAAAATTATTAACAAATAGAAATGGAAACATTACCTGGATTGATTGACATTCTACATTTTACTGCTCCGCATTATGTTTTCCTCGTGGTTTTTGTGTGTGCTTGTTATCCAGACTGCAAAAAGTTTATGCAGATTTTCATGAAATTTCTACCAGAGGTGGGTCTTTGGATAAGGAAGGTTTCACTAGATTTTAGAGATGATTTGGGTCAAATTCTGAATCCAAGAATTGTTTAAAGAATCCTTAAAATAATGAGATTTTTAAGTGTGGTATTACAGCATGGTATTACAGCATGTGGTGCAGTGTGGGTGGGGTATTTTTTGTTGTTGTTGTTTTTGGGTTTTTTGTTTGTTTTTTCAGCAAGGCGGGGTTTACATTTTCATGGGGTTTGTGATTTATTCCTTACTCAGTTACTTTTAGTTGTTTTTCATGAAAAGAAAATCAACACTTAAGAAATCTGTCATGATTAGTGGTAACAACGAAACCTTGTCTCATTGATCAATTAGGGAAAACACTGGCATATGGAATTCCTCTGATACAGTCTCTGCAGGCAGTGCAACCAAAAATCAAGGTAAGTCATAAACCTGAGTCATGTAAATAATCATTTTATTTGATGTACAGTAGTACCTTGTCTTAGGAATTTAATCCGTTCCGAGGGCAAGCACGTAAGCCGAAAAAAGTTCGCTAGACGAAACAATTATTCCCATAAAAATAACAGTAAACCAATTAATCTGTTTCAACTCCCTCCCAAACTCATATAACCTGCCACAAACACATATATTTGATCTAATATAGTAAAGATAAACATGGAAAAACAATAAATATTTCATAGTAATAATAATGCACGTATATTAACATTAATAACAATTAATAATAATAATAAAACAAGAATAAACAATAAGTCAGCTAACCCTTCTGATCATCAACTGCAGTGAAGATGTCTCAAGGGCAGGCAGGAGGTGGTGCATAACGGAAGACAAGGAGGATAATTTTGTGCATATGCACGCTATGAATGCCAGCGAGGAAAGGCTCATGGTGAGCTCTCACAAGGCCAGTGCTTCTCAAATAGTGGGGCGCTCCCTCCTTTGGGTGTGATGCCAGGAGTGTGTTTATGACTCTGGGGAACATGCTTTTTTTAATAGTGTACTAGAATTAAGTGTAATTGTGCGTCGTCTACAGTAGGTGGCAGTGGTGCTGTCATTGTCACGCTATGGTGTAGGGAAAAAGCACTGACCAAAACGAGGGCACGGGGGAGGGGGTTTCTTCGTAAAGGGGGCGTCACAGAAAATAATTGAGAAGTACTACACTCGGTGTTCTCGGAGCACAGAGGAATACACGCAGAAGAATGCGAGGCTAATCGGCCCGGAAAAGCCATTTCCCCAGCAGAGCTCATAAATCAAAATTTTGCTCGTTTGATTTTGGGGGGATTGAAGCTCATTTCATGGAAAATTTGTTAAAAAAGACACTCAGAAGTCAAGGTACCACTGTATATTTGAAGTTCATTTAACTTGAATTCGCTTTTCGCTCTTAAACTCAGAACTGGCATATCTTTTATAGTGCTGTATGAGTTGAGGGGTATTGCTGGCGCTGCTGAGAGTTTTATTAAATCCAACATATTTTCTGTTTTAAAAGTAATGTTTGCAAATGGTTCTATACTGACTATGGTTCTATACTGGAAAGGTCATCATGTAAAACTCTCCAAATACGCGTGTGCATGTGTAATATACAGATGCTCCCCAACTTACGTTTTTAATTGGTTCCGGACGGCCGAACGTAAGTTGAAAGTGAATGTAAGTTGTTACAGTGATGTACAGTGGTATGAAAAAGTATCTTAACCTTTTGGAATTTCTCACATTTCTGCATAAAATCACCATCAAATGTGATCTGATCTTTGTCAAGATCACACAGATGAAAAAAACAGTGTCTGCTTTAACTAAAACCACCCAAACATTTATAGGTTTTCATATTTTAATGAGGATAGCATGCAAACAATGACAGAATATTTTGTCCCCCCCCCCCCTTTGGCAGCAATAACTTCAACCAGACGCTTCCTGTAGCTGCAGATCAGTCTGGCATATCGATCAGGACTAATCTTCGCCCATTCTTCTTTACAAAACTGCTGTAGTTCAGTCAGATTCCTGGGATGTCTGGCATGTATCGCTGTCTTGAGGTCATGCCGCAGTATCTCAATGGGGTTCAAGTCTGGACTTTGACTTTCCCACTCCAGAACGTGTATTTTGTTCTTCTGAAACCATTCTGAAGTTGATTTACTTCTGTGTTTTGGATCATTGTCTTGTTGCAGCATCCATCCTCTTTTTAGCTTCAACTGTCTGACAGATGGCCTCAGGTTTTCCTGCAAAACATCCTGATAAACTTTTGAATTCATTTTTCCATTAATGATTGCAAGTTGTCCAGGCCTCGAGGCAGCAAAACAGCCCCAAACCATGATGCACCCTCCATCATGCTTCACGGTGGAGATGAGGTGTTGATGTTGGTGAGCTGTTCCATTTTTCTTCCACACATGACGTTGTGTGTTCCTCCCAAACAATTCAACTCTGGTTTCATCAGTCCACAAAATATTTTGCCAAAACTTCTGTGGCATGTCCAAGTGCATTTTTGCGAACATTAAATGAGCAACAATGTATTTTTTTAGACAGCAGTGGCTTCCTCCTTGGAGTCCTCCCATGAACACCATTCTTGGCTATTGTTTTACATATAGTTGATGTGTGCACAGAGATATTGGACTGTGCCAGTGATTTCTGTAAGTCTAGCACACACTCTAGGGTTTTTTTTTTTACCTCTTTGAGTATTCTGCGCTGAACTCTTGACATCATCTTTGGTGGACGGCCACTCCTTGGGAGAGAAGCAACAGTGCCAAACTCTCTCCATTTGTAGACAACTTCTCTGACTGTCGATTGATGAACATCCAGACTTTTAGAGATGGTTTTGTATCCTTTCCCAGCTTTATACAAATGAACAATTCTTGATCACGGGTCTTCAGACAGCTCTTTTGAGCAAGCCATGGTGCACATCAGACAATGCTTCTCATCAAGACAATTCTTACCAGGTGTGTGTTTTATAGTGGGCAGGGCAGCTTTAAGCCACTCATCACTGATTGGGCACACACCTGACTTAAATTGGTTGGTAAAAATTGGTTTCAATTGCTCTTTATGTCTCCTTAGGCAGAGGGTTCAGTTACTTATTCCTCCCCCTTCTGTCATTGTTTGCATGCTATCCACATTAAAATATGAAAACCTATAAAAGTTTGGGTGGTTTTAGTTAAAGCAGACACTGTGTTTTTTCATCTGTGTGATTTTGACAAATCAGATCACATTTTTTGGTGATTTTATGCAGAAATGTGGGAAATTCCAAAAGGTTCAGATACTTTTTCATACCACTGTATGACGTGTGACTATATAACTGATATATATATATATATATATATATATATATATATATGTATGTATGTATGTATGTATGTATATATATATATATATATGTATGTATGTATGTATATGTGTATATATATATATATATATATATATATATATATATATACACACACACACACACACACACTCAGTCTATAGTTTGTAAACAATGGATGCAAAACATAAAACGGATGAACGTAAGTCAGGGAGCGTCTGTATGTATATATATATATATATATATATATATATATATATATATATATATATATAATTGCGTCATTACGTCAGCGTACTGTACTACCTAGGTACGTCTAAACTCAAAATTTGACTTAAAAAAAAAACACATACGTAAAATCGAAAAAACGTAAAACGGATGAACCTAAGTTGGGGAGCGTCTGTGTGTATATATATATATAGATACACATACACACACTCACACACACACACACTCACACACACACACACACACACACACACACACACACTGTGATCCTTCACTTTCCGCAGTTAATTGGGACCATCAATCACACCAACCATCAAAATCCGCAAAGTAGGATCAGTGTGATGTATATGTACATATTCAATGCTATAAATGCTTATAATAACAATTAAACATTAAAAAAATAAACCATAAGATGTAAATAAAATATAAATACACACATACAGATGGTATTGCATGAGAAGAAGATGACACACATACATACACGCGCGCGTGCACACACAGATGTGCACCTCACAACAATGTAAGTAGTTTTGATGGGAGATTTTGGGTTGTTTTTTGTTGTTTGTTCCGTGGGTTTTTTTTTTTTTTTTTTTTTTTTTTTTGCATAATTGGCCTTGTTTTTGTGACATTTTCCTTAACTTTTCCCCCTCTTCTTCCTTAATTTCCTTATTTTCTAATTTGATGAATATTTAAAAAAAAAAACACGCGATGTACTGAAGCCGCATGAATTGAAGTGCGAAATAGCGAGGGATACCTGTATGTGTGTTTGTGTGTGTGTGTGTGTGTGTGTGTGTGTATGTATATATATATATATATATATATATATATATATATATATATATATATATAAATATATAGGATTTTCTGAGTAGATCCTTCCGTAGGAGAGTGCTCAATACTTTTTGGTAGAGCAAATAACAATAAAAATAAAAGGACAGGACAAAGACTTTCTATTGAAACTCCATTTATCACTACAGATCTGTTTCGAGGGGTGGTGAAACCATCCTCTCTCTTCAGGTGATTATAGAAGAAATTATTCTTCTATTCTTCTATTATTCTTATATAATCACCTGAAGAGAGAGGATGGTTTCACCACCCCTCGAAACAGATCTGTAGTGATATATGGAATTTCAATAGAAAGTCTTTGTCCTGTCCTTTTATTTTTATTTTATATATATATATATATATATATATATATATATATATATATATATATATATATAAAACCTCAGGATGTAAATAACTTTCTTCTGAATGAGGCAACTACATATTTCCTCCCCATTTTCTAAAGTGACAAAAGTGATGGCTATAACTGTACCTACAGTGTTTTACTCGTCATCTCCATTAACTGCTTGTATACCGACTATATTGTGATTAAATGTTCTTCTGGTAATGCTGTTTCAGAGAGCCGATGGTCCTCTGGCAGTTGTGATTGTGCCTACAAGAGAGGTATCAAGTATTAAAAGTTCTACTCAAAGATGCTTCGTGGTTATTTGACCTCGTTATAACCCCATGTTTGTATGTTTGTAATCTTTTGTTCTTGATCTTTAGTTGGCTCAGCAAAGCTTTCAAATCTTCCAGAAGCTTTTAAAGGTAAACACAAACAAACAAACAAACAAACTAGAAGGGCACTTGTCGAGTACAAACCTTCTCCAAACCATAATTAAAAAAAATAATAAAGTTCACAGAACCAGCAAGTTCAGGGTCAGTGGCTGTCTAGTGGTATAGGGTGCTAGATTTCTGATCCTAGGGTTGGGGGTTCGAGTCCCACTCTCCACAAGGTTGTCACCTCCCTCCCCCACCCCCGTGCAGCTAAATCGGTTATCAAAGGTGGGCCATGTCTCTCACGGTCGATGGTGAGAGGTTCATGTAAAAGAACCATTGCTGACTTTCGTAAAGAGTAGCTGCAAAGCCGTCAGCGTCTTTCTGTCCCTTGCTGAACGGTTGTCACAAGAAGGGCATCCGACGTAAAAACCTATTCCAAATCAAACGTGTGAATCATTCACTGTGGCGACCCCTGATAAAGGGAAAAAGCCGAAAGGAAATCTCATCTATCTCTCAATCTCAATAAAGTTCACAGCACCCCCTGCTGGGCCTGCTGTAACACCACACATCCAAAAAATCTGAATAAAAATAACCTTTAAAAAAATCCCAGGTTGCAAAATTCGATAAGTAATCCAATTCAATTGTACAGAGTGGCGACTTGGGTTACTTTTCCTTTCCTGTGAACTGAAACTATTCTCCTCTGATTTCCCTCAACCAAAAGTTGATGGTTTCTAATTTTTTTTTTGTACTATTTGTCCTATATCTGTGTGATTGCACTGCTGCCATCTGATTGGCTGATCAGCTTTTGGTTCTTCAAAAAAAGAAATGAGCCTAAGAATTTTTGGTAAATCTTGGTATAGCATCACATACCTAACCAGTTACTTGCTTGACTCTATTCGCACACCTGAATAGTTCCCTGTTTCTTTTATTCCCTTTATTTGTAGCCATTCACCTGGATTGTACCTGGCGTCCTGATGGGAGGAGAAAAGAGGAAAGCAGAAAAAGCCAGGCAAGGGCGTGACATCAGGAAAGTCTGGGTACGTGCACAGAATTGATCTTCAGGCTAAACCTGCGTTCTTTTGTTTCAGACTGAGGAAAGGCATCAATGTCTTGATCTCCACTCCAGGACGACTTGTGGATCATATCAAGAACACACTGAGTATTGCTTTCAGTGCTGTACGCTGGCTTGTTCTGGATGAAGCAGACAGGTGTGTGTGTGTGTGTGTGTGTGTGTGTGTGTGTGTGTGTGTGTGTGTGTGTGTGTGCAGGCAGGAGTGTAACAGTGATTTCATGCTTGTTTAATATCTTCAGGTCTGTCAACTTCCAGCTGTTGCTCTTTGTTTTTGCTAGGACTCTTGACCTGGGCTTTGAGAAGGACCTGACTGTAATCCTGAACGCACTGAATGCCGCCGTCTCCGCGAGGCAGACGGTGTTGCTCTCGGCCACACTCAGTGAAGGTAAGATCCTTCGGTATAAGCTCAAGGCATCACTAAGAACTAATGGTACTTCAGTAATGGGATGGGGGTAACCCTAATGATATTTGAGGGTCGGAGTAGAAAAGCTGGAAACTTTCCATGGGAATGTTAAAGGAATTAAACCGGGTATTTTTTTAAATTGCGGGTTATCGTATAACAAGGAAATTTAATGTAGTTAAATTATGCGTATTCTCGGTTAAAACTATGATATTTAAGGTAAATTCAGTTGAATTCCTAGCCTGCGCTGTACTCTGTACTTCAAGCACATACACACAGCACACTTCTTACTGCAGGGTCATCATCATTATTATCGTTAGTCTTTTTATAAGATTTTATAAGATTAAAGTACATGTGCTATGGTACAAGTCAAAAAGTCAAAATCAAGTATAACAAACAAGTAGTATAGGAAGGAGTAGAGGAAGGATTGAGGCCACACCCCCAACATCCACTGTGAATTCCTTCATCATAAACCAAGATCATTACTATAATCCTGCACACGATTTACACTGGAACAAAATACCACGGTCTCGTAGAGCTTCACGATTTTTAACACGCTTAGAGCACGATCAGGGGATAAAAAGGAGGCGGGTTGCATCCGGGAGATAAAATCTGTAAGAATTGTTGCCCAAGGTGCATCAAGGTGTGTTGTGCTCTGTTAAACTCTACTGCGCTGTTCCACACTTCCCATGTTCCATTACGAGCGACATTAAAGCAGTACAGCAAAATAATCACGGCAAAATTTTTGACTGTCAAAAATTTTACCGTGGTCATCACGATTCCACTAAGTTCTGTCAAGATCTTCACAAACCCAACATGTTGCCCTAAAATCATCACGATTGGATCCCACAATGATAGAAGGAAAATTTGGATATGATGCAGTGTGTAAATTGCCCTACTTTCAGAAAATTCCCATATACAGACGCTCCCCGACTTACGTTCATCCGTTTTACGTTTTTTCGATTTTACGTTTTTTTTTTTCCCAAAAAAAAGGTCAAATTTTGAGTTTAGACGTACCTACGTAGTATGCTGACGTAATGACGCAGTGACGCTGCATTCATTGTTTACAAACTACAGACTGAGTGTATATACAGTATGTATATATATATATATATATATATATATATATACACACACACTAATCCTTCTCAAAAAATTAGCATATTGTGATAAAGTTCATTATTTTCTGTAATGTACTGATAAAAATTAAACTTTCATATATTTTAGATTCATTGCACACCAACTGAAATATTTCAGGTCTTTTATTGTTTTAATGCTGATGATTTTGGCATACAGCTCATGAAAACCCAAAATTCCTATCTCAAAAAATGAGCATATCATGTTCAGGTAGTCTAAACGAGCTATTAACCTAATCATCTGAATCAACCAATTAACTCTAAACACCTGCAAAAGATTCCTGAGGCTTTTAAAAACTCCCAGCCTGGTTCATTACTCAAAACCGCAATCATGGGTAAGACTGCCGACCTGACTGCCGTCCAGAAAGCCATCATTGACACCCTCAAGCAAGAGGGTAAGACACAGAAAGAAATCTCTGAGCGAATAGGCTGTTCCCTGAGTGCTGTATCAAGGCACCTCAGTGGGACGTCTGTGGGAAGGAAAAAGTGTGGCAGAAAACGCTGCACAACAAGAAGAGGTGACCGGACCATGAGGAAGATTGTGGAGAAGGGCCGATTTCAGACCTTGGGGGACCTGTGGAAGCAGTGGACTGGGCTACAGGTGCCGCATTCCCCAGGTCAAGCCACCTTTGAACCAGAAACAGCAGCAGAAGCGGCTGACCTGGGCTACAGAGAAGCAAACAAAACAAACACAAAACAGAAATCAACACAAAACCTCCCATCAAAACTAGTTACATTGTTGCATCTGCGCGTACGTCATTTTTTCATGGAAAACCATGTGTATGTGTGTGTATTTATATTTTATTTACAACTTATGTTATTTTTTTAAACGTTTAATTGTAATTATAAGCATTTAGAGCTTTGAATATGTATTTCTTGATATTATATACACACATATATGTACGTATACGTCAGTCGAGGGGGGGGGGGTGATCTTACTTCGCGGATTTTGATGGTCGCGTGGGGATCTCGGTCCCAATTAATCACAGACAGTGAGGGATCCCTGTTGTTCCTTTAATTCCTATGGAAATTTTAATTTTGTATTTGGAATAGTTTTTTTAATTTTCCATCTTCAGTTCCCAAGTAAATGTCACATTGCAAGCCTGATTGGAAGTGGGTCTAATCTCTTCATTGCTGATTGGTTACATTAAATGCTTATTTATGGAATACAATTCACCTATAAACACAAGGGGGAGGGGTAAAAACTCACACTTCTGTGCAGTATAATCTGTCAAAGGAAGACATAATAAAAATTATATTTCAAATCTAAATTAAATTTGTGAAGTATAAAAACTCAATCTTTGTTTTTTTTTTTTTTTTTTTTTTTTAAACAGGCCTGTCCCGATTAACTAGCATTAGCATGAATGAGCCTGTTTACATCCAGCTCTCAGATGCCCCTGAAAGCATGGACCATTTTGGACCCTCTCTCTCGTCCCACTCTGGACCTTTGGATCAGGCCGACAGCTACGCTGTTCCTGATGGGCTGAAGCAGTACGTGGTGGTGGTTCCTAGCAAGCTGCGCCTGGTCTGTCTTGCAGCATTTATCCTGGCCAGGTGTAAGGTGACTACTAACATGTACACTTGGGGGCTTCTAATATATTATAATGTTAATTATGCTTGTATTAAGTGGAATTTTTTCATTTTTAAAGTAAAAACAAATAGTCATTGCCTTATTTTTTCCCCTGCAAGTAAAACAAGCTTCAGTACAGATATATATGGGATGGATGTCTTGTTTAGTTTCTTCTCATCTTTGTTAGTACGAACGAGATCAGAAGCTCATTGTCTTCATATCCAGCTGTGAAGCAGTGGAGTTCCTCGTCATGCTCCTCTCCACTGTCCTGTGTGGCAAATCCAGCATTGCAGCCAAGCTACAGCTGTCAGTCAACTTCCTCCGACTCCATGGCAACATGGAACAAGAGGTGAGTGGCCTTGTATATGAAAATCTTCGCCTAAGTGCTGTATCATTTTCATTTTTGAGATGTAGGGAGCCTTTGCCTCCCTAATATTAGCCTGAAATATAACAGCCCGTGGTCTGATGCTCGGAACATGCCAACATGTCCCATCACAATCCCTATTCGCAAGTTATTCTACAGCTGTGACTCTTGTGCGCTTTTTACTTCGTACATGTAATTCAGCTGGTAGAGTCGCAGCGACAGTCAGGTGCCCTGTGGCAGTGCCGTGGGACCTCGAGGTCGGCCACCTTCTTACCAAGGCCTCAGACCTCATTCAGCCATGCTAATAGACATGGCCAGTACCGCACGTATAGTTCAAGTAGACTGGCGAGCTCGGGGTACAGCTGCTCGAAGCCTCTCTGTCCTCCTGCTTGTTAGATATTAACGAGAAGCATTCAGCCGTGTTATGGATGAGTTTGGTAATGTGACAGCTATGGCCATCTTCACCAGTGAACGAAACGGTAGGAGACACACAGCTGTTCCAGCACAGTTAACAGATTGTGCTCTACTTTCCAGGAGTGAGAGCGAGAGGGAAAGGGAGGGGGAGGGCAAGCGCACGAGAGACCAAGATAGAGTGAGACAGAATGTGAGAGAGAGAAAGAGAGCGCAAGAAGGGATGAGACAGAGGGAGCGTGGGACAGAGACAGGTCGAGAGAAGGAGTGAGGGTATGAAGGAGAGTGTGTGTGACAAAGAGGAATGCAAGAGAGCAAGAAAGAATGCAGGGGGAGAAAGTTAGAAATAAGAGTGAGTGTGGGGGGACAGGAAGACAGTGAAGGGGAGAGAAAAATGAGGAAGAGTGAGACAGAAAAACAGAAAGAGAAAGAGGGTGTGTGGTATAAGAGAGCTATACAGTGAGAGTGAGAGATAGAAAGGGTGAGAATGGAAAGAGAATGAGAGAATGAAGGGAGAAATAAGAGAAGGGTGTGAGGTGAGCTGGAGGGAGAAGAAAGAAAGAAAAAGAGACAGGGTGAGTGAGAGTAGGGGAGAAAGAGAGGAACTGTCTGTCTGTCTTCCTTTCAGCTTTTCCCTTTTACTTGGGCGTCGCCACAGAGAATCATCTGATTCGCACGTTTGATTTGGCAGAGGTTTTTACGTCGGATGCCCTTCCTATCACAACCCTTTTTAGCAAGGGACAGAAACACGCTGACGGCTTTGCAGCTACTCTTTTTACGAAAGTCAGCAATGGTTCTTTTACATCAACCTCTCACCATAGACAGTGACAGACATGGCCCGCCTTTAACCCAGTTAGCTGTACTGGGGGGGCGCTTATCACGTCGAATACGATAAGTAAATATTCATCAAATTAAAAATAAGGAAAAAATAAGGAAATTAAAAAATTAAAAAATAAGGAAAAATTAAAAAATAAGGAAATTAAGGAAGAATAGGGGGAAAAGTTAATGAAAATGCCACATAAACAAGGCCAATTATGCAAAAAAAAAACCCTAAACAAACAAAAAACAACCCAAAATCTCCCATCAAAACTATGTACATTTTGCATGTGTGTGTGCACGCGCATATGTATGTGTCATCTTCTTCTCATGCAATACCATCTCTATGTGTGTGTATTTATATTTTATTTACATCTTCTGTTATTTTTTATGTTTAGTTAGAGTGTGGAAAAGAGGTGAAGAAGCGTGTGCAGGCAGGTTGGAATGGTTGGAGAAAAGTGTCCGGTGTGATGTGCGATAGGAGAGTGTCAGCAAGAATGAAGGGAAAAGTGTACAAGACGGTGATGAGGCCAGCGATGTTGTATGGTTTAGAAACAGTGGCGCTGAGGAAAAGACAGGAGGCAGAGTTGGAGGTAGCAGAGATGAAAATGTTGAGGTTCTCTCTGGGAGTAACGAGGATGGATAGGATCAGAAATTAGTACATCAGAGGGACAGCACATGTTAGATGTTTTGGAGACAAAGTCAGAGAGGCTAGATTGAGATGGTTTGGACATGTACAGAGGAGGGATAGTGAGTATATTGGCAGTAGGATGCTGAGGTTGGAACTACTAAGCAGAAGGCCGAGAGGAAGAACAAAGAAGAGATTTATGGATGTGGTGAAGGAAGACATGAAGGTCGTTGGAGTCAGAAAAGAAGATGCGGAGGACAGGGTGAGGTGGAGGCGGATGATTTGCTGTGGCGACCCCTGAAGGGAACAGCCGAAAGGAAAAGAAGGAGTTGTTATTATAAGCATTTATAACGTTGGTTATATATTTTCTGATATTATGTATAAATTGGGAGGGGCGGATCCTACTTTGCGGATTTTGATGGTCGCATGGGAATCTCGGTCCCAATTAAGTGTGGAAAGTGAGGGATCCCTGTAGTTTACAGGGCACGAAATTCAGAAAATTTTCCACCGGACAGGGAGGCAGGCAGAAAATGTCTTTTTTTACTGGACTCCTCTTTGAATTTTACTGGACCCCACTTTTTCTGAATGAATAATTACGTGATAATCTGTTATTATTATTTTTTTCATTCACTTGTTCACCTGTCTATATGTTTGGTGAACAATAGCTATTATAACTGAATGAGAACAATACATGTAAACCATTTCTCTATCATATACAACACTTTATTTATAAATTTTAAATATTTATATTTATAGGGATCCCTCACTTTCCACGTTAATTGGGACTGGGATCCCCACGCGACCATCAAAATCCGCGAAGTAGGATCAACACCCCCCCCCACCACCCCACCCCACTGACGTATAAGATGTAAATAAAATATAAATACACACATACAGATGGAACTGTATGAGAAGACGACACACATACATACACGCGCGCGCCCACGCATGCGCGCAGATGCGCGTGCACAAACAGATGCAACAATGTAAGTACAGACACTCCCCAGCTTACAAACGAGTTAGGTTCCGGCTGGTTAGATGAATTTTGAAAATGAGTGGATCTGATCAGATTTACAGAGAGTTTCACTTTTATCCAGCTCATTATAATACTGGAGTCAATTTGTTTCTTCTTTGAAAGTTTTTGGAGTTCAGAAATGTATCGTTCTACTTCTCTTCCCGGACCTCCGTGTCAGCCACGCCCCCCCCTCTGCCGGAGCCTAGTAGTAAGTGTACCTCAGGATAATGTTTAATCATATTTAATACTTCTATTTATAATATATCTTTGTATAGATTTTATTCCATTTCTATTTCTATTTATTCTTCAATTTCATTTCACTTTAACCTTCACTTTTGACCTTGACAGCCCTGTTCTTATCTCCGGATGGTTTTGATGGGAGATTTTGGGTTGTTTTTTGTTTTGTGTTTGTTTCGGGGGTTTTTTTGTTTTTTGTTTTGCATAATTGTCCTTGTTTTTGTGGCATTCTTCCTTAATTTCCTTATTTTTTAATTTGATGAATATTTATTCTTTTTTTAAAAAAGAACCGCCATGCACTGAAGCTGCATTAAATGAAGCGTGAATTCGCAAGGGATCCCTGTATATATTATTTATATATTCTTTATTTATTTAAATCCGCATACTCGTGGCTTGGCGACAAACCCGGAAGTAACTGTACATGATTCAAATTTAGTCAATGGCTGAGAGCTTTTGTTTCTCCCTCCTGCTGATTGGTTGCAGAGGATGTGTACACCTCTTATTTTTCTCCTTTACGCACAAGTTCTCAACGCGATTGCCTGCATTGCGAGGTAACTTTTTTGAGTGTTTTTAATGATTATTTAAGCCCTATGATGCCGTACAAACGTCCTGCATCTTCTCTAGCTTCTGAAAAGATGCCTAAGCGCTTTATTCATTAATAAATATTATCACAGTACAAAATTAAAGTTTTTACTTAATCATTACTACATTTTACTACATTATTATTATACTCGTGGATTAGCGGTAAACCCGGAAGTTACTGGCATGTGATTGAAATATAGCCAATGGCTGAAAGCTTTTGTCTTCTGCTAACACAGGACGGGTATTGGGTTGGATTTTTCAGGACCTCCTACAAAAATGCCGGCGAATGCTGGTGGACCGGCGTTAATTTCGTGCCCTGATTTATAAAAAAGGCCTTTTAATGATGCTCCGGTATAAGTGTTGTGGGTTTATTTGTGTGCAGGAGCGGACGGAGGTGTTCCAGGAGTTCGCCCAGAGCAAGACGGGCGTCCTGCTGTGTACTGTGAGTCTTCCTGTAAATCTACCAATACACAGGGGGTTTGGAGAGGTTTGAGGTAAAAGTCGTGTCAGATTTTATTTTATTTTAAAGAGCGCTCTGTAAGGAAAGAAACAAAAGCTGGACTCATTTCCTCCTGATGAATTAATTCAACCTAAATATTATCGCACGAGTATGGGATTATTACAGGCTTATAACCATGTTTTAAATATACAGATTGCACCTTGAACTGCTGTACTGTATGCCATCATAGTCCTCCACTGCCTCCTCTTCTTCCTTTCTTTCACCCCTCTGGCACAGCTGTTGGCAGTAGAGCCATAAGGGGAAGCCCTGAGGGAACGAGTGCTCTGTTAGTCCTGGCTTTGAGTGTGGATTTTCTCTCCAGGCTACAGCTGACAGGTCTGGCCTGCTCTCTAAAGAAGGAGCAGTTTTTCCTTCTCGCCGCATGAGAAAGGTCTCACAAGCAGCTCTGGAATAAGAAAGAAAACAGGAAGGAAAGAAAGAAAACAGAAGCCTTAATTTTAGCGCCTGTAAAGTACACTACGTGCACCTGATGGCTACCGTAACCGCTACTATGTGCTGGGAAAGGAAAGGGTAAGCCAGGGACATTAGGTTAAATGCAGTCAACTCCATGCTCCATTGTTGACCTTTAACCTCAGGATATCCTTACGGGAACATCAGTCCTGTCAAGGATATGAGGTTGCATTCAAGATCAGCTTCAACACATCAGCTTGGTTTTGTATGGATTCTACATCCGTCTGTAAGGTGTCTATATCCATCATGATTCTGATTGGCAGAAACATGTGAAATTCAAAAGTGTATACTGAGACCAATTTTGTTTTGGAAAAGTTTTAAACTTTTTTTAATCTTGGCATCATCAGAACAACAACACATTAAAATTATTTATATAACGTTGTAGGCAGCACAGTAGACAGCACATTCGTCTTACAGAAGAAGGTCCTGGGTTCTATTCCTGGGCTCTGGGTGTTTCTGTGTGGCACTTGCACGTTCTCTTTGTTCTTGCATAGGTTTCCAGTCAAAAGTACTCCAGTGTCCTCCCACAGTCCAAAAACATCCACAGTAGTCTGACTTTTCCCGATTACCTGTAGGTTTGAGAGTGAATGTGAAATAGTTGTGTGAATGTTAGCCCTGTAATGGCCTGGCAAGCTGTCCAGGGTGTAGTCCACCTTCACCCCGGTGATGAGATCCAGCCTCCCCACCACCCTAATTAGGAGTAAGTGTCTTAGTAAATGAGTACATGATATTACAGTGATCCCTCGCTACTTCACGCTTCAGTTCCTGCGGCTTCAGTGCATCGCAGGTTTTTCAAAAATATTCATCGGAAAAAAAAAAAACGAAATTAAGGAAAAATAGGGAAATAGGGGCGGAAATTCGACATTCACGGAGGGTCTTGGTCCCCATTAACTGCAAAAAGTGAGGGTTCACTGTATATGTATATAATGATTTTTTTTTTTAATAGAAAGTATGGCCTAAAACTCTAAAACATGGACAGAATAATTCAATATTTATGAACAGAAATAAACCCTACCCACAAAAATGTAACGAGTGGCTCCGCCTTTAGGCAGTTCTCAAACCTGTACATCATCTTGCATGTCAGAATTCCATTGACGTTTTTATTCCAAACTCTTCTAACTTCTATCAGAAGACTCTCCAAAATTCTAGAAGATTCTTATTCATTTATTCTTCATTTATCATTCGGTCAAACCCCCTGATCCTGCTAGAGAACACTGGAGCTGATCCTAGACAACACCCTGCATAAAACGCCAGTCCATCTCAAGGCCCAGATATAGACAACCATTCACATGAACACTCAGGCCTATGGGCAATTTGAAACAGCCAGTGCATCTAATGTGAGCTTTTGGACATTAAGGAAACCCACACATGCCTTCACTGAGCCTAGGACTCGAACCTAGGACCTTTTTGATGTGATTCCCACTTTCTAGCTACTATACGACCCTGCTGTTCCCACGAATATAATCAGTTTGACATTTAATTCTATTACTTCAATGCCTGAAGCACTTAATAAAACATTGTGTTGAAGTGTAATATGAATGGAGTTGAGACTTTTCTCTTTAGTAACTCGTTCAAACCTCAGATTTCGATTGGGAAATGGGTTACGAGTATATTCAACGCTGTGCAGAGGTCTGAGCCACCAACTTTTTTGTTGTTTTTTTTAGTACAGATTTTGCGAAAGATGTTTATTTTATGACTTTTGCATTATTGAGGCAGTACAGCAACGTTTTATATTTCTAAAACATCAGTAAAGAAAATCAGATATTATGTAACAGACTATTTTTCAGATGGAAAACATAATGAATTCTGTTGGGGTTTGAGTGTGACAGTCAAAGGTCTTGAAAGGAGCTGTGGCAGAGAGTCGAAGTAAAACTTACCATCCCATTTTCTTCGAAAACTGCAGGAGTGTATCCCAGACTGCTGTTTTGTTTTTCATAAAAAAGTCATCATGGCAATTATCTACTTTTATTATTTGTTTGATCTTAATTTTTAAATGATATACAGTTGTGATTAAAATAACAGCAGTCAGACATCACTGACCTGATCAGTTAGTGTTTTTGGTAGAAGTGATATTTCTACATGGTAAATAATTGACTATCAGGTGTAGTAGAGGAATAGAATCCAACAGAACCAACAGTCCTGACCTGCATGCTGCTGATTATGAGTAATTTGAGCACTAATTGAAAGGGGTGTTTTCAAAATAATAGCAGTGTGGAGTTCAATTAGTGATGTCATTCATTCTTTGAAAAACAGGAGCCAGTTATTGTCCTTATTGAAGGAAGCAAAGCAATGAATGTTGTACCTACTGGTTATAGAACATTTCACTATGAACTTCTGAAAAAAATGGGTCGTTCCAGACATTGTTCGGAAGAACAGCGTACCTTAATTAAAAAGTTGTTTGTCGACAGGAGAAGATATAAAGAAGAGCAGAAAATGAGAGGCTGCTCAAATAAAAAGATCCAAAAGCCTTTAAATATAAACAAAAACCTGAAAGACATGAAAGAAAGTGAAAAACTAACATTCGAATGGATTGAAGAAGAGACAAAATGGCAAGGACTCAGCCACCAGCTAAGCTCCAGGAAGATCAAAGAAGGTCTAATATTACCTGTGAGCCCTGTTACAATTCGAAGATGCCTATGTGAAGCCGAGCTATCAGAAAGAAGTCCAGCAAAGTCCCACTGCTGAAAAAAGACGTGCTGACGAGGCTCCAATTTACCAAAGAGCACATTGACCGGCTTAAAGAGAAACGGAGCAACATTCTGTGGACTGATGAACGTAAGATTGTTCTTTTTGGGTCTAGTGGCCCCTAGAAGACCCCCAAACGCTGAATTCAAGCCACAGTACACTATGAAGACAGTGAAGCCTGGTGGTGCAAGTGTCATGATCTGGGGATGGTTCTCATACTATGATATTGCATCTTTTTATCGTATCCCAGGGATCATAGATCAGTTTGAATACATCAGCACACTTGAAGAGGTCGTGCTGCCTTATGCTGAAGAGGACATGCCCTTGAATTGGGTGGTTCAATAGGACAATGACCCCAAACACACCAGTAAACAGGCAACATCTCGGTTCCAGACCAACAAGATTGGTATTCTGGAGCGGCGGCCCAATCTTGGACCTTCATCTAATAGAAAACGTGTGGGGTGGCATCAAAAATGCAGCTTCTGAGGCAAAACCAAGAAATTCGGAACTTGTTTTATATATATATATATATATATATATATATATATATATATATCTGTCTGTCTTCCTTTCGGCTTTTTCCCTTTTACTTGGGAGTCGCCACAGTGAATCATCTGATTCGCACGTTTAATTTGGCAGAGGTTTTTACGTCGGATGCCCTTCCTGTCACAACCCTTTTAGCAAGGGACAGAAACACGCTGACGACTTTGCAGCTACTCTTTACGAATGTCAGCAATGGTTCTTTTACATGCCTCTCACTATAGACAGTGAGAGACATGGCCCGCCTTTGATAACCAGTTAGCCGCACTGGGGGGGACAGTGACAACCTTGTGGAGAGTGGGACTCGAACCCCCAACCTTTGGATCAGTGATCCAGCGCCCTATACCACTTAGCCACCACATATATATATATATATATATATATATATATATATATATATATATATATATATATATATATATGTGTGTGTGTGTGTGTGTGTGTGTGTATATATATATATATATGTATGTATATATATATATATATATATATATGTACAGTAATCCGCCGCCCCTTCGCGTTTCCTACTTCAAATCCCCGCAATATCATGCGATTTTCCATCGGGAAATTAAAAAATAATAATAACAATAATTAAAGAAAAATTTAAAATTCTCGTGCACTACATGTACATTAACTATACTACCCAACGTGCTCTGTTCTCCTGCTTGACTTGCCTTGGCTCAGGCCGTGAATCCAGCAAGCTGATTGGTCGAGATTATATTTCCCAGCATCCAACACACCTTTCCTCCCTCATGAAACAATGACTTTTATTGAGCTCAGGGGAAGCACTGGGGTGCGGGAAAAATCATGTTCACCATAGTGGTGAGGGAAACACACAAAAACCAAAATCACTGGGAGAGTATCAACACAGAAACTGGTCGAGCACAGAGCTCCTTTTTATAGCGCGCTGATGGCTGAATGAATTCAGGTGCTCTCTATTGATTTCGCCTGCGGGAAACAGCGACGCTCCTCACCAGCGCATGCAGTGTATGGGGAGAGAGAGAGAAAGAGAGTGAAACGCCGCCAACTAGCACAGACCATAACAGTAACAGCGCAATAAGACCATTGAGATAGCGGATTCTGCAAAAGGATTCCTGACCAAGTACTGAGTGCATAACTGAACATAATTATTTGAAAGTTGACATTTTTGTATTAAAAACACTTTTTTTATTGGTCGGATGAAATATGCAATTTTTTTGAGATAGGGAGTTTTGGGTTTTCTTTACTTTTTTGCCAAAATTATCAATATTAAAACAATAAAAGGCTTGAACTACTTCAGTTTTGTGTAACGAACCTAAAATATATGAAACTCTAATGTTTATCAGTACATTACAGAAAATAATGAACTTTATCACAATATGCTAATTTTTTGAGAAGGACTAGTGTATGTATATGTATGTATATATATATATATATATATATATATATATATATATATATATATATATATATATATATATATATATACACACCGTATATAAACATTTTCTATGAAAGTGAATATTTCACTTTCTTTGCCCAGCGATGGTCTGCCAAGCCATCCGTGGTGTTCCCCGCCTTTATCAGGAGTTGGTTGAGATGGGCGCCAGACTCTTCGTGACCCTAATTAGATTATTAGAAATTAAATGGCTTAGAAAATGAATGAATGTATGTTTCACTTTATGTTTGAAGGTATCTTTAATTTAAACAGCTGGCACAGCTGTTGGCAGTAGAACCATAATGGGAAGCCCTGAGGGAGCGAGTGCTCTGTTAGTCCTGGCTTTGAGTGTGGATTTTCTCTCCAGGCTACAGCTGACAGGTCGGGCCTGCTCACTCCAGCAGGAGTAGCTTTGCCTTCTCGCCGCATGTGAAAAGGTCTCACAGACAGTTTTGGCTGCACTGCTTGCCGAACCACATGTCCTCTGTTCTGTGGGATATCGACTACTGTACTCGAGCTTTTGAAGGTGTACTGTGTAAATACACGGAAATGGAATATTATATTCGGAAATGTGTTTTCACGATCTTATATATAATCACCTATAACGTTAAATCCTATTCATTTATCTACTGCATTACATTTCAAAGAGCTCCGTACTAATGCAAATGTTGTAAAGCCTTGATCTTGATTGTGTCGTCTCCTCGGTGCTCACGTGCCCAAGCAGGCACCTAATATATTGCTGCAGACCACACAGCTTATTGTCTTACCCTGGGTGTGCACTGGGGCACAATATCCACGAATTAAAAAAACAACAACAACAAAAAAGCCTGAGGCTCGATGATCCATGAGCAGGCTTGGAGCATGTTTCGGAAATTAAAGTGATGAGACAGCTTTACAGCGTTTGGCAGACGCTCTTATCCAGGGCGATTTACAATTATCATTTTTATTCAACTGAGCAGTTGAGGGTTAAGGGCCTTGTTCAAGGGCCCAACAGTGGTGACATTGGGGATTGAAGTGCTGATCTTCGGGTCAGTATCCTGTCGCCTTAACAACAAATCCACCACTTAATGGTTATAAATTTTGCCACAGTCAGCGCAATCATCACCACTCCACCAAGTTGGCTGATGGTGATCACACTTCCATCAAGTTCCCTTTGATATCACTGCGAATCCGCCAGGTTCCCCTCGAGAGCGCCACGAATCCGCCAGGTTCCCATCAAGCGCCTGCGAATTCACCAGGTTCCTCTCAAGCGCCCTGCGAATTCGCCAGGTTCCCCTCAAGAGCGCCCCGCGAATCCGCCAGGTTCCCCAGAGATTGATCCCATGCTCATCATGATCTTGTTAATTCATGGAGATCATAGACGTTGTGCCCCTGTAAACCTGGGGTTCCTTTACATGTCCACGTCTCCGTAAACCTGCAGATGAAAAAAATTCAGAGTTCCACTTTTAATCAGTGCCTAAATATTTTATTTATTTGTTTATTTCTTCCGAGGCTGAAGTTGATGCTAATTGCGGGGATGTTCCATTACCCCGCCCCCACCACCCCACACACACACACACACACACACACACACACACACACCAAACTAAACCAAAATACAGAGACAGCCTGATGCTGAGGCGCTGCACGATTTATTAATAAACAAACCCTGAAATTTTACTCGACATTCACCTCTGTGAAGCAGTGCCGGCCTCAGAAGCCTCTGACAATAAAGCTGTCCATCGGGGGGCTCTGTGTTCAGGCAGTGCCTAAATCTGTGTGAGATATTAGATGTTTTTTATCCTTTCCTCAGTACAGGAAAAAAATTGAGATTTTTTAAAAATCATTTCCCCCATTTGTAAACCATTTGTGATCAACATTTGCTCAGTGCAGCTTTGCTGAAGATCTCAAAATCCACAGCACACTAATTCCTCACTAATTAAAACCAATCAAACAAGATTTGGACTCATTTATATGAGCTTCACGCAAATCAAATGCGAAGATGTATTGATATACAAACTGTATATACTCCTGATGATTCCGTCTCCTATTTGGCATCAGCGCCAGTCCTGTCACTCTGTAGCATTATTCCTGGATTAAATGAGTCATTTAAATGGCTCTGACAGACTTTCCTGGCCTTGCACCGGCCTCCATCTGCACTCTGCCCAACTCTGGCTTATACCAGCTGAGCCGCAGGACCGGGGAAGGGAGGAGTTGATGCCCAGAGTGCAGTACGCGGCTCTCGGTCTCCTATCAGGTATTAATAAAGAGCTTATCTTGGCTGCGTGTCACAAATCTGTAACGGATAATGGGAAGAAATGGAGAGCGTAAACAGGCTTTGTTTATAGACGCGGCTGTTTTCTGTTCTTTCGCACTGCCTGCGCCGAGCAATCCCGAATGTCGGCTGTTTGAAACAGGTCGCGTCGTGTGCGTCTGCTCTGCCAACTTATTATTTGGATGTTTTGTGCAGGATGTGGCAGCGCGAGGGTTGGATCTTCCTCAGGTCACATGGATAATACAGGTACAGCCTTTTTACATTAAATCGTATTAGCGTGGTTTATTCTTGTATATTGCCGTCTGTTCAGGAGAAGCAAGTAAACTTTTTTGTTTGTTTTGTTTTGTTTTTCCTCTTTTATTTGCATTGCAGTTTAATCCTCCCACTTCTGCAGCGGAATACGTGCATCGTGTCGGACGTACAGCCCGCATCGGTGCCCAGGGCAGTGGCCTTCTCTTTCTCACCCCATCAGAGACCGCCTACATGGACATCTTGGCCAATCACAATATCAGGTCTGGGATCTAGCTAGACTCGCCCTTGTACAAGTATCAATCAGGTCATGGCACTTGGCAGATATGAAATGAAGGCTCTTCATTCATTCATTTTCTGAACCGCTTCATCATAATTAGGGTTGCTGGGACTGGAGCCTATTTCAGCCGACTGTAGGCAAAGGCAGGTTACATCCTGAACAGCTCGCCATACCAGTGCAGGGCCAACACAGACATAACCATCACTCTCTCTGTCACACAAAGGGGAAATTTGGAACCGCGGGTTAGCATGATTATACATATACAGGGATCCCTCGCTACTTCACGCTTCAGTTCTTGCGGCTTCAGTGCATCGTGTTTTTTTTTTTTTTTTTTTTTTTTTTTCAAAAAATATTAATTGAATTAAAAAATAAGGAAATTAAGGAAGAATAGGGGAAAAGTTAAGGAAAATGCTGCAAAAACAAGGCCAATTATGCAAAAAAAAAAAAAAAAATACACAAACAAACACAAACAAAAAAACAACCCAAAACCCCCAACAAAACTACTTACATACAAATGTATGTGAGGTGCGCATCTGCGCACGCGTCTGTATGTGTGTGTGTGTATTTATATTTTACTTACATCTTATGCATTATTTTTGAATGTTTGGTATTTTAAGCATTTATAGCGTTGAATATGTATTTGTTGATATTATGTACACATATACATGTACGTATACGTCAGTCAGGGGGGGTCGATCCTACTTAGCGGAAATTAGTCGTCGCGAGGGTGGGGGGTGGGGGGTCTCGGTCTCCATTAACCGTGGAAAGTGAGGGATCCCTGTATATGTCTTTTGGATTGTGGGAGGAAACTGGAATAAAAGAGAAAACCCACGTAAGCACAGGAAGAACGTGCAGGAAGCCCAGAGCACGTGAGTCGAACCCAGGACCTTCTTACTGTGAGGTGGATGTGCTAATCACTATGCACCACGCCGCCTAGTTTTATTTAAGCAGTGATATTGTTATCCGTAAACTGGCAATTATCTACACTCAGCGTTCTTTATGATGTCAATACTGCCAGCCAATAAACAGTGCCGATGAAAGATAACAGAGTTTTGCTGTCGGAACAATGTAAACAATGGAATAATGGTTTCTTCGGCTCATCTGACCCTCTCTTTCTTTCTGTGTCGCAGTCTCCGTGAGATGAAAATGGAAGACATCTTGTCAGCGCTGCTGAAGGACGAGTGCTTCAAAGGAAGAGGAAATTGGGACAAAAAGGTCATTTGGGCTTTTTGATGCTGAATGATGCTGACCTCGGCGTGAACACTTCTCAGCTTTAAGGCGTTTTTTACTGATCGCTGCTCACTTAATGCAGAAGACACTTCTGTACCTGTTATGTGCTAATGTGGTGCCGTTGAGAAAGATCTCTCTCTTTTTTACATGCACACACACACACACACACACACACACACACACACACACACACACACACACACACACGCTCACCCCGTCCTCCGCTCTGTACCGCCAAAATGAGGCAGGGATGACGGCCAGCCCTCAGGCGCTCTTAATCCTGATTTAATTTCCCCGTTCTCTCTCTAAACCAATCGGCTTTCTCCACTAATACCCCCTGTGGGCACTTTTCATCTGAGAGGTCAAAGGTCAGGGGTGGCAGGGGTCTCAGAGAATACAGTGTGTTTAAGCAGCGTCCTTTTTTATGTGGATGTCTCGGAGGTGAACAGCTGCTTATACTCATGTGTTCCGAGTATTTTCTGATGGATTATATTTCTGTGTTTATGTACAGAAACACGGTGCACATCTCCGCATACAAAGAATGCTCTGGATATATAAATAATAGCAGAGCACCATCGATACGGAAAAAAACATTTAACCATCGAGTCGCTTTAGCAACATCAAGATATTTTTATTCATTTTACTCGCCAAGACAAACAAATCTGGCTTTGAACTGCGATCTCCTCAGAGATGACCACGCCCAAGGTTGGTCTGGCGGTCCATCCTTG
Organism: Plotosus lineatus; assembly: GCA_024760905.1. Lineage (NCBI taxonomy): Eukaryota > Metazoa > Chordata > Actinopteri > Siluriformes > Plotosidae > Plotosus > Plotosus lineatus. Next base: position 52,905,269 of record CM045734.1, read on the forward strand.
CAGCACACGTGTGCACATGAGAACCCTGTGATCGTCTTTGAAAATTTTGGATCTCAAAAAAAGAAAGAGAGTGAAAGTAATATAAAAATATAAATATGTTGAAATGTTCTTGTAAGCTGCGGGTTCCAAATGGCGTACTTTACACGGCGAAACTAAGCGCTCGTGATGGGCTCCCTCATTTTTATTCCCGTTTATAAACATTCATTCTTTTCCTGAAACACTTAATACTAATTAGGGTCTCAGGGAGGCTGGGGTCCGATTCTGGTGGAGGACAGAGTACACCCTGAACAGCTCGCCAGGCCATTGCAGGGCTTTATAAACAATTTACTGAAATGAATTAAAGTTGATTTATGTAGCATACGTGCACGAGCGTTCCCACCAAAACCTTGTCATGAAATTCTATGAAAATTCTGCTCTTCTTGAATCTATACATAGCAATCTCTCGCTACTTCGTGCTTCAATTCATGCGGCTTCAGTGCATTGCGGTTTAAAAAAAAAAAGAATCGATACATGTACGTAAACGTCAGTGGGGGGGGGGGTGTTGGGGGGGTGATCCGACTTCACGGATTTCGATGGTCGCGTGGGGATCTCGGTCCCAATTAACCGCGGAAAGTGAGGGATCCCTGTATTAGCATTTTCTTTTTATTTTGGCGCTCTTATTTTTATATTATTTCCTGTGCACTCTTTAGCTAAATTATATTATTATTATTATTATTATTATTATTATTATTATTATTATTATTACAATACCAGTTTTCCAAGCCACATTACTTGGGTTTGCTGTCTGTTCAGAGATCAGCCAGCGCCCGTGAGCAGGATATGCGTGAGCGAGCTACAGTGTTGCAGACGGAGTTTGAGGACTGCGTCCATGGTGGTACGGACTCGGTGCAGGCGGCTAAGAAAGGCGAGTCTCAAGAGTTTCCTTAAAATAATACTTGAATCAAGCTTTACAAAATTTATACAAAACATTCATTTTTATACCATAGGCCCATCAGAAAAATCCGATAAATATATATTTATATTTATTTATATTTGTCTCAGATTATCCCTTCTCAGCTCTTAAGGCCTGACTTGTCCCACTCACCTTATGCCCTCAGCCCTGCAGTCATTTGTGAGGGCGTATACGGCGTACCCCTCTGCTCTGAAACACATCTTCCACATCCGTCACCTCCACCTGGGCCACGCTGCCAAGAGCTTCGGACTGCGGGACGCACCACAGGGCCTGTCCTCCGCCATCACGGGCTCCGCGGCTCATGGCAAAGCCAAGAAAAAGGCTAACAGGAAGGATAAGAGGTATGTTGATAGGTTTTGTCTACAAGTTCTCCCATAAGGAATATACAGTAGGCCCCTGACCATTCGCGGTTCAGCGCTCGTGCCCCCGCATACTCGCAGATTGGCGACAAACCCGGAAGTTACTGGCACGTATTTCAAAGTTAGCCAATGGCTGAGAATTTTTGTTTCTCCCTCCTGCTGATTGGTTGCAGATGATGTGTACACCTCTTTTTTCTCCTTCGCACACAAGTTATCAACGTGATTGCTTGAATTGCGAAGTAAATTTTTTCATGTGTTTTTAATGATTATTTAATCTCTGTGATGTCATTCAAACACCCTGCATCTTCTCTAGCTTCTGGTAAGGAGCCAAAGTGCTTTATTTATTAATCAATATTATCACAGTACAAAATTTTAAAGTTTTTTCTTAATCATTACTACATTTTATTGCATTATTACTGTATTAATGAGTAAGACTGGCTATAGAATGTGTTTAACAAGCATATTTTAGCGCATGTAATATCATACATAGGGTTTTAGAACCGCGTCAATAACTCGCGGATATTCATGATCCGCGGAAAAGGCCGGAACGGAACCATCACGAAAAATTGGGGCCTACTGTATTTTACATATTAGCTCACAAGGTCATATTGGAAATTGCACGCTCTGATTGGCTAATCTAGAACTGTAGCCTAATGTCGATATCCGCAGGAGTCGGGTTAATAAAACTGCAATTGCTACTCATGCTGTTTGCAGTTCACATGTGTTTCATGAAATGCAATAAAATATGAAATGTATTTGACAGTAAGAACGGATTTTTATTTTAATTTTTTTTTTGCATTTTTATCGTCAATTTTTTTCCACCAAACAGGATTTTTTTTTTTTTTTTTTTTTGCAATGCAGACATTTAGCAAAGCAGCAAGCTCTGTGCTGACCTGCTTTCCATGAAAAATAAAAAAAATGGAATTTGACAATTTTATACAAAGAATTTATTTAATTTTAAATAAATAATTATGCAGGGTTTTTATTTATTTATTTATTTACCTCAATCTTGACTTTATTGAATTGCTAAAGCAACAGTCCTGAGGCTAACTGATTAGCTCTATGCTAACCAGCTCTCATATATTTTATGCTAAGAAAGTTTTACGGATATAATTTATTAATTTTCAAAAATGTAAACACAATAATAAAAATGCTTTATTTAATACAGTTCAAATTAAACTTGAGTATGACTATAATAGGCCATTCTGAAACACTTTGTAAATTATGAGACCACATTCAACTCAAGGTCACGGAATAACTGTTAAATGTATCTCAGAATATTGGAAAATATATATTGAGATGTTTTAGGTGCACTTTGTGTTGTCTTTTTTTTTGTAAACACCAAGCAACACTTTTTTCAAAAAATTTCTAAATACATGGCATCTTTTTCTTCAAGTGAACTCTGATTGGCTGGGGGGGTTTAATTTGATTTATCAATTGAAACAATATTTTTTATTTAAATGTTTTTAGGATTTACATATTTTAAAAAGTTTCATTAATTTGAAGCATTTATGGACAATAATCTTGAAAAACAATTTTCTTTATTATTATTATTTTTGTTTATTATTATGTAAATGATTTTCTACTCCCCCCCCCCCACCTGTTTTTTTCCAGCTTTCTTTACTTAAATGAAGTATAATAGCACTTTTCCCTCATTTTATACATCCTGTATATTTTTATATATTTATAACATAAATGTACTGGCCAGGCATAGTGGGGTGTGGTTAGTATTTGTGTCTCAGAGTGCAAAGGTCCTGGATTCCCGCCCTGAGCTCGGCGAGGTTATTTCACTGTAATGTTCTCTTTGTGGGTTTCTTTCCGGTGCTCCGGTTTCCTCACGCTGTCCAAGGACATGCACATTGGGTTCATTATATATTCGAGATAGTAGTTCCTAGGTGTGAATTCCTGTGTGTTGCCCTGTGATGGATCGACGAGATGTTCAGGGTGTACTCCGCCTGAACACAGAGTAGGCTGGGATGAGCTCCTGCCTTCCCTAATAAAGGATAAAGTAGTTCTGAAATAGCGTGAACATTTCACTGCTATTCTTTTTCATGACGATTTTAGGGAGACTTCGAGAGAATAATATTATAGCACTGCGGATTGTGTTTTATTTTTTCACTTTAGAGAAAATCCGACATGGTATTAATTGTCCTGTTAACATATTCTATTATTATTATTATTAATATTATCATTATTATTAATATTATTACTATTATTATTATTATTATTATTATTAATATTAATATTATTACCATTATTATTATTATTATTATTATCATTATTATTATTATTATTATTATTAATATTATTACTATTATTATTATTATTATTATTATTATTATTATTATTATTTGGCAATATGTCAGTCTTTTTGTTTTGTTTTGTTTTTGTGAACGATGCACACCATCAATCATTATTTACTATTTCCAGAATGTAAAATCACCAGATAAAATAACAAAAATAAACTATTTATGCTGAAAAGTTTAAAAATAAAACTACCGTGGGAAGGAAATCAATCTGTTTTAATACTGGTGACTCTACATACTGTACATTTCTGTATTGTAAGAAATGGGCTTATTGACCAATATAATTTTATTTTATTTATTTATTTATTTATTTTTATAATTTCCCCCTAATTTAGTCATCTCCAATTTGCACCCATAAAAATTGCTTGACCAGGGAGGGGCGAAAGTGTGCACGCGAGTGTGTCTCTATGTCATGTAATGTTAACCACTCAGCTCTTTTCGAACTGACGTGCATGCGTATTTTGGGGCGGGCTGACACTCGGAGGGAAAGCGCTATCCACCCCCTCATACAAATGAGCTCATGGACACCCACGATTGGATGGTGATCGCTGTGAGTGTATGCCACCCCTCTGTCCCGTATGAGCTTGGCCAATTAGCTCCCATGAACTCCGGGTCAAGCCTGGCTGCGGCATTAGCCCGGATTCGAACTTGCGATCTCGGGAGGCCAATATAAATATGAAGCAAATATCATATGATATGAAATGCTTGGCTTCACCGTGACTACAGTGGGAGGCGAGCAAAGACCGGTATGTTTGCTGTGTCTAAAACTAGTTATTCTTGTAAGTTGAACTATATCTCTTTATTTTTGTTTTATTTATGTTAACAAGGATACGATATAATGAAGAGATATACCTGTAACTATATTATAGAAAAAAGTAATAATTTATAGTTGCAGCGGAAAGTGGGTGGTGGGGGGGCGCGAATTGTTTTCTTCTTGCTAGGGGGGGCGTAACAGAAAATAATTGAGAAGCACTGCTTTTACCCAATATGAGTAAAAGGTTTTGTGGGAGTTTTTTTCAGTATTATTAACAGTGTGGCGTGATGGCGGAGTAGTTAGCATGTTTAGCTCACAGCAAGAAGGTCTAGGATGCTTGTGTGGGTTCCTCAGCGCATTCCGGTTTTCTTCCAGAATCCAAAACATCTACAGTAGGCTTATTGTCTGTTAAAAAATTGCCCCAGGTGTGAGTGTAAGCATGAATAACTCTGTGTGTGTGTGTGTGTGTGTTGTCCTGTAATGGTCTTTTGAGCTGGAGATGGTGTACCCGACCCTCTCTCAGAGTCGGCTAAGATGGGACGCCGTTTGTCAGGATGAAGCTTATTGATGGTCCTGTTTTTAGGCAGAAAAAAGAGTTTGAAGAATGTTGTATAATTATTTAATGTTTAATAATGATTTTTAAATGGGTTTTGTGCTGAAACGAGGGAAATGAAACGTCTGTTTAAAAATGTAACAAATGTTTTTAATGGCGACGTGAGACTCCGAGTCCGAGAGCGATTGATGTGTGGTTCTCTTGGCCGTGTCGCTCTTTCTGATGCGGAGTTCAGCTCTGTGCCAGTACACAAGCAGGCTTGGCAGCTGCACGTCTTTCTTTGTCCTGGGCCCCAGAAGGTCAGAAAGGAGTAGTCAAGCCCTGACCTTTACCTGCTCTGTACTCTTTTTTTTCTTCCTCACAGCGTTTTGGCAGCTGTTACACTTCTCTTCTTCCTTCCGTCACGTCTCTTGTGCTTAACGCTCACCGGGGCCAAGAAGAACAGCTTTCTGGCACAAATGGGTCGTGGCTGGGCGGCATCGGTCTGTGCTGGTGCTCGCACCTAAAGATCGGTTATTAGTTCAGAATTAATGAAGCTGGTTTCATCAGAAGGGTTAATCCGGGCTCCTCATTAGGGAAGCCCTGGCGCCGGGAACACGAAGGCTAACGGCTAGATGAAGCCTAATCAGTTGTGTGTGGATATCGCAGCACGGTTACTAGGTGGAAGCAGTGAGTATTGGCCACTGTGTGACTCTGCCCGGTTATTAGTGGTCCTCGGAGAGGCCTCCCTTAGGATCCGCAACACACAAGCTTCAGCCTGAGTGTGGTCAACTCGGCTGCGTTCAGGCTGGTCCCAGAGTGTCAGACCGCATGTTTGTGGCTAGTCATCTTGGCTGGCTGTGGTATAATTTACCCTCGCACTCTAAGGCGTGTGTGTGTGTGTGTGTGTGTGTGTGTGTGTGTGTGTGTGTGTGTGTGTGTGTGTTCGTGTTCGTGTTCAATTCAGGGTGTTTGTGCTGTGTGTATGGGGGGGTTAATTTCGGGTGTATGTACAAAGTGTGTGTAAGAGAGAGAGAGAGAGAGCAAAAAAGAGAGAGAGCGAGAGAGAGATCTTTATCTCCTTTTTGGACCTGTGCCAAGTTTAAAGCTGAGACCCACATGTGAAATTATTGATTTCTGAAATTATTGATTTGTTTTGCTTGTTTTGGGTTTTATTTTTGTTTGTTTGTTTATTTGTTTGTTTTTCTCCTTGTAATTCTTTTTTCTCTTTCATCCTGTCGTTCATTACTTGAGCATTTGGCACGAATGAGAGCCTTTGTGGTCGGTCTCTCCGCCGGAAACTCGACACCTAAGGTCGTTATCTGAAGTTGTGTAAGAAAACTGTTTAAGTTTAGATTATTTTTTAAATATCTGTAAATTATTCATGAGTATATCTTAACACCTCGAGCTTCCTGTTACTCTGTACGATTGGATCCGAGCCTGAACTTGTAGAATTATCGTGAAAGTATCAGATCTCAGTACATATAGTGTACTGTATAAAGCACAAAAAAAACACAAATATCTTTGATTTTTTCGAAAAATCATCAAAATCACACACAGTGATCACTTTCCTCGACGCTGAGAAAAGGTGAAGGAAACATATTTTGAATAAAATTCAAAAGGAAAATTAAATATGATACATTTATTAATTTAAAATGTTCTGCTATTGGTCACCGTTACAGCATAATTTGTAATAAAGTAATTATTAATAAGATTATTATAATAATGTAATAAGGTCATGTGATGCGCAAGCTTATTTTACTATAAATACAGGACCAGCCGTGGCCTAATGGTTAGAGAAGCGGCTGAGGGATTGAAGTGGCTTTGGGTCGATTCCCAAACCAGCAGGAAAAATGTGCGGCACAAGGGGAGTTAGCTACGACTTACCTCCCTCCACCTGTGTGTGGCAGCCCACCGCCCTGTGTGTGTGTGTGTGTGTGTGTGTGTGTGTGTGTGTGTGTGTGTGTGTGTGTGTGTGCGTGTGCGTGCGTGCTCACTTTGGATGAGTTAAATGCCAAGGCAATGATTTCCTTTGTGGGATTAATAGTGAAATATAATAAATAAGTAAAAATTACCATAAAAAGCGAAAAACTGGTCGTTTTATCCCGAAGATTACTCACGAGGGCAGAGCTGCAGGAATACGCCCTCCTTTTTCCTCTGGATGTGACATCAGTTCATTGGACAAGGTTGATGTCTCTTGTGTAGATAATGAGGCGTCACATTCTAGTGACTCTGAGAATGAGAACGCTGCCAGAGATGAGCGTGAGGGTTAAACCCAAAATCGCCGATGGAGCTAACGGTTTCCCGACTCGACTTTCCTGTTGTCGGGTGGCTTAGGAACATAAAAATATTTATCGTGATCTCTGCGTTTATTGTTTGTGCAGGTCAGCGCTGGTCCAAAATATGTTGTTATTGACGCAGCCCAGCCAACCAACGAGTTTGTGTCACTACCAGACTGGAACAGCCAGTTAGAAAAGCAACATGCTTCTGAGCATGCCCAGTAATCGTCTCTCACACACACACACACACACACACACACACACACACACACACACACACACACACACACACACACACGCACTTTAAAAAACAAAATACAGGCATTTACTGAGGGTACTAGAAGGAACCCCAGATATTATTATTATTGATCATTTTTAAATAGCTAGTAACACTCAATTTTGGGTAAAAATCCTTTCACAATCAGGATAAATATAAAAAAATAGACCACAGAGGTCCGGACACTCCCCATTACATAATATGATAATATGGAATAAACATGGAAACGCTAATTTTTTCTGTTATTTGTGGGGATTGTATTCCGCCCCCACTCGCGTATTCCGGAAATTCGTGAATTTTTGACGCGGTTTTAAACCCTATGTATGATATTACATGCGCTAAAATATGCTCGTTAAACACATTCTATAGCCAGTCTTACTCATTAATACAGTAATAATGCAATAAAATGTAGTAATGATTAAGTAAAACTTTTTAATTTTGTGCTGTGATAATATTTATTAATAAATAAAGCGCTCAGGCTTCTTACCAGAAGCTAGAGAAGATGCAGGGCGTTTGAGTGACATCATAGCTCTTGAATAATCAATAATAACACGAAAAAAAATTACTTCACAATTCAAGCAATCACATTGATGACATGTGCGCGAAGGAGAAAAAAAGAGGTGTACACATCATCTGCAACCAATCAGCAGGAGGGAGAAACAAAAGCTCTCAGCCATTGGCTAAATTTGAATCATGTGCCAGTAATTTCCAGGGCTGCCTCTAATCCGCGAGTCTGTGGGGGCGCGACCAGTGAGCGGCACTCGTAGTACTGAACCTGCATACCAGGTTTGAAAGCCTCAGATTCAGTGCACAGCAAGTAAATGTTCAGAAACGAA
>CM045734.1:52918563-52921063 GCA_024760905.1 Plotosus lineatus
TGATGTCATATTTTGAAAAAAAAAACCTTGACTGTCAATCTCACACACATTATATACATCGTTATTTTTATTCCAGTTCTTTTCATGTTTTTTTTTTTTTTTTTTTTTTTTTGAGTTAATGCCCTGCAGCATTACACTTACACCCTAAATGTTTGTTTGTTTATTTGTTTGTTTGTTTAAGGCCTGCTATTAAACTCACAGCCAAAGAGCGAGTAGCGAGCCTGATCCGCTCCGAGTACACCAGTGGGATCGAAGGAAAGTCCAAAAAGAAAAGGAAGAAGAAGAAAGTAGCTCCAGAAGACGAGCGGTCAGAAGGCTGAGGGAGATCCGGGGCTGCGGACTCACGGACTCGGAGACGCTTTGGAGTTGAACTTTGGACTTTTGTCTTCCTGCCTGACATCATTTTAACCATTTTTACATTAATAAGCCCGAAAGCCGCCATTCGCATCATTCTCATCATCAAGTGCTTCTGAAGAGCAGACCTTCACTCTGTGTGAGCTTTGCTTGGGTTTGAGGATCAGCTTTTGCACGAGTGCAGCGGTTCCAGGTGGTGCATCAGTTGCGAAATAAAATTGGATAGTTGTGTTTTTAATTGTGTGACGTGATATGCAGATGTGTTTCAACAAATATATCAAATATGTGAAAAATTGAATGAATATATCTTGTTAGTTTCTGATTAAAATTGCACAGGTATATTAAAATTAAAAGAAATCTACTGGGATATAAAGGGTCCTTCATTTATATTATTATCATCATCATCATCATCATCATCATCATCATCATTGCTTATTTCCAGTGAGGGTCATTTTGATTAGCTTTGGGGGGGTTGCAGTGTCTAAACTTTGAAAAGGACTGTGTGTGTGTGTGTGTGTGTGTGTGTGTGTGTGTGTGTGTGTGTGTGTGTGTTTGGCACGGCGGAGCGGCCTCGGTTTCGCTCACCAGCTGCTCCTGCCTTTAGTGCCTCGCGGTGCCGCTCACCAGCTGTTTCCCAGCGGCTTTAATGCAACACGGACACCAGGATATATTGTCGTGTCTCGCGCCGCTCAGGCTGTTCTGGCCCTCACTCTACCTGTTGTGGTTTTCTTTACAAATATTTACTCGTAAATACAAAAGGCGACAATTATCTGACTTTTGTTTAAAAAAAAAAAAAATTAAACTGGTCCCAGCCTGGACAATTTTCATGGTGTAGATATATTTTCCTTACACACACACACACACACACACACACACACACACACACAGACACATACATATACATCTACGTATACAGTGTGTGTGTGTGTGTGTGTAAGGAATATATATATATATATATATATATATATATATATATAATGAAATGAAAATGACTGGAGTAACTGAAACTGTTTGACAGATTGTTTAATAATAATACGGCCGATTTTCAATTTTCAACAACCGAGACTTGGCCGATCATTTTGAACCGGATCTTTGATTTATTTTTAAGTATTTTTGTTTAAAGCTCAGGAATAAAAAGAATCCCTGATTTAAAAACTCTGCAGCGCTGATATTCGATTAACTTTCCTAATCCAGCCACAAACAAACTCACATCAACAAGATATTCACAACTAGCACAAACATTCCCGAGTATTAATTACCATAGAATTTTATTTACATTTTTTTATTGCAAATTATTTTTGGCGTCAACAAAACTGTTTATGTACTACTGACATCCACAACACAGTGACAAACAATTCTTGAATTATTATTCCTGCAGATGCAGCTTCATGTGGTAGAACCCGAAACAAATATTTGAAATATAATAATAATAATAATAATAATAATAATAATAATAATAACAATAATAATAATAAGACAGAATGTCTCTTATAGTGTGTGTGTGTGTGTGTATTTAGTAATATAGAAGGAAACTAGCGTGGTGTTATTATTATTATTATTATTATTATTATTATTATTATTATTATTATTTTGTTAGATGTCTCTATAGGTTTTGTTTTCATTATTTTTAAATGATTTAGGCTTTCAGTTTCTGATATAATTACTCAGCTGAAATCTGATTTTTTTTTTTTTTCCCCCGAACATCAGTTCTGCGTTTTCTGTTCAGGAGCTGCGCGCGCGGCTTCATTAACCAATCAGGATGCTTCGTTTCATCTGCGTTCGAACTTTATACAAACTTTGCAAGCAAGTTTGTCCAGTGGATCTTATCATTTAAAACAAACAAACAAACAAACAAACACTCATGAATGTCTTCCGCACGTCCTCCAGCGCGCGCCGCGCCGCGCCGCCGTCCAGCTTGAACCTGCGACTCGGGTTTGTCCTTCCCGGGGCTCCTGAGCCGCTCACCGCTGCGGTGTGGCTCTCGGTAAGGCGGCAGACAGCGGCGACATGTGTGTGGACAGATGCGGGGACAGTTGTGACTCAGCTCCGCCCTGCAGCAGAACTCTGGGGATGAGTGGTCTCTGGAGAGCCGGCGGTGCCGCGGTCGGTCCCCGGTAGAGAAACAGTCCGGCTCCAGGGTCCAACC
>CM045734.1:52928563-53101063 GCA_024760905.1 Plotosus lineatus
GGTCGCGGGGAGGCTGGTGCCCATCCCAGCCAACTCAGGGCGAGGGTATAGTACACCCTGGACAGCTCGCCAGGCCATCGCAGGGCGGAAACTCGCTGATGGCTTTGCAGTCTACTCTAATATTAAATGAAATAATAGAATCTATTTAATATTGATTTCATTCAGAAATGCCCAGGAAGTTGTATAATTTCTTTTAATGGGGGTATGGGGATACGACCTATGACCCCTGTTATCACCCCCAACCCTTGCCTCACTAGCCCTAGAAATTGATCAGTGTAAAATAAGCAAATTTTTTAAAATGTATTTTATTATTATTATTATTATTTATTTATTTTTTTTTTATAAATGTTGAACTCACAATTGTGACATTGACTCAGAACCAAAATCTCACGTCACACTCATCAATATTGACAATGAGCTGATATCCCTGACACTCTTTTCATGTCCAGACTGTGAGACGTTACGTAAATATGGATCTGAAGGCTAAACTGGTAGATTATGTGGATAATGATCATCCTGTTAGTCCACAGTGTAAGTGCCCTGTCCCAGCAGCCCTCGTCTGGCTACGGAGTCCATGTAGTGTGCAGCCATGGCCTTCTTTCGTGCTTCAGGATCTCGGAAGGTGTCTAGGGCTGGTCCGATCTGCAGGAGGTGGAAAAGAAATAATCACTTGACATACGAGTAGATACCCAGTGTAGCAGATTGAGGTCCACGCAACCATGCGACTGTACACACTGTCTGGTTGTCCAAGACATGGTAGACTAAATTGGACTGTCAGTAAGGATTCTTGTGAAAAACAAGTCCCTTGGCTTGTCAGGGGATAACAAACTTTTTGCTGGGTAGATGTTCAGTATAGTGCAGGCTGCTACTTTTTTAACAGCAGACAGGTTCAGGGGAAGTCTTGGTTAAAACACATTCTTCGGAGAGAGAGAGAGAGAGAGAGAGAGAGAGAGAGAGAGAGAGGAAGTGAGTGCGAGAGAGCGTTAGCTTGGCTGGTGGTATCTGGGACCCCACAAGCGCCTGATGAGCTCCAATCTTGGTAGTTTGGGTGCTGCTCAGGGAAAGCCAAAAAAAGAAACAATACAAACGCACCAATCCCGTTAATAGGAACACCCTTAATTCCTCATTTAAATACTTATCAGCCAATCCTGTAGCAGCGTGAGCCCCAGCGTCAACAGCTTCAGTTAATGTTGGCATTAAACATCAGAACTGAGAAGAGTGGGGTGTGACAATCAGGAACTTCTTCATTCATCTCCTGAATTGCTTAATTCTACCTGGAACCTATTTCAGCCGACTCAGGGTGAAGGAGGAAAGGTACACCCTGAGTATCTCGCCAGTACATCACAGAACCAACACAACCATTCATATTCACACTCACACCTCAGAGTAATCTGGAGCAGCTAATTAGCCTAATGGGTGTGTCTTTGGACTTCAGGAGGAAACCAGGGTACCCAGATGAAACCTATACAAGCATGGGAAGAACATATATGGTGCACACAGAAACGCCCTCATCGAGGACCTTCTTGCTGTGGGGCGGATATGCTAATCACTACGTCACCATGCTGCCAAAGACAAACAATCAAAAAAAAAATAAACAAATAAATAAAAACTAGGTAGAACCCCTCGGACGATGGTGTGTCTTAATCCTCTTACTGAAAATAATACAAATACAAGAGGAGCAGACATTGAGTTCACACTACTGAAGGAGCACATCTGGATGAAACACAATGCAAACATGACAGAAGCATAACGTGAGTGCACACCGCTAACGATCTACAGTCTTGTTCTTGGAATCGCACACTGCAAACGTAACCATGAATATTAATTATTAACACATAGAGTGTATTTTAAGGCAGTGGTGGTCTAGTGGTACAGGGCGCTGGATCGCTGATCCCAAGGTTGGAGGGTTTGAGTCCCACTCTCCACATGGTTGTCACTGTCCACCCCCCCAGTGCAGCTAACTGGGTTATCAAAGGCCGGCCATGTCTCCCACTGTCTATGGTGAGAGGTTCATGTAAAAGAACCATTGCTGACTTTCGACAAGAGTTGGCTGGAAAGCCGTCAGCATGTTTCCACCCTGGGATGGCCTGGTGAGCTGCCCAGGGTGTACTCTGCCCTCGCCCGGAGTAGGCTGGGATGGGCACCGGCCTCCCCTAATTAGGATTAAGCGGTTACAGTTTATTTTAAATTGGTGTTTGGTGGCAGCAAAGATACATGTGCTAACCAAATTTCAGAATGATTGGTTAATTATTAGAGGCTGTAGTGCTACCACAATGGACACACAGACAGACGGCAGACAGACAGACAGACAGACAGACACCAAAGGCTACAGCAATACCCCTTCGGCCAAGTAAGGCCAAGGGTTTACTAGTGGGATGCTCAGAGAGTGCAAGGCTGGGTGCATGTGTGAGCTCAGGATTTGTTCATAGCAAAGTGATAAACAGACAAACAACCAAATGGACAATAAATTTGGCGAACCCCCCCCAACTTTGGGCAAAGGTAAAAAGCATCTGGTGAGCAAAAGTTGTATAAGGGAATCATTCATTCATTCATTTTCTGTGACCGCTTCATCCTAATTAGGGTCGCGGGGAGGCTGGTGCCCATCCCAGCCAACTCAGGGCGAGGGCAGAGTACACCCTGGACAGCTCGCCAGGCCATCGCAGGGCGGAAACACACTCCTGTCGAAAGTCAGCAATGGTTCTTTTACATGCCTCACACCATAGACAGTGAGAGACATGGCCGGCCTTTGATAACCCAGTTAGCTGCAGTGGGGGTGTATAAGGGAATGTGAATGTGAATTGTGATGGTGAGGGAGGTCAGAGGAAAAAATGTCCCAAATGATTTGAGTTGGCAGGAAGTCCACAGCAACTCAAATTTATATTTACATTTACAGAATTTTGCAGACACCCTTATGCTCTTATTGCCTTTATTGCCCTGCGTTTGGGGGAAGCCGTAGCCTAACGGTTAAAAGAAACAGCTTCGGTACTGAAAGGTTGCTGGTTCAATTCCCAAACCAGCAGGAAAACTGTGTGGTGGTGGTGTTGGTGGTGGTGTTGGTGGACTGAGCAGCATCTTTGCTTCCTCCACATCAATGGATGAAGTGCCCTTGAGCAAGGCGCCTACCCTCCAACTGCTCTCTGGGCACCCGCTGTCTTCTTCTGCTTCTTCTTTTCTTTTCAGCTGTTCCCTTCAGGGGTCGCCACAGCAAACCATCTGCCACTATCTCACCCTATCCTCTGCATCTTCTTCTCTTACACCAACTACTGTACCGTCATTCCCTCCTTCATCACATCCATAAATCTTCTCTTGGTCTTCCTCTAGACCTTCTGCCTGGTAGCACATGCGTGTATGTGTATCATTTCTAATACAACTGAGCATTTGAAGATTGAGGGCTTGAACCCACAACCTTCAGTCACATTAACATACCTGTCAACCCTAGGCTGTTGGTGATCTTACAAATGGCTACTTATGCCCTTACAAAATAGCAACTAATCTTACGCGTCTTATTATCGCGTGCAACATGAAACAAAAATTAAACTCTATTTTTAATATAATATGAATTTATTGGTAATGTTGTAACATATAACCTGGAGCAATCAAATAAAAGAGTAATATCTTCAGCTGCATGATTAAGAACATTTAACAGTGATCTTTATTATAACTATATGTAGCACTTTTGGCACTTTCAATCATTTCTTTTGATGGCTTCACTTCATGGCACTTGAGCTCGCAATTAAGTGTGACTTGAATGATGGCGGAAGTGAAAGTGCGGTCACGTGGTCGGAAAGAGCAGACAATAGCAGACGATAAACGCAACGCGCGATTCTCGCGAGAAAACGGCTACAGACCAATTCGGCGTATCGTCTCTTTACCGAAACGGTGACACAAAAAACGGAGTTAAAAAAAAAGACGAAATGATCGAAAAACGTACAGATTTCGGACGTACGGCGTACACATTTAAAAATCAGTGCTCACTTGTACAAATTACGCCAAAACCGTACAACTTGACAGGTATGCATTAAGCCAACCCCCATACATAAAGACTGTTCATGTTTATATTTACTGTATGTGGCAGACACCCTTATCCAGAGCGACTTATAATTATAATTTTTATTCAACTGAGAAACTGAATGTTAAGGGCCTTCCTCAAGGGCCCAACAGTGGTAGTACTTGGGATTGAACCCAGACTTTCAAAGCAGTAACCCATTGCCTTAACCACTAAGCCACCACTGCCAAAACACCAGTTGTTACACCTGTGTTGACCAGAAAAGCATCTGAAAACAAACTAATGTGGGCAAAGTCTCAGCACCACGGCAATGCTGCCTGCCTTTAGTGAGCCTATCGCACTGTCGTATAATAAATACAGTGGTACCTCACCTTACGAAATTAATCCGTTCCAGAGCCTTTTTCTTAACCTGGATTTTTCGTAAATTCAACCGCATTTTACATGGAAAATGTGTGATTCGTTCCAAGGCCAACAATACTACCCCCTAAACCCTTTAAAAATTATAAAAGTATACCTTTTAATACCTCCTTCTGCTTCAATATCGTACCGATGGTAGACGGTTTGGCCATATTCCTTTGCAATATCACTCAACCGCATGCCACGAGCCCGCTTCTTCTTTTCACTGGCACCGGAAATCACACGCGTGCATGCATGTGTGTGTGTGAGCACACGCGTGTGTGTGCGCGCTTGTGTTGACCATGTCTTCTCAGCAGCGTTATAATCTTACAAATGTTTATGAAAGGCTAAAAGCCTGAGTCAAAAACTAAAGTTGCAATGACTCAAAAAACTCATGAAACAACAGTAACTATGTCCTTTACACGAAAAGCATTCTGAGAGATGTAGCTCCATAATAGCCGGTGGGAGGGAACTGCGTCATCCCTCCTAGCCAATGGGAAGCCAGCGGGGTGGGATGTTGGGAGATAGCCAATGGGAGGGAGCTGCGTCATCCCTCCTAGCCAATGGGAGGCCAGCAGGGCAGGATGTTGGGAGATAACGAATGTGAGGGAGCTGCGTCATTCCTCCTAGCCAATGGGAGGGCAGTGGGGCGGAATGTTGGGAGATAGTCAATGGAGAGCAACTCGTGCATTGTTTGAATGTTTGAATGGCACGTTTGGCGCATTTCGTAAGGAGAACTTGTTTCGTATACAGAGACAAAACATTTTGGAAAATGTTTTTCGTAATCTGGATTTTTCGTTTGCTGGGACTATGGTAAGGTGAGGTACCACTGTACCTGATGTGCACGTCATTTAGTGTGTGTACTTAATAAAAATATTCGGGATGATAGGAAATAAGTCCTTAATGGTCGGTAATATTCATTGCAAGAATCCTGTCAAGGCGGTAACAGGAAACTTACTGGTGCAACACGGTGAACTGTGAAATGTCTGAAACACCAGACCTGTCAGTCCAGAGCATATTATTCTATTTTGCTATTTTCCTGCATGTTAAAAGCACGTGTATATTTGTAATAGATCTGAGGTGTTTGATAGATGCTTCAAATGCTGCAGACATTGCTTCACTAAGCTTTCTTATCCAATCTGAGGGAACAGTTTGTTCAAAAGGAGGCAAAAACGTCACTGCATCACTGCGGTTTATTTATATAATGTTCCTTGTTTGTTGTTTCTTCTTGCTTTATTTTGTAAGATTCTTCTTTCTCTCGCTCTCTCTCTCTCTCTCTCACACACACACACACACACACACACACACACACACACACACCTACCCACACACACTTCAGGCACTTCACTTGAGGTCTTTTTGTTTGTTTGTTTGTTTTTTTGAATTACATAGCAAGAACACACGTCCCACCAAAGGTAGAACGAGAGAGGCATGAAGGAAAACCGCAACACAAACAAACAGATGATGGAGTTTGAAGAAGCAGGGGGTTGGAAAAAAAAAAAAAAAAAAAAAAGCCTTGCACACAGGAGATGCAAACGTCGAACCCCAAGCCATCGGGAGCACGAGCTGACAGGGCATAATGAGCGGAGGTAAATCTTTTATAAGGTTAACGTACCCTCCTCACCGTCAGCTGTCATACAAGGTAGAATTTAGCGAACTGGAAAACAAGATGCAAGATATCCCTCTCCCCACCCCCAATTCCAACCCCCACCCCAATCCCCAATCCACTCATTAGAGCCAACTGAGGCTGGACGACAGGCTGGGGAGAACGCGTGCACCCAGTAATGGGATGTGTGGATAAATTTCAGAGAAGATGCATCCAGACAGGATGGAATGAAGGTGAAATGAAAGCGATGGAGAATAGAGGTGTAGGGTGGCAGACAAGAGATAGTGTGTGCATGCATATGTATTCAGGGTGGTGGTGGTGGTGGTGGTGGGTGTGGAGTAGTGTGTATGTTTTGCAAGCATGTGTGTGCTTAGCAGGTGTGTGCACGAGCCGGGTAGCTCAGCAGGAGTCTGATTTCCTCATAATTGGAAGTACTGGGTATTGTCAATGGAGAATTTTCAAGCTTCACCGGCAGCCAGAGCTGTCAGGATGATCGGCCGCAAGACAGCGCAAAAGACCAATGGAAGAAGAACACTTTTGATTTAATTGGTGGCTTGAGCTGGGATGATCATAGGGAGGCTGAGATAAGCTGGACTACTACGTCCGACGGATATGTGTGTACGCGTGTGTGTCGTAACAGAATATGGAAAGAAATCATTACTTTCAATGTTGATTTTCCTCCCATGCATCCTCTGAGCCCAAGCTGTCTTGTCACAGACACACACACACACACACACACACACACACACACACACACACACACACACACACACACACACACACACACACACACAAACAGTGTCCTGTACTTTTAGCTTTGTAGGGACATTAATTAACATAATGCATTCCCCAGCGCTTTACCTTAACAATAACCATCACAACTAAATCTCCAAACGCACCCCATACCCAAACCCAAACCTAAACCCAAACCCAAACCCAAACCTAAACCCAAACCTAAACCCAAACCTAAACCCAAACCTAAACCTAAACCCAAACCCAAACCCAAACCTAAACCCAAACCTAAACCCAAACCTAAACCTAAACTTAATTCTAATCTCAACCCTAAAATCAAGTCCACACCTTCAAACAGTGCTCAACAAGGTGGTGGTGGTGCTGGTGGTGTGTGTGGGGTACACACATACACACACACACACACACACACACACACACACACACACACACACACACACACACACAAACAAACAGACAGACAGACAGACAGACAGACAGACACACACACACACACACACACACACACACAGACAGTCATACACACACACACACACACACACAGACAGACACACACACACACACACACACACATACACACACACACACACACACAGACAGACAGACACACACACACACACACACACACACACACAGACAGACAGACACACACACACACACACAGACAGACACACACATACACACGCACACACACACACACACACACACACACACACACACACACACACACACACACACACACACACACACACACACACACACACACACACACACACACAGACAAACAGACAAACACACACACACAAACACACACACACAAACACACACACACACAGACAAACAGACAGACAGACACACACACACACATACACAAACACACACATATACACACGCGTGCACACACACTAACAATCATACACACATTCAAACACACACACACACACACACACACACACACACACACACACACACACACACACACAAACAAGCAATAATGTCATTATGCATTTGATAAGAAAGGTGTTGCATTCTTTAAATTTTGCATTTAAATGAAACATTAAGAGCATTTAAACTATTACCACATTTCACTGGAGCACCGCAGACATACGGAGCAAGAATGCTGTCATCCGGAAACGTTCCGTAATTATTCCTTCATCCTCCGTGTCATTCCGTGTGATTCCGTAGTTATTCCTCAAGTCTTTCTTCACTTCCGTATTCTTCTGGCAGGTCAAAATATTTCACGAATGTGTTTTTGAACTTGTTCAAATGGAAACTTGTTCATGGAAAAAAATTACGTGAGTGTTCCGTGGGGACACTTTGGCGTACTTTGCTGTACCTGTTCCGCACATGCTGTGAGTCTATGCAGGGTTACTGGAAAGGAGGATCCGACTCATAGATGAACCTCGGATTCAGGAGGCTCAATGTGGTTTTCATCCTGGCTGTAGCATTCTTGACCAACTCTATACACTCCGCAGGATCTTGGAAGTGGCATGAGAATTTGCCCAACCTGTTCACATGTGTTTTGTGGATTTGGAGAAGGCTTTCGACCGTGTCCTTTGGACTATCCTGTGGGACATGTTCCAGGAGTAAAGTGTTCCAGACCTGTTGCTACAGGCCATGCAATCATTGTATCACCGGAGCCAGAGTTTGGTCCGTATTGGGACCAACAGGCCGAATTTGTTTCCAGTGAGGGTTGGAGTCCGCCAAGGCTGTCCTTTGTCACCAATTCTGTTCTCCAAGAGTGTAAAAATTCCCACTTTTCCGTAGGATTTTCACCCATTTTCCATGTAAAAATGCTGAAGCTCTTCCGTAGACTGCATTCCATGCCTTTCCGCTACGACCCTTGCATGCCGTAGTCCAGTGAATTGGGGGTATAAGGTAGGTTAGCACATCTGCCTCACAGCAAGAAGGCCTGGGTTCGATTCCCAGCTCGGGTGCTTCTGTGTGGAGTTTGAATGTCCCATGAACCAGCCCTTAACCCTGAATTGCTCAGTTGTATAACAAATAATAAATGTACATCACTTTGGATAAGGGTGTCGCTAAATGATGTAAATGTAAAGTTGGGTTATAAAAAAAATCAGACAGAGCCCCATTAAATTCATCATCTTAAAATGGGAAGAATATGGCACCATAACAAACCTGACTTGAGAGGGCTGTCCACAAACACTCATAGACTGGGCAAAAAAGGGGAGTAATAAAAGAGACATTAAATACAGTAAAGGTGACCCTAAAGAGCTGGAATGCTCTACAGTGGAGAATGATGGGATTTATCAAAGAGTGCCAGAGAAAATGTTTTTTAAAAAGTCCACAAACACATGGAATGAGCTCTTCTGGCTAGATATGACTAAAACATATGGCCATCAAGGAAAGTGCTATGTTTGGTGCAACCCCAACACCCTTCATCTGATCCCATAAACAACATCTTCAGTAAAGCATGGTGGTGGTAGTATTATGCTGTGGGGATGTTGTTCATTGGCAGGCACTGGGAAACTGGTTAGAATTAAAGGAATGATGGAAGGCGCTAAATACTAGAAAATTGAGAAAGAGAAATTCTTGAAGGAACTGGAACAGTTTTGCTTTGAAAAATTCCAGTGACTTGATGTGCCAAACTCATAGAGACCAAAGGTAGCATTACAAAGTACAGTGGTACCTCGACTTACGAAATTAATCCGTTCCGAGGGCGAGCTCATAAGTGGGTCTCATAAGCTCATAAATTCCCATGGGAAACAATAGAAAACCAATTAATGTGTTCCAAACCCCTCCCAAACTCATACAACATGACACAAACATGTATTTTTGACGTAATATATTGAAGATAAACATGTAACAATAAACATATCACAATAATAACACATGTACAGTCACATTAATAATACTGTAATTAACAATAAATAATAAAACAAGAATAAACAATAAGTCAATAAACAATACAGTACGTGCGTGTGAACTTAAGAATAGCACTTAATATTAACGTACATTACTATTTTTAAAACTTTTTATTTATTTATTTATTTAATTTTTTGAATTTTGTAATTGTTTTAACAAGGCTAATTGGTGCGCATGACACTGAAAAACATGCTTTTTTAAAAATACTGGACCAGTCTTAAGTGTAATTGTAAATCCTCTACACCAGGTGGCAGTGGTGCTCTCACTGTGTTCCCTATGGTCTAGGGAAAAAGCACCAAGCAAATTTCTATGGGAGCATCACAGAAAATAATTGAGAAGCACAGCACAAGGCATTCTCGGAGTGTGGAGGAATACACGCGAAAGAATACAAGGCTCATCGGCCCAAAAAAGCCATTTAGCCAGCAGAGCTCATAAGTAAAAAAATCCCTCTTTGGATGGGGCGGATTTTTGGTGGGATTGAAGTTCATATCATGGAAAATTCATTATAATGGACACTCGTAAGTCGAGGTACCACTGTACTGTTTTTTAGGAGTGAATAGTTATGCGTCATTAATTTTTCTGTTCAAAAAGTTATATGCTATTCCTTATTTGTTTCACAATTACAAATATTTTACATGCTTAAGGTTGTTAGCATTTTGAAAATTGATTGATAAAAAAAACTACAAATATTTATATTAATTCCACATTAACATTTAACACAAAATACAAAAAAAAAAAAAAAAAAAAAACGCCCAGAGGGTGAATATTTTTGCGAGCGAATTTTGACATTTCCTTGACTGCCAGAAGACAACACCCCTGAAATACAAGGTGACTGTGGAGTCTTGTCAAACCCTGTAAAGGAAAGAGCTGAGTGACTACTGATAGTCTGACCTGTTGGAAGCGAGGCAGTTTCCACATGGATGGCGGTTTCTCCAGAGGACGGGCCTTGCGAAGTAGGGTGGTACGGGTATCCTGGATCCTCGCGAGCTGAACCTGTGAGAAAGAAATTTAGTGAAGAGATGTGCATCCTGATAAACTGGACAAAATCCTCAAACAGAAATCTGGGTATTGTGATACAATAGATCATTGCATCGGATAATAAAAGTACCACAAGAGCCTTCACACTGACCAACACACCTTCGTCTTAATAGCTAATTAAGCAATCTGGTTTTGTTAGAATTATTACCGCACATATAAATCAAGCTGTGTAAACGTGACCTTGACAGTGATATTGAATTGCTTTAATAGTCCCTTGTTTAATTCATTGTTTAACCCTTTAACACCTGAATTATTTTTTGTAGTTAAAACAAAATTCATCACTAGTTTTTCCTAGTCAAAAAGGCCTAAGGAAACACCCTGAACACATTTCATTCAACAAAATTATAATAACACCAATAATAATAATAATAATAACAACATAATATTAACAAATCATAACACACTCACAAATTTGTGAACGACACAGTTCTGCGCACTCAAGGTCGTCTCACGGCTGACTGAGGCACGTGGGACCAAGCTGTGTTGAATCGGGCAATGTCGCTACAAGTATAGAACACTTAAGCAACACCGAGTACAATGCGTCTCGTAGTTATTAGCATTTTTGAAAGAGGACCATATGGTCCTGATGGCATTAAAGGGTTAACCCCTTGTTTATGGTTAACTACAATGACTTGTATAAATATTCACCCACATTCCTGTAAAACCCAAAATTAGTTGAGGTGCCATTTGAAGTCATATCTAGTCATCGATGATCTCTTATATAGATACTTAGTAACAGCTGGCTTCAGGCAAGAGATGGGGCATCACAGGGCTAAAACAGAAGCAAAGCACTATTCACACCTATGGACAACATCCATAATACACATAGTCGAGCACTGTGTTTGTGGGGCCGGTGAGTTTGTTGGGTAGTGGTTCAGGTGCTGTGCTCATGATCGGGAGGTTGTGTGTTCAAATCCCAGTTAGACCGCCACTGTGCTAAGATCCCTGGGCAAGGTCTTAACCACAAGTGTGCCTGTGTTCACCCAGCAGTATAACTGTACTGGGAAGGTAACCTGCGGTGGACTAGCGTCCTATCCAGGAGGAGTTGAACTCCAAGTCACTTCACGCTACGGAACCTGGGAATCAGCACTGGCCTGATAAGCCACTAGGCTCGGGTGTAAAAAGTCCAACAGTCTTTACCTGGCACTGTGGGAGGAAACTGGTGTACCCAGAGGAAAGCCACATAAGCATTTGGCAGCAAACGCAAACTCCACACGGAAAACACCCAATTCAAACCCAGAACCTTCTCGTTGTGAGATGTTAGCGTTGCTCACTGAGCCACTGTACAGTTTTAAAGTGTAAATTGATCCCAGGACATTAGTATTGTGAACACCATGAATCTATCAAAAGAAATCCGGCACCAAGTCCATTTATAAATTTATTTTCTAAACCACTTAGTCCTAATTAGGGTCGCGGGAAAGCTGGTGCCCATCTTGATTGATTCTGGGTGAGGGCGTGGTACACCTTGGACAGTTCGCCTTCACAATACACATGCGTCTGGTCACAGACACCTGAGAGGTGATTCAGAAAAGAAAATCCCAACATCAACACACTTCACATGAGACAGAACCTGATAGAAATGAATCTTATTCAAATCTCTGGATACATTTCTTTCTGTGTTCTCAATCTTAGACCAATGGCTGGCGTGCCATTTATGGACAGAATTGTCTTAGAGGAGGGAAAACGCCTCTATTGAAATTACTGCCTGAGGGCTCCCTCATGGCGCATCCACCCGGAGATCGCTTTTTCTATGAGTGTGTTTGACTGCCCCCAAATACGCGCATAGCAGATCGAAAAGAGGCGGCTGGCGAGCACTACATATTATGGAAGGGATGTGTGCATGTTTTCACTCTTCCCTGGTTGATGTGTTGTGTGATAGGGATTGCTGTTAACAAACAAACAAACAAACAAACAAACAAACAAACAGACGCCAGTGAATACATAAGCTCTCCGGCCAAACGGCGGAGGTAATTGGCTGTTGATGACATCATCTGAGATTCAGTTTTCAAACAACCACCCATAAAATCTGTAAAATACTTCTTATGTTGCGAACGTTTTGCAAAAATATAGATTTTATTTAGAAAAGAGTTTTGATTAGGATTAACACCCTGCGATGGCCTGGCAAACTGTTCAGGGTGTACTCTGCCCTCGCCTGGAGTCAGCTGAGATGGTCACCAGGCTCTCCATGACCCTGATTAGGATTAACCAGTTCAAGCAGTCAGTAGTGGCCTGCTGGTAAAGGTGCTGGATCACTGATCCCAAGGTTGGGAGAGGGAGTGGGAGTTCAAGTCCCACTATCAGCGGGTTGTCACTGCTGTGTCCCCCCCCCCCCCCCCAGTGCAGCTGACTGGGTTATCAAAGGTCGGCCATGTCTCTCACTGTCTGTGGTGAGATGTTCATGTGAAAGAACCATTGGTGACTTTCGTAAAGAGTAGGCTGCATAGCCGTCAGCATGTTTCTGCCCGGCGATGGCCTGGCGAGCTGTCCAGGGTGTACTCTGCCCTCTCCTGGAGTCAGCTGGGATGGGCACCAGCCTCCCCGAAACCCAAATTAGGATTAAGTGGTTCAGAAAATGAAAAGATGATTAAGATTAACTTTCAACAAGTGCTGCATTCTCCTTTTATATTTTTTTTTATGAGGGAACATGGTCTACGACTTCACTTTGATATTATGGGTTGTTGGATAATAAAGTGGAAATGTTTGAGATCTGTGCTTACGTCTGCAGGTTACTCCACTTCAGGTGTCTTTATCAATTATATACCCCTCCCCCACCCCCACCTCAACCCCAAACATACCCTGTACGCCATGACATTACCTTCTTACTATGGTGCTCCAGCAGTGCTCGGTCTTTAGCCTGTTGCTCCTCCAGCCATCTCTGGCCATACTGGTACCCCAACAGTGCTGATATCGGAGTGGACGGTCTCCTGAGGTGAGGATAAATAACCAGGATTTCAGTTGATTGTACCAGCCGTCCATCCCTCCTTTATCCTTTACACCCATCGACATGTACAACAGCACATCTGAGTAATTGTGGCATGTGATACATCTTAATTATGATCTCTGGGAAGACGCCGATTTCAGCTCCACCCCCTACTGTTCCTTTTATTGCATCATTAGTACACACCACATGACTCACTGAGCATTAGATAAACATCCTGATGACTTTAAACAGAGATGCTATAGAAAGCTTCAGGCCGCAATCTCACCGAAAGATGTTTTTTTTTTAATTTTTTTTTTTATTATTATATACCAGTTTGTGTACTGCTTCAGTTTTGTTACCTGTAAGTCTCTGGTGTCTAATGTAAGAAACAGGAGGAATTATGGGAAAACAGCTTTGACACTGAGATGAAAGCTTCTATAGCTACATTTGAAATGGTAATACCTTTTATCTGTTTAGAGTTGGCCCAGTGGTGGCCCGGTGGTAAGGTTCTGGATTACTGATCCCAAAATCTGTGTTTCAAGTCCCACTATCAGCGGGTTGTCACTGCCGTCCCCCACCCAGTGCAGCTGACCGGGTTATCAACGGCCGACCATGTCCCTCACTCGGTGTGGCGTGAGGTTCATGTAAAGGAACCATTGCTGACTTTCATCAAGAGGAGCTGTATAGCCGTTAGCATGTTTCTGCTCCGCAATGGCCTGGCGAGCTGTCCAGGGTGTACTCTGCCCTCACCCAAAGTCGGCTGAGACGGGCGCCAGCCTTCCCTTTACCCTAATTAGGATTAAGCAGTTCAGAAAAGGAATAATTGAATGAATGTTTTGAGTTACAGTTAATATACGGGAACATTCACATCATGAATAATTTCCTGTGCATCAGTAATTCATGTCATTAAACACCAGAGCTCAGTTTATTGTGTCCACCAAGGATGTCATGTTATGCATTTGCCTGTTCGTTTGCTTGATTGTTAGAAAGATTACGAATAAAGGTATATGTGGAATTTCATGAAATTTCTTCCAGAATCAAGGCAGGGCTCTGGACAAAGAAATTTTGGAGATGATCCCTATCAAATTTGGTATCTCGGAATTTTTTCAATGATTCTTTAAAATTGTGAGATCGGACGATTTTTGTCATTTTGGTTCATAGATGGGATTGGTGGAGGTTTGCACTTTCTGAATGCTCTTGATATTGCGTTTAGATGATACAGTCTCTCATACAAGTCCCTATGAAGTAGGCATTACTATTGCAGCCATAACCACTTGACATTTGTGACCAATCAGAAATGGGAATTCAACAGCAAGTATTAAAATGCTGTATTATAACAAAAACTTGATATTAATTCATTAATTTTCTGAGATGCTTCATCCTAATTAGGGTCGCAAGAAGACTGGCAGCTATCGAAGGTTGGGTCCACCCTGAGCAGCTCACCGGGCCATCGCAGGAACAACACATATACATCCATTTACACTCACACTCACATTTAAGGGCGATTTGGAACATTGTCCCATGTCTACTGTGCATGTTTTTGGACAGCAGGAGGAAACCGAGGTACCTGAAGGAAACCCAGATAAGCACATGGAGAAACTCCACACAGAGACGCCCAGACTCGAACCCAGGACCATCTACCTATCAGGCAGATATGTTAACCACGAAGGAATCGTGCTTCCCCTATAAGTGACAGCAGAGCTGATTAAGGTTATATAATATATGTTTGTTTTAACAAGATATTTCTAAGTGCTATTATTTTTATATATGATTATATGGTGCAGAGTCGAGCATCCAGAGGTAAGCTGAATTTTACAACGAGCAGGTCAGTAACTTGGACTTCCCTCTTTGAGTGTGTACGTGAGTGTTTGTGCGCATTTCTAAAACATTTATGTATATATACCGAGTGTGTCGTGCATTATACATGTAGAGCGAGCCGGTAAATATGGCTGGGGCGACACTCTTCTAGCACTGTAGTGTTGCCTCATTAGGACTGACCTTGGCATTGGTGAGTAGCATGTGATAGATAGAGAACACGACCAAACAAGTCCCCGAGGAGCCATGATCTTATCTTTTATTGCTCCATCCCTTCCTCCAGACTGAACCGACACACGCCGGCCGCTCTCACACCCCATACATCAAGCGTGGAATAAATCTGACACACACACACACACACACACACATAGAAAGTGTGTGTGTGTGTGTGTGTGTGTGTGTGTGTGTGTGTGTGTGTGTGTGTGTGTGGAGGAGATAGAGGCTGAGTTCATGTGCGTTATTATTTTGAATAATTCAGCTTCACTGCAACACCTACTGTATGTGTACAAGGAGGGAAAACTAAGGGTAGAGAGGGCGAGAGACCGAGAGAGAGAGAGAGAGAGAGAGAGAGAGAGAGAGAGAGAGAGAGAGACTGAGGCAGGGTTTCCTCCACTAGCTGCTGTGATAACCTTACTTTTGCTTGAACTACAGCCCTTGTGGCTTATCTCTGCACACATTCCACGTCAGATGAGTTCCTCTGTCGATTCTTCTCGTTCTTCTTTCCAAAAACACAGAAGAAACTCAAAGGGCATCCCAGAAGCGTATTTACACACCATGAACGGACATTTGTTCATGCTCTCCAGACAGAATACCCATTATATGCATAGTGAAGCGGTTTCCTGCCCTGTGGTGGTCTGGTGATCTGTTCAGGGTGTACCCAGCCTTCACCCAGTGAAAACCGAGGTGGCCCCCGGCTTTCTAGAAGTATTAAGTTCAGTAAACGAGTGAGAAAGAGACAGCAGTTCCCAAGACTAGAACCTTCTTATCGTCTTTAGGGTCTTTATACGGAGTAAAAACCCAAAGATTTCCAGTTTTGTTGGTTTTTTTTTTTTTTTTTTTTTTTTTTTTTTTTGCCTGACATACCAAGCCGATTGCATTCCCACCTTCTTGCCATTGCTCCCAGGATAGACTCCGGATCTTTTCAGGACAAAGTGAATCCTGTAGGTGAATCAATACAGTACGTATATTTTCACCATGGCACATTAACATACTTATCTTTTATTCATTCATCTTCGGAACCATTTAATCCTACTAGGATTGCAGGGAGTCCATTGATACTGGAAACAGGGGAGGGTGCACCCTGAACAGTTCGCCAGTCCATCACAAGGCCAAAACACATACATCTATTCACACCACATATTTATGGACAATTTGGAGCAGCCAATTAGCAATAATGTGAATGGACTATAGCAGGGCTCCCCAACCTTTTTGTCACTGCGGACCGGTCGACCCGTGACAATTTTGCCGCGGACTGAGCGGCTGGCGGTGTCATAGATTGTTTATATTGAAAATATAATTTATTTATATAAATTATTATTATTATTATTTATATATATATATTATATTATATTATAATGATAATAATAATAATAATAATAATAATAATCATAATAATAATAATAATAATAATAATAATAATAATAATAATAATCACTCCATGAATGTTATTTTTCAATAACTGAAATAAAGTTGGTTGGGATGTAGAGCTTGAACTTTTCTAAAAAAAAAAAAAAAAACACAGGTGATGGTGCACCAGGTGGGAGAATGAAGACTCAGGCTCAGTCTCACCCAAAATGTCCAACTGTCCTCTGTTTATGTGCCGTCCCCTTGTGGGTTACATTTTAGCGCTCAAATGACCGACATGTAACCGAGAGAATCCAATCATTTTTCAAAATAAAAGTTTTTTTCAAAAATAAAGATTGTTCAGACTCAGATAATAAATAAAACGGAAATAATGAATCATTTCTTCTGCGGACCGGTACCAATTGAGCCACGGACCGGTACCGATTGAGCTGCGGACCGGGGGTTGGGGACCCCTGGACTATAGGAAGAAACCAGTGTACAGAGAGGAAACCCACAGAGACTCCATCAAGGAGTGCTGAAATCCGAAATGAGTTTGGGACCCATAAGGCCTCTGGAACAATTCCTGTGAAACTCGGCCAAATACTGTGATATTAAATGTGTAGTGGTGGGGGAGTGAGCTGCAGCTTCCCGTCCTCCACATAAATGCCTGAAGTGTCCTTGAGCAAGGCACCTAACCGCCAACTGCTTTCCGAGTATTACAACGTGTGGCAGCCCACTGATTCAGAAGCCAAATTCCTGTTTATACAGTATTAATATAATATATATCCCAAAAACACAAAACCAAACACTGGAATACAGAACGTTCCAAAAGATTCTTAACTTTTCCAACACACCTGCCGAGGATATAAACGGCCAGATCCCATGCTCACCGTGTAGGAAGGCCGAACGTGACGTCCTGTGGTATTCGTACTGGTGCAGATTTGAAGCTTTTGGGAGCGACTGGACGTTTGATATCATGAGTGGCACAGTACTGGCGTAGCTCCTTGGCCGTGACAAGCCCGGACTTTACACCTGCACGATTCAGCGCCACAAAGTCCTGCTCGGTCTTCCTGTACTGGGTGGAGTTGGAAAGGGCTAGGGAAGACGTGTGCCAGCTGGATAGAGCTGAGATCAGAAATACATGAGCCAAAGATCAGCAGACAGAGGGGCAAACATACATTGGAGATGTCAGGGCCATAATGCTGCATGCAGTCACATTTTGGAAACACGGACTTTTTGGATACACAGGTCCGTAAGGGATGGATGGGCGGAGTTGAGTATACAATAGGCCCTTGACCAGTCGCAGTTCAGCACTCTTGCCCCTGCATACTCACGAATTGGCGACAAACCCAGAAGTAACTGGCACGTGATTCAAATATAGCCAATGGCTGAGAGCTTTTGTTTCTCCCTCCTGCTGATTGGTTGCAGATGATGTGACACCTCTTTTTTCTCTTTCGCCCACGTCATCAACGTGATTGCTTGAATTGCGAAGTAAAATTTTTCATGTGTTTTTAATGATTATTTAAGCGCTATGATGTCACTCAAACGCTCTGCATCTTCTCTCGCTTCTGGTAAGAAGCCTATGTGCTTTATTTATAAAAAAATATTATCACAATACAAAATTAAAATGTTTTTATTTAATCATTACGACATTTTACTGCATTATTACTGTATTAATGAGTAAGACTGGCTATAGAATTTGTTTAACGAGCATATTTTAGTGCATGTAATATCATACATAGGGTTTTAAAACCGCGTCAATAACTCACGGATTTTCATGATCCATGGGAAGAGCCGGAACCGAACCATCATGAAAAACATGGGCCTACTGTATTTATAGTGATTGTTGAATTCTTATTAAGCACATTTCAATTTCCTCCCATGGACACACAGCATATGGTGGTTCAGCAAGAATTAGTATGTTTACTACACATACCATGAGCAAGCACAGTGATGACATCACTTTCAAGCGCTCCTAAACATTCTAGTGTTTGAAAGTCAAGTTACAGCTCTGTAGACATGCAGCTTCTCATAATGATTGATAAGATTTATTATGACCCGCAAGGCAGGTTTCTAAAAATGACGCCCCCCTCCCCCACCACCAGTTATATAATACACTTATTCTGAGACTACAGCTTCACTCACAAAATGTTTTATTGGTTATTAAACCATGTGAGAGAACATCAAAACATCCTTCATATGCATTTTTGTGCTTAGAAACCGTTAAAGATGACCCGGGTTCAATTGGTTCATCACCTACCTTCAGCCACTCCACCATCTTGGAAGGTGGTCACTGCACCGTAAACAAAATCTGGTCCTGGATAGGACAGTCCTTTGGATTTGGTCCTCCCAAGTTTTGGCTATAAGAATTATCAGGAAGAAATTTATCCAAATTAATTTTCTCTGTTCCCATTGGATAAGAATAATCATACATGCTGATTGGCTCCTCTATTAAAAGGATATCAGCTCTCTCTCTCTCGCGCTCTCTCTCTCTCTCTCTCTCTGTATATATATATATATATATATATAAATTGAGCAATCTCTTACGGAAGGATCTACTCAGAAAATTATATATATATATATATATAGATAGATATGTGTGTGTGTGTGTGTGTGTGTGTGTGTATACACACACACACACTCTCTCATACACAGTATATGAGTATAAAGCACCCCCCTCTCTCTCTCTCTCTATATATATATATATATATATATATATATATATATATACATACATATATATATATATATATATATATATATATATATATATATATATACATACACATATATATATATATATATATGTGTGTGTGTGCGTGTGTACACACACACACACACACACACACACACACACACTCTCTCTCATACACAGTATATGAGTATAAAGCACATTCCTTCTCTCTCTCTCTCTCTCTCTCTCTCTCTCTCTCTTGCTCTCTCTCTCTCACACTCATTAGCCAAACCATTTAATCCTACTAGGGTCACATGGAGGCCAGGGCCTATTTCAACCAACACTGGGTGAATGTAGATCACACCCTGAAAATATACACACCACTGACACTCCTATACACACACACACACACACACACACACACACACACACACACACACACACACACACACACACACCTAAGGACAACTTGGAAGAGCCAATTAGCCAAACTTGTATTATTATAAACTTGTTTTGACTGTAGAAGGAAACCCGAGTACCTGGCGGAAAGCCACTCGAGCACAGGGAGAACAGGAAACACCACACAGAAATGCCCAAGCCCAGGCCTCGAACCCAGGTTCTCCTTGCAGTGAGGTCGCTGTATTGACCACTGCACCTGGTTTTATAATGCTCTGCCCTTCTCTGTAGTTCTATGATGCCAAGCACCACATTCCCATTATATCTGAAAGTTATATTCCATTTCTGACCGTTTATTAAACTTTCCATCAAATTTGAATGTGCACTAAAGCAAGTGGGCTGCATGGTAGCGTAGTGCTTAACACGCCCACCTCACAACAAGAAGGTCTTTGGTTCGAGTCCTGTGCTGGGCGAGAGTGTTTCTGCATGGAGTCTGTATGCTCTCCTTGTGTTTGCATGGGCTTCCTCCTGATGCTCCGGTTTTCCCCACCTTCACCCAGACTAGGCTCCAGCCTCCATGTGACTCTCATTAAGAAACAAAATGTACTAAAACACATGCAATGGGAAATGTAAGAG
Organism: Plotosus lineatus; assembly: GCA_024760905.1. Classification (NCBI taxonomy): domain Eukaryota; kingdom Metazoa; phylum Chordata; class Actinopteri; order Siluriformes; family Plotosidae; genus Plotosus; species Plotosus lineatus. The sequence continues at coordinate 52,949,250 of CM045734.1, forward strand.
AATTTGGGTGCTTATTAAAACCTTTACACCGTATCCTTGTTTTCGTGGAGAATTGCATGAGGCGCATGGAATAAAGAAAATGTGTTTTAAGAGAAATCAGATCTCATTTACTCTCAAGGGTCACATGGAGCGACATCCGCTACTGACACGGCTGTATAACTGACCTGATGTATAAAAGCGGCCGACTTCATAAACGGGACGAGCTATTAACCCTCGAGCGTCCAAGCTATTTCAGCGACTAATATGACCGAGCGAGGTTATTTCTGACCCCATTGACTTTATATAGGAATATTTCTATATAAATGGTTGTTTTCGGGTTCTTCATATTTATTTCACTCTCTAATATTTGTCCATCATCTTATGTAATCTGCTTCTTCTTCTTCTTCTTCTTCTTCTCCTTTCGGCTTTTCCCTTCAGGGGTCGCCACAGCAAATCATCTGCCTCCATCTCACCCTATCCTTTGCATCTTCTTCTCTTACACCAATGACCTTCATGTCCTCTTTCACCACATCCATGAATCGTCTCTTTGGTCTTCCTCTAGGCCTTCTGCCTGGTAGTTCCAGCCTCAGCATCCTACTACCAATATACTCACTATCCCTCCTCTGTACATGTCCAAACATCATCTTATGTAATAAAGTCTGGAATTTGATATATATTTTTTTTTTTACAAAAAAAGCAGCAAAACCAAACAATGATAGAACAACATTACATTTATTTACACAACCCTTGTGTGTTATCTTGTAATATGCATTTTTTCCCCTTCGCATTAAAAATAAAAACAAATCATAAAAAGTAAAGTTTTGTAATGTATCACAATGTGGTAGGATAATTTATATATGGTAATATAAATAGTAATTATATATCTGAATTATATGAAACACGTAACTGTCAGAATGAAGAACCATCAATACCATCTGAAGATATAATCTCAAAAATCTGATAGATCTTCCCGGGGTCGTAAGTGACGCTGCACAAGTTTGGATTATACTCGCCACACGGATTGGCCGATCCTTACAAAATTCTATCAACAAATGCAGGACAAATAGATTGTCAAATTCTTGGTAGGACACTTTTTCTGATTAAAATGAGAAAAATACCGCCTGAATATATTATATGTATATATATATATATATATATATATATATGTATATATATATATATATATAGGATTTTCTGAGTAGATCCTTCCGTAGGAGAGTGCTCAATACTTTTTGGTAGAGCAAATAAACAAAAATAAAAGGACAGGACAAAGACTTTCTATTGAAACTCCATTTATCACTACAGATCTGTTTCGAGGGGTGGTGAAACCATCCTCTCTCTTCAGGTGATTACAGAAGAATATATATATATATATATATATATATATATATATATATATATATATATATATATATATATATATATATATATATATATATATATATATATATATATATATGCCTCCACTCGGTCGCTTGGAGGTTAATAAACACACTGGTATGCAGCTCTTCCGGGAAGGCTGCTCTCATGTGTCCTTATTCATTCCTCCTTAATTCTCACTCATCACTCCTCAAATTGGGATAGCTGGCAACGATGGCGGACCAGAAGGAGCTCTGGTCCAAGCGGGGACGATCCTCAGTGATCGAATAATCCTCAGTATGAACACGAAAGACTCTGAACAGGCCGTAATCCACCTCCGTTACATAATGCACAATTGCGAGGTTCTCCACCGAATGTAGGTGTTTGTCGCAAGTGACTTATGGTGCTTGTGAGACAAAGCGCGGCTTATCCGGACTTGCGATCTTTCAAGTGAGCAAGTGATGGTTGAGCACTAAACAAGTATTCAGTGCGCACTTGCTCGCTTGAAAGATCGCAAGTCCGGATAAGCCGCGCTTTGTCTCACAAGCACTATACGTCACTTGCGACAAGCGCCTACATTCGGTGGAGCGCCTCACAATTTACAGCACAAAACCCATAACTATGAGGTGATTGACAAGTGAAACAGCAGGAGAGGAACGGTACGAGTCCGTTTTTGAGCATCTCCAGGAGCTGATTGATTGCCAGAGCGACTGCTCGTTGTATCCGTTAGCATTTCAAGTAAAATACTTTTAAACCTTGTGGGAAGAGGGACGTACTTCGGATTAGGTATCACAACGTCAACAAGGATGAACTGATGTGATATGAGTGAGTGTTGCGGTAATAACAGTCTGGTCTCAAAGTTCGCATGCAAGCACTTCAGTCCTGACTCATCATGAGTTGTGCATCTGTGGGCGAAACTGTAAACATGTAAGACGGCTCAGCCGCTTCACACAGATAGGAATGGTGATAATCCTGAAAGCTGCTGCTTTCAGTCAAACTATCGAGGTGTGAAAGTGGATTAGATATTATTGGACCCCCCACAAATGGTCCTGAATCCCAGATTTTGGGAAAACCCCCGATATAAACATAATGTCGAGCCCTGGACAGCGATTAAAGGCTGGTGTTTTCGATTCACGCCCAACCTGACCTGTCCAGAACCTCGAAGCACATTTAAATCTTCCTCAAGTCTTAAAAAGGCCGATCTTGTGGGGCCACAGCACTGCGCTGTGCTCGGCCATCCCTTTAATCCTCCGAGCAATTTCAATCTGCAGATTGTTTTGAAGTGATCATTTAGAGATGCTTGAAGGAACGTGTTGACTGCTGGCGCAAAACGGCTAATCGGACCCCTCTGAACATTATTGTCCCTTTTCAGGGCCAATAAAGGCCTTGAAAGAGAAGGGGACAACAAAAAAGGCAAATCAGGAGGAGGATTATGTTAAGCAAAAGCTCCTTTTATATTCTCATTTACTGGTGATCTGTCCCTTTATTGTGTTTTGATTAACCAGCCATGGGCCTGCTGAAAAAAAAATGGAGAATAGAACTGCTCCACAAGTGGGGTCAGTGGGAGCATATTATTCACACAGTCTTAAAGGGACGGAGAATAGGGCACATAATCATCCCTTAGTGAAGACACCCCTTCTGTCTGTCCTCAGTCTATTCCCTCTTGCTGGTTTTAATTTCGCCACGCCTTTGTCCTAGTCTTGCTCGTGTATGCTTTTAGGATTTGGCTCAGCTGAGCTTAGCTTAGCACTGACCCTCAGAGTTTATCTGTGCCGTCTATGGTCACATCACTCTCCATCTCTCTCTCTCTCTCTCTCTCTCACACACACACACACACACACACAGGTCCTCATATCGGCCTATCTATACACGGACTGTCCCTTTCAGATCACATCTGTGACTGTCTAAGCAAGATACAGACATTTAGACAGCCATAATGAGGCAGGGCGTGGACTCCAGACTGCCATGTATCTTTATTCTGCCCGCCTCAGACGCTCAGCGCGACTTTCCCTAATTAATCACGCAAATTTTATGACCAGTTCGTCACTTTTGAATGCTTTATTTAAACAGTTGCTCGACTTCATTTCATTACGTTCTGGATATAAAAAGATTGGCAGGTACATTTATTTCAAGGAGAAACTCATTCAATCATTCATTTTTTTGGACCACTTAATCCTAATTAGGGTCGCGGGGAGGCTGATGCACATCTCAACTGACTCTGGGCAAGGGCAGAGCAGAGTACACCCTGGACAACTCACCAGGCAATTGTAGGCCAGAAACATGCTGGCAGCTATGCAGCTCGTCTCGATGAAAGTTCTCTGGATGGTTCTTTTTCAGCCTCTCACCGCAGACAGTGAGAGACATGGTTGGTCTTTGATCACCCAGTTAGCTGCACTGGGTGGTGTGTGTGTGTGTGTGGGTGTGGGTATGTATGGTGGTGGTGGTGGCCGTTCGACTGATGAGTAATCTGGTACCCTATCACCCTAGCACCAGTGAGGTGACCTGCTGGAAGAGTGCTGGATTACTGATCCCATGGTTGGGGGGGGTTCAAACCCCACTCTCAACGGGTTGTCACGGTTGCCCCTAATTGCAGATCACTGGCTTTTCAAAGGCCGGCCATCTCTCTCACAGTCTATGGTAATAGGCATGTGAATAAAAAGTAGAACATGTCATGAGTAGGCTGCATAGCCGTCAGTTTGTTTCTGCCCTGCGATGGCCTGGTGATGGCCAGAGTTGGCTGAGATAGGCACCGGCCTCCCGACTACTCTAATTAGAATCAAGCGGTTAACAGAATGAATGGCGTCCTCAGTAAAAATGAGTTTGGCAACCCTGCACAAGATGCTTCCTTCGATTACAAAGTCTTGTATGTTTTAATATGGAAAACAGGTGAAGACGGTTGTGAGCCTGAGTGGTTTCCTCAGAAAACATTTATACTGTATTCTTCCAACATGAGATGATAATGGAAGAAAAATCATTTTGGCGATTCACCAATGAATCCAGACTCCACCTTTAAATCGAAAACAACTTAATCGAACCTTTAATGTTTACAGCATTTGGCAGACGCCATTATTTTTGCATAACCAAGCAACTGAGGGTGAAGGGCTTTGCTCAAGGACCCAATAGTGGCAGCGTGTTGGTACAAGGGCTTGAACCACCAACCTTCCAAGTCAGAGCCTAAACCACTGCTTAATATAAACACATCCATTTAATTCATGTATTCATTTTCTAATTCACCTAATACTGCCTTTCAGTGTTTACATGGTAGGGACCCATCATGCCTCACAGAACTCCTTCCCCCTCCCGGGCCACACTCTCTACGTTTCTCCAACACCCAGCTTCCACTCACCCCAGGACTCGATCTCACAACGCAGGAGACCACGCCTTCTCCCACGCAGCTCTTCGGCTGTGCAATTCCCCGCATCCAAATCTGAGGGTTCCACAGACCTTGGAATCTTTCAAAAAGGGACCGAAAACTTTCCATTTTAGTCAAATTCGTCAAAATGAGGTTGTTTTAAATGTGTGCACTTTTTGACCCTGTCGCCCCGATCGTTGATTGATTTCTTTTTTTCTTTTTTTTTACTGGCTGTAGCACATTGAGATTTCTCGTCAACAGTAAAGTGAATTACACATAAAACTTCAGTTCATTTTCTGTAACCGCTTAATCCTAATTAGGGTCGCGGGGAGGCTGGCACCCATCCCAGCCGCCAACTTCGGGCGAGGGCAGAGTACACCCTTGTCAGCTCGCCAGGCCATCACAGGGCGGAAGCACGCGGACAGCTTTGCAGCTACTCTTTACGAAAGTCAGCAATGGTTCTTTTACATGAACCCCACACCATAGACACGGAGAGACATGGCAGGCCTTTGATAACCCAGTTAGCTGCACTGGGGGGGGGAACAGTGACAACTGTGTGAAGAGTGGGACTCGAACCCTCAACCTTTGGATCAGCGATACAGCACCATATACCACTAGGCCACCACTGCCCCAAATAAAATATTATTATTATTATTATTATTATTATTGTTGCAGGGCCAACACACACACACACACACACACACAATCATTCACTCTTACACCTCAGGGTGATTTGGAACAGCCGATTAGCCGACTGTGCATGTTTTCAGACTGTGACACGGAGACACATGGCAGGCCTTTGATAACCCAGTTAGCTGCACTGGGGGGGGACAGTGACAACTTTGTGAAGAGTGGGACTCGAACCCTCAACCTTTGGATCAGCGATACAGCACCATATACCACTAGGCCACCACTGCCCCAAATAATGTATTAGTATTATTATTATTATTATTGTTGCAGGGCCAACACACACACACACACACACACACACACACACACACACACACACACACACACACACACACACACACACACACACACACACACACACACACACACACGATCATTCGCTCTTACACCTCAGGGTGATTTGGAACAGCCGATTAGCCGACTGTGCATGTTCTCAGACTGTGGGAGGAACCCGGTGGACACCCATTCAAGCATGAGGAGGAGAACATGCAACCTCCACACAAAAATGCCTCAGGACAACCCAGGCTTTCTTGCTCCGTGGAAGGCCGATGTGCTAACCACTGTGCCGCCGTGCCGTCGTGCCGCCACAATACAGGTATTTATTATTATTTACCAATTTATTTGAAATAATTAAATGCTTCATTCAGGGCCATAATAGTCTGATCTGAAGCACCTCCCACAAATTCAGGCCTCAAGGTGATAAAATTGACCGTTGACAGTACTTCAGATCACGACAGGACACCATACACACATTATCATCCAGGAGTAATTAACTGTAGCTACTGTGCCTCGTGCGATGCTTTTGGGAAGAGGGATAAAGAACAGAGAGCCCAGAAAATCCCAAATAGACATGGGGAGGGGAGGCACATGCAAAACCCCACATGGACGGTACCCTGAATTCAGGATGGAACCCTTGGGGCCTGCAGCTGCGAGTTGGCAGTGATACACACTAAGTTCATGAATAACTATGTAAATAAATAAATAAATAAATAAATACATAAATAAAAGTGAAAGAATGGAAAACAAAGATGATCATCCTAAGATTGAACACACAGTGAGTCATGAGCCAACGTCTAGATTATGTGGATTTTGGAAAGAAGGCCCCCCCCCTGAAATGTGCCTGGTTTGTGCAGTCGCAAAGTTCGGTTTAATCCGTTCAGTTATTGCCCCTGAAGCCTCTCATCTCGTCTGTCTCCTTCCTGACAGACAGGCACCAGGAGTCCCACACTGAGATGAGGAGTCGATGGTGATGATTAGAAGATAATGGTGAGTAATGCGTGCCGATCTGTCTGCGCTCATTCAGATCAGCGCCATCTGGTGCCTGGCCAGAGCACAGCAGGCTTAAAACTAATCTCCAGCTTTGACTCAGGAAAAGAGGAATGAATACTCTGTGTGTTTGTGCACATTAAAAATAATCAATCCTATCTTTATATTAGAATTCATCAATGCTCTGTTTTTTTTTTTTATCAGTTTATTTCTCTTTTAAAAGAAATGCATAAAAATGTGGACAAAACTTGTACAATGTGATTAGGTAACGTGATTAAAAAAAATGGTGGTTAGCATGCCCGCCTTATTGCAAGAAGGTCCGGGTTCGATTCCCAGGCTCGGGCATCTTTGTATGGTGGTAACAAGCTCGCCATGAGCTTATGTGGGTTTCCCTCTGAGTATCTTTCCACTTACAGTCCAAAAACATGCACTGCAGACCAATTGGCTGTTCCAAATCACGCCTAGGTGTGAGTGTGAATGGTTGTATTTGTATTGGCCTCACAGTGGTCTTGCAAACTGTCCAAAAAAAAAAAAAAAAAAACTCTTTGAATTTATTGTCATATATCAATGCAAACCTGATCTTTCATTCAGTCCGAACAGTATGAGTCATGCAGGCAATGCTATATATACACATAAATATTACTATAAATATATTAATAATTTTTATTCTCATTATTTTAATTACCATAGCAAAATGTCTGATCATTCCGGTCAACCCTAGCAGTCCTACCACCCCCAAAAAACAGACACAGGCCTTTCTTTTTTAAAATGCACACCCTTTCTATTATCAGTGGCTAATCCTGCAGCTCTGGGCATAATTGATGAGATGCTTCCAAATACAAGAGCAACTAATTGGAATCATGCATGTGGGTTTCCTCTTGCAGTAAAAGTGAGTATATAATACATAATATCTGTTCTTAACCTTCACTGTTTGAGGCTTAAGTTGAATTAACTCAAAAATATTACTGATATAGGTCGACTGTGTGTGAGTGTGTGTGTGTGTGTGCGTGTGTGTGTGTGTGTGTTTATACATGCACACACACACACACACACACACACACACACACACACACGCACACACACACACACATTTTATATATATATATATATGTGTAGGATTTTCTGAGTAGATCCTTCCGTAGGAGAGTGTTCAATACTTTTTGGTAGAGCAAATAATATATATATATATATATATATATATATATATATATATATATATATACACACACTCATTCAGTCATTTTCTTTTTTTCCTTTCCGCTGTTCCCTTTTTTTTTTTCAGGGGTCGCCCAGCAAATGATTCACACGTTTGATTTGGCATAGGATTTTAGGTCAGATGCCCTTCCTGACACAACTCAAGGGGCAGAAACACGCTGATGGCTTTGCAGCTACTCTTGATGAAAGTCGGCAATGGTTCTTTTACATGAACCTCTCACCATAGACAGTGGGAGACATGGCCAGCCTTTGATAACCCAGTTAGCTGCACTGGGGGGACAGTGCCAACTTTGTGGAGAGTGGGACTCAAACCCCCAACCTTAGGATCAGTGATCCAGCACTTTTTACCACCAGGCCACCACTGCCCTACTTCATTTTCTAAGCCATCTAATTCTAAATAGGGTCACAGGGAGGCTGGCACCCATTTCAGCCAACTCTGAACGAGGGCTGAGTACACCTTGGACAGCTCACCAGGCCATATATATATATATATATATATATATATATATACATACATACATACATACATACATACATATATATATATATATATATATATATATATATAAACCATAAATGTATAATTGCATTAATATCACATTGCACTATTATTTATTTATTTATTTATTTTGGTAAGTTGTTAAATCACAATGATGTATATGGGGTACCTTTCATTACTTCCTCATTACACCTATTCCTCAGGTACACACTCATTATGTCTCCCAAGCAATGTGACGTATACCCTCCTGTACCCCACCCCAGCTATGATAGACTACATATGGGCAATGGTCACTTTTACGCAGCTCATTTGCATGGGATTATTTATAACGCGAGCTCTTTATGGTTTATGCATTGAGCTTTACACTTATGTATCTGTGTCGCAGGGTTTGCATCTACACCGGGCCCAGCTGGATGCCATTAATAATGAGCCGGTGCATCACTACAGCATTTTTATGGAAGATGAAATAGTTTGGCTGAAGAGTTAGTGAGCCTCTGAACCTTAAGTACATTCTGTATATTTATAAGATATACATTTTAGTTGACCTTAATACAAATTTATCTTGATAATGTTTCCCAAAGCTTAAGATATCATATCAAACTAATACAAATTCAAACTCTGGCATTCTTGAAAATCTTTTTACGAGTTACTGATGGATCTGTATTATGATTAGTCCGGTACGTTATGCTGACGTACTGGACAGATGTAATATACACATTGCCTGCTTTCTCCCTACATATGCTGGAGAACACAGTGTGCTTAAGCTAATACTAATGAGTATGAATAGGAGGCTGTGAATGGGACTCAGCCGGCCTGCTGCCCAGCAGGTCCTATTCAAGTCATGGAGAACAACAGAAGCCCCAAATCTGCCCCCCCCCCCCCCCCTGATCTCTCATTTACTGGCCATCAGGGAACGAAGGCATGAAAATGGGATTTATTGGCCATGCCTCATCAAAAGGGAATTAAGTGTGCAGGAGAGGAGACGAGACGAGGAAAACCTTCTTCCAAGTTCTCATCCGTCTCAAGAAAACACAACGCATTTCATCATTCAGCAATAAAATGTGCTTTGTTAGACACAAAGCCAAAGCTCTGGTCTAGACACATGTACTCCTCCATACAACTTAACCCAATCCATCTCACATACACCCCGAGAATCATTAGCACTGCTGTGTATTACTGTGATGTATTTCCCCTTTCCCAGCGGGACAGCCATATATCAAAACTGCCTGAAGTACACACACCGTCACTCATGATAAACTGCTCTTTCTTATTATACCAGGAATCCAACAGCCGCTACTGTATGTGTAAAATACAAGATTCTTTTTAAAGAACGTTACATGCCACCCTATATACCAAAAATATCTCTGGATTGCAGAGACATTTCCATCACCCACACAATTCTACTTTGATCCTGTAAAGGTTTAATATACAGCAAGAGGGACATATTTGAGAAATAAACCACGACTGTGTGATGCAGAACCCAGATGGGATGCAGACTGGACTTCAGTCACTCTGAAAGGTTTTATTTTACAATATACCAGCTTCCTGTATATTAACCCACTGATTTACCAAAGAAATTAATATTTGAAAGGAAATATTGATTGACCAATAATTTTATTGATTTACAAGTAATTTTACTGCTGCTGCTAAAACAGTTTGCTATACAGGTATTCTATGATTTGAACTTCCTCCATAGCAACAATAAAAAAAATCTGAAGCATTCATAAAATTAGCATATTAGCATCATAATCTATAATTTGCATGGTGCCAAAATTGAGTTACCATTGTTCATTTGATTATGAAAGAAAACATTGCATTGACTTGAACCCAGATGTTTTACTGTGGATTGAGATGAAAACGGTAACTGGTCTTCCAGCTGGTCGTTGTAAATGCAATTGACTTTTCCAGCCACTTATCGTTACCTGTCCCAACGTTTTTGAGATTTGTTGACACCATGAAATTTAAAATCAACATATTTTTCCATTAAAATGATACATTTTCTCAGTTTAAACTACAGACCCTGTCATCTATGTTCTATTCAGAGTAAAATATTGAAATTTGGCACTTCCACATCATTGCACTCCGTTTTCATTCACAATTTGAATAGTGTCCCAATTTTTTTGGAATCCAGTTTGTATTATAATGCATTCAAATTATTTTCTTGTTTCTGATTAGTGGAAAGCCATCAGATAATTCCTGGTGATTTTTTTAGGAGTCGAATTATTTGCATCATTGCCATTGGATAAGTTGAATGATTATCGCACAATGACTGGGTCAACATATGTGACTCGCTCCACCGAATGTAGGCGGTGTCGCAACTGACACCGGAGCTTTTGAGACTAAACGCGGCTTATCCGGACTTCCGATCTTTCAAGTAAGCGGGTGAATGTTGAGTACTAGACAAGTATTCAAAGCGCACTTACTTACTTGATAGATCGGAAGTCCGTATAAGCCGTATTTTATCTCAAAAGCGCCGGTGTCAGTTGCGACACCGCCTACATTCGGTATATTCAGGCTATCGACTTTAATGATATTTTAATCTGGCTTTTGTATCGAGAATAATTCAGAGTGAGAGAGTGTTATCAACCCCACGACCAAGGAATTCTCTATATCGTGCTTTGTCTCATTCAATAAATGCTTATTATTCTATCTGTACCCGCTGGATATGAGGAGTAGCTTATTCCGGTTGGCTAATCTACTATTACAACATCACCTCTAATAGTACTACCGATGCTACGCCAATACATAAGAAAGGAAGTGGCTACAACTCGTGCTAAGCTAACCGGTAATGCTAACAGGAGTATTCTGTACATTCTAATCTTATTCCACTAAAAAGCAATAAAAACTGGAATAAAACTATTTAAAGCAAAAAATAATTATTTCCAAGAACTATTTCTCCACCAAACATGACTTTATTGGACTGCTGCACGGAACAACCATCAGTCCTCAAAGTCACCTGATGGTGGTGACCATGGAAGAGGCCTCCGTAAACAGAGTGTGTCAGACGTACAGCAACCATCTTGGACTGAATGCTCGACTAAAAGGAAACCATTTTTAGAAAGGTATTTTCTTTTATGTTTTTCTCAAGCATTTAAATAAAATAATAAAATGTGCACATTGTCCGCGATCAGGCCATGCATGACTCAAGCATGTGGAATAACTCTTGATTAGTATTTACACCGCCTGGATAAAAAAAAAGTCACACAGTAATATTTCCATGAAGGGCATTTATCCCTGATCACAGCATGTGATCTCCATGGTATTGTTGCTCCGGTTGGTCCGGTCAAGGCTCAGCAACATTACTACGGCAATAAAGTGAAGCAGCTGATGATTCGAATGTTCTGAATGAGCAGGTTATCACATCAATGCACTTTTCCTTCCATTACGGCTCGGATATAGAATGAGGACTCAAATAATGAGTAAGCGGTTCAGGGAGCATGAGGAATCATTTTCACATATGTATTGGCACCCCCAGAATCCTGACCTTATCCCTATTGAATGTTTTTAGGATGCGCTGGAGAAGACTTTATGGAGGGGTTCAGTTTCAATTGCTGTAAATGTGAAATTAATCCGAGCTACCAGTCTCTGGTGCTTAACAGTCCCCTGTGTGAACAGAGCGTCTTTCACCAAAACCCCAGCTATGAAATACAGTGGTACCTCACTTTACGAAAGTCTCACCAAACGAAAATTTCAGGTTACGAAACGCATTTCCCTAGAATTTTTGTCTCTGGATACAAAACAAGTTCACGTTATGAAAGCGCCATCTCAAAAATTCAAACGTGCCATTCAAACATTCAATCAATGCGCGAGTTGCTTTCCCATTGGTTGTCTCCCAACACCCTGCCCCGCTGGCCTCCCATTGGCTAGGAGGGAGCTGAATCGCCATAATACAGTACTGTACTCATAATGCTTTTCATGTGCCTTCGACCCATTGTTCGACACACGTGTTGTACTGTTGGTTCGTGAGTTTTTTGAGTGTGCTCATTGCAGTATTATTTTTCGTTATTAATCATGAGCCCCAAGAAAGTGCTTCCCGGTGAGACTGAAAAGAAGAAGCGGGCTCCGTTATCAATAAAAGTGAAACAGGAGATGATAAAAAAATGAAAGTGGGATTCGGTTGAGTGAAATCGCAAAGGAGTTTGTCCGAAACCCCTCTACAATCGGGACGATATTGAAGCGGAAGGAGGTATTAAAAGCGGAGATACAGTGACAGAGGCGATTATTTCGGTAAAAACAGCCGCCATATTTAAGGAACTCATGAAGTAGGGTGGATGTGAGGGTTCTTCAGACCAGCAACCTCCGGACTTTAAAGCATCGCATGGGTGATTTGAGAGATTTAAAACAGGTAAATCATTTTCTTTTACTTTTAACACATATTTCATACAAAATTGGTGTACTTTTATCATTTTTAAAAGGGTTTATGGGGTAGTATTGGGAGCCTTGGAACGAATCACATGTTTTACATGTAAAATGTGATTCAACTTACGGAAAATGCAAGTTACGAAAAAGGCTCTGGGACGGATTAATTTCGTAAGGTGAAGTACCACTGTTCTGACGTTTAGGAGCATAACCACGCGATATGATTCCTTCTTTCAAGACTCTCTCGAAATTCAATTCTGTCTGTTTCTTTCACAGTAAACCAGTTCCTCAACCTCTATCCTTAGAGAACATGCTGGTAATTTCCAACGCCAAGGCACAGAGATACTCATTATAGCTCCGAGGGTGAATTACAGCGCAAAACCAAGTTGCAAGCGGAGGAGGAGAAACAGAGAAACATCAGGCAATGGCAAAATGACAAAAGCCTTAATCCTCACAGATGACTCCTCCATTGTTCCGGAGCAAGGCCAAAAGCTGTAGCTAAAACGTCTCACAATGGAAACGAACGAGAAATCCTTGATCTTGTGGGACTAAAGCAACACGCACACGGTTCATTATCATAGTCATTTAAATACAGTAATCCTATTTTCTGCATCAGTCAAAAGGGGCATATCAAATAACCCTGGAGAACGGTGAGAGGCAGAGGAGGGGTGTGACCAGGCAAAGATCAGAATGGTTAGATGAGTGTATAAGGACAGGAAAGAGGAGGGGTGTGAGGACTTGTCTGTGTCAGGACATGATGTTTAAGTAATGCTGAAAACAAATGGAGAAATAAAGGATCCTACTGCCTTGTTTCAGCCTCCCTTCTGCTCCACTGCGAGAGTTGATGAAGTTTAAGGAGGACTGGATGCAGCAGAGGATAAAGAAGGACGGGTGGAGAGAATACGGGGGATTAAATGGAGCCGTGTGGATTATAGTTGAATAGTTAGAGATCCATAGTGGTTGAATTAAGCTAAAGCAGGAGGTGGTACTTGGACTCATGAGAATCATTTGCAATTCATTCATTCATTCAATTCATTCATTCATTATTTCATTCTTTCGCTGAACTGCTTCTTCCTATTAGAGTCACAGAGCCTCAGCTGAATCTGGGCGAAGGCAGGGTACACCCTTAACAATTTACTGGTCCATGGCAGGACTGACACATAACCATTTATAATCTCGCTCACACCCAGGGAGAAAACGGCGTATAGAAACCTCGCCAAACCAGAACCTTCCTGAGCCACATGTGCCAACCTCTGCCACATGTGCCACCCACGACTGTAGTATGGTTTATAAAATCGATGCTATTTTCCATATTTTTAACTATCTTCAGTATATTAGGATCTCAGAATAAAAGCATATCATTAACACGATTTCCATCACTCATTCATCATTTATTTACCACCTGATACTGTTATGGTCGTGGCCAGGCAGGAGCCTATCTCAGCAATCTCTGGGCAAAGGCTGAACAGTTTGCTAGTCCATCACAGAGCCAACACACACACACACACACACACACACACACACACACTACACCAAAAGCTATCGCTGTGCTAGAAACTTGTGCCCAGGCCATTTTCTCTGTGAGGTGGACGTGCTACTCATGACACCACTCACTGTGCCACCCCATTTTGTGAAGCTTTAGCCTAATTAGGGTTGCGGAAAGGCTGGCGCCCATCTCAGCCGAATCTGGGTGAGGGCAAGGTACACCCCGAACAGCTTGCCAAGCCATCGAAGGGCCAACACACACACACACACACACACACACACACACACCAACACACACACACACACACACACACACACACACACCAACACACACACACACACACACACACACACACACACACACACACACACACGCACACACACCAACACACACACACACACACACACACACACACACACACACACACACAACCATTCATACTCACTTTCACACCAAGGGGGTAATTTGAAGCTGTCAATGAGCCTACTGTGCATGTTTTTGGATTGTGGGAGGAAACCTTTGTAAACACGAGGAGAATATGCAAACACCACACAGAAAGCACACACCTCAAACCCAGGACTCCAACCCAGGCCTTCATGCTTTGAGGTTGACGAGCTAACCACTGCACCACCCCATTTCATTTGTTTCATTTTCTAAACCACTTAATCCTAATTGGGGTTACGGGAACGCTGGCTAACCACTGCGCCGCCATGTTTTTGATATAGTGTATTAATCCCGCCAGGGAAATGATTGCTTCTGCATTTTAAACTCAGCACACACAAACACTGAGCACACTCACCCGGAGCAGTGATCCTCCATACAGGTTGGGGGCGCCGGCAGAGCAGTTGGGGAGTAGATTCTTGTTCAAGGGCACTTCAGCCATGAATGTGGAGGAAGGGAAGGGAAGGAAGGGCCCATTGTTCCTCCAACCTTTCAGTCCCTTTCAAAGTCTTATTTACAATTCAATATGTCTAAATTTTTAAATTTTTAATACGAAGTTAAAATGTAACTTTATTTATTGATTTTATTTACTTATTTTTATATAAAGATCGCTGTATGTTTACAGCTAATTTCGAGCACTTTTGGGTCAAACCCGCTATGAAAGGTTCATTTCTGTAACCACTTAATCCTAATTGTGGTCACGGGGAGGCTGGCACCCATCGCAGGGCAGAGTACACCCTGGACAGCTCATCGGGCCATCATAGGCTGACGACTTTGCAGCTCCTCTTGTCGAAAGTCAGCAAAGGTTCTTTTACATGAACCTCTCACCACAGACAGTGAGAGACATGGCCGGCCTTTGATAACCTGGTTAGCTGCACTGGAAGGACAGTGACAACCTTGTGGAGAATGGGACTCGAACCCCCAACCTTAGGATCAGCGATCCAGTGCCCTATACCACCACAAAAAAAGTAACTTGACGAGACAATTATTCAACTTTCTTTATTTGAGGAGGGTGGCACGGTGGTGCAGTGGTTTGCACGTTTGCCTCACAGAAAGAAGGTCCTGGGTTCGATGCCCTGCACACTTTTTCTGTGCTTGCAATGGTTTCCACATTCCAAAAACATGCACAGTAGGCCGATTGGCTCTTCCAAATCAGCCCTAGGTGAGAGTGTGAATGGTTTTATATATATATATATATATATATATGTGTGTGTGTGTGGGTGTGTGTGTTGTGTGTGTGCGCGCGCGTGTGTGTATGCTGGCCCTGCGATCAACTTATCCAGAGTGTTCCTGAGATGGGCGCGAGCCTTCCCGTGTATCCAATGAGGATTAAGCGGCTTAAAAAAGTGAAATGAATGATTTGAGGGAAAATACTGCCATCTGGTGGATGTATTGAAGACAACAATAGTAAAAATGGATTACAAACCCAGCAGATTGTTACTGTAAGTCTTGAATACGGTTTAAATGTATTTTTAAATGAATAAATCTAATTGTAGCAGTGTGATGTATTTATAAACTCTTACTTTCATTATGAGAGGATTTTTGGTCATTGAGTCTCTGATTACTCCGACATGTGCAGACTCCATCTCCACCACCCTGCATAGAGATTTCACTACAAAACATTACGAAATACACAGTTATCTTTTATCTTTTATATAAAAACAAACCTGAATAAATAAATAAATAAATCCACTAGCATGGTGTAGCCCAGTAAACATGCTAACTGGTACCTGAGAAGCCACCAGAAGTCCTGCAACTCTCACTTAATCTACTAAATTCAATCAGAAATCAGTGATGCGGTTCTTGGTAATGGTATTGAGTTGTATTTTTCCAGTTTCAGATGAGAACTGAACCTCCGATTAGGGAAATAAACAGCTGTGGATCCTGCAGGCAGTTCCGCGTCTTTTCTCTGTTGCCATGGAGACGTGACGCTGCTGGTGACGCTCCAGATGAACTGCCGCGTGTTTTTCAAGGTTCTTGTTTCCTTTTGTAAAACATTAATTTACCCCGATTTAACTACACTGTCTGGGAGAATATTGTTTAGAGAATGAAATAAACCAAAGTACAAATTAAACTGTAATATAAAATAATGAAAAGCCTTATAGGTAGTATGAACTATTTAATTTTTTTTTTTTTTTAACATTTTGCAGACGCTGTTATCCTGATCTATTCACAATTTTTTTTTTTTGATACAACTGAGCAATTTCAGATTAAGGGCCTTGCTCAAGGGTCCAACAGTATTGATAGAACCACTGACCTTTGGCTCAATAAAGTATCTCCTTATCCACTAAGCCACCGCTGCCTTTTTCACATTTCCAATAACAAGCCATTAAACATGTGAAAAAAATACCATTTATTGACTTCCTGTGAAAACTTAAATCAGTTTAATTGCAAATTTGAGACTTTGGTAAGTTTGAGTTTTTAGGGAATCTCCATGGTTTTTTTTCTTCTTTTTTCCCTGAGGTACATATGCTTCTTCTGGGATGCTGCATCCTGTGGTTCATCCTCATGTGCTGCAGCTGGCTGGAGTTTTCATCTTGCTCCTACTGATGAAGATCCAACTTCTTCTTTTCCTGTCGACTGTTCCCTTTTTCTCAGGGGTCACCACAACGAATCATCGCATATTTGATTTGGCATCGGTGTTTCTAATTCAGATGCCCTTCCTGACACAACCCATAACAAGGGGCAGAAACATGCTGACAGCGATGGAGCTACTGTTGATGAAAGTCAACAATGGTTCTTTTACATGAACCTCACACCATAGACAGCGAGAGACATGGCCGGCCTTTGACAACCCAGTCAGCTGCACTGGGGGTACAGTGAGAACCTTGAGCAGAGTGGGATTCGAACCCATAACCTTAGGATCAGCAATCCAGCACCTTTTACCACGAGGCCACCACTACCCAGATCCATATGGACCTAGATTTGCACTGACTGACTGTAAGGATGATTGCTGGTGATATAAATTCTTTTACTGAAATGATTCAGGACTTACAGTGGTATAACCAGCTGGACTTTGTTTTGGGTATACGTAGTGTAGTTTCTTCTACGTTTGCATTTTTATTTGGGTTCCCCGAATGGGCATGGGTTTCCCTTTTCAAGATTTTTAATCGCTATTTGTGCTTTTACACTCGGAGGAATTCTTTGTGCGGTTGTTCAAAGAGTCAAGTTACAAAACAGAAAAGAAGGCGCAAATCAACAAAAACACAAACTACTATAAAATAAACACATAAAAATTCTATATTTAAAAAAGGACCTTACACAGACCCAGTAAACAATACAATAATAATAATAATAATAATAATAATAATAATCATCATCATCATTTTCTGTAACCGCTTCATCCTAATTAGGGTCGCGGGGAGGCTGGTGCCCATCCCAGCTAACTCAGGGCGAGGGCAGAGTACACCCTGGACATCTCGCCAGGCCATCACAGGGCAGAAACACGCCAACGGCTTTGCAGCCTACTCTTGTCGAAAGTCAGCAATGGTTCTTTTACATGCCTCACACCATAGACAGTGAGAGACATGGCCGGCCTTTGATAACCCAGTTAGCTGCACTGGGGGGGGGGGGGGGGGGCAGTGACAACCTTGTGGAGAGTGGGACTCAAACCCCCAACCTTTGGATCAGCAATCCGGCGCCTTATACCACTAGACCACCACTGCCCCTAATAAGTGTAATAACAGTGGTGGTCTAGTGGGGGCAGTGGTGGTCTAGTGGTATAGGGTGCTGGATTGCTGATCCAAAGGTTGGGGGTTCGATTCCCACTCTCCACAAGGTTGTCACTGTCCCCCCCAGTGCAGCTAACTGGGTTATCAAAGGCCGGCCATGTCTGTCACTGTCTATGGTGAGAGGCATGTAAAAGAACCATTGCTGACTTTCGATGAGAGTAGGCTGCAAAGCCATCGGCGTGTTTCCGCCCTGCGATGGCCTGGCGAGCTGTCCAGGGTGTACTCTGCCCTTGCCCAAAGTTGGCTGGGATGGGTACCAGCCTCCCCGCGACCCTAATTAGGATTAAGCGGTTACAGAAAAAATGAACTAATAATAATAATAATACAATGAATAAATAAATCCTTTTGAGTCTGGTTCCTCTCCAGGTTTCTCCCATGTGTTGTCTGATGGTGTTTTTCCTCGCCACCATCGCCGTGCTCATTGCGGATGTGTGCAGTTCATAGAAGAGATGTGGCACTTTTCTTCATTTCAATCGTGGCACTTGGCAGAAGTCCTTATACAGAAAAACAAAGTTTTGGTGCAGAAGCACAGCGGTTTGCACGACCACTTCACTGCAAGAAGGCCCCAGGTACGACTTCCAGGTTTGGGGCATTTCTGTGTGGTTTACATGTTCTTCCCATGCTCGCGTGGGTTTCCTCCAGGTACTTCAGCTTTCTCCCACAGTGCAAAAACATACACATTAGGATAGTTGGAGGTTCCAGTTTGCCCTTAGGTCAGTGCTTCTCAATTATTTTCTGTGCCCCCCCACACACCCCTGGAAGATAAAAAACATTTCACGCCCCCCTCCCACCAACCTCCGAGCAACTATAAATCGTATTATTTGTCTATAAAATTGTTATTAGTACACCTCTGCATAACATTGTACCTTTGTCTGTCTGTCTTCCTTTCAGCTTTTTCCCTTTTACTTGGGAGTCGCCACAGCGAATCATCTGATTCACATGTTTGATTTGGCAGAGGTTTTTACGTCGGATGCCCTTCCTGTCACAACCCTTTCAGCAAGGGACAGAAACACGCTGACGACTTTGCAGCCTACTCTTTACGAAAGTCAGCAATGGTTCTTTTACATGAACCTCTCACCATAGACAGTGACAGACATGGCCCGCCTTTGATAACCCAGTTAGCCGCACTGGGGGGACAGTGAGAACCTTGTGGAGAGTGGGACTCGAACCCCCAACCTTTGGATCAGCAATCCAGCGCCCTATACCACTAGACCACCACTGCCCCCTGCATAACATTGTACCTTTATTAACATTAAAAACAAAAAAAAATAAAGAAATATAGCTTAACTTACAATAAAGAAAAACTTCATTAACATTGTCTTTGAATCTGTAACAGAAAAGATTTAAAGTGCACCAATGTGCCTGAAATTAAAAAAACTACATCCTTATTTAAACTTATTCAACTTATTTATGTGTTAATATCTCCGTCTCTCTCCACCGTTCTCTTCGTTCCTGTTAGAAATTTTTCTGTGTTGTTTCTTGAGGCGTTGTTTACTACACTTTATATCGTTTGATAGCGTCATATCAACGAGATAGTGCTGGTATTAAGAGGTGGTTTAAGTCCGTTAAATTCCATTGAAGGCCCAGGTACCAAATGCATGACCCACCACTGCTAATAATAATAATAATAATAATAATAATAATAATAATAATAATAATAATAACAATAATAATAACAATAAATAGACTGCAAATATAGATTGACATGGTTTGGACATGTACAGAGGAGGGACAGTGAGTATATTGGCAGTAGGATGCTGAGGTTGGAACTACCAGGCAGAAGGCCTCGAGGAAGACCAAAGAAGAGATTTATGGATGTGGTAAAGGAAGACATGAAAGTCGTTGGAGTTAAAAAAGAAGATGCAGAGGACAGGGTGAGATGGAGACGGATGATTTGCTGTGGCGACCCCTGAAGGGAGCAGCCGAAAGTAAAAGAAGAAGAAGAAGACTGCAAATGTCTGAAACTCCCGCCATTAAGGAATGTGTATTTTAAAGTTGATCAATATCTTCATTCATTTTCTGAACCACTTAATCTTAATTAGGGTCACGGGGTGTCTGACGAACAACTCAGCCGACTCTGGGCGAGGGCGGACTACACCCCGGACAGCTCTCCAGGGCATCGCAGGGCCTTCTTTTACATTCTTTATCCACTAATCCAGCACGGCCCTGATCAATACCTTCCTTAAACCAAAATCAAAACTGTTAAAAAATTACATCCAGCAAGCGAATTAATTATGCTCTGACTTTGTTGTGCACCAATCGCGGGTGAAGTACTTATAAGACAAGCTGGTATTCCAAATTTCATCAAAATCCAAGCAAGCATTCTTAGGTTATCATCCAGAAACCAAACTGTTGCGTTAAAAAAACATAAGTCCAGCATTACCATTAATTAAATGCGGATTCTGGTGTGCACCAATAACAGGCAAGGGACCTGTAACACTAACCCACATACCAAATTTCTCAAAATCTGTGTAGGAATTCCTAAATTATCATCCAGGAACCGAAGTGTGACAGATGCTGGACGGACAGATGTTACTCATTCCAATAGCTCAAGACTCTCGCTATGTTTGGTGAGAGTTAATAAAGGGAAAAAGGAAGTGTGACAAAATGATGTTTGCTACTCAAGAGTAAACACTGAGACCGAACAGTGCGGAATATTTCAATGACAAAACTGTGGAATCCCAACTAGCCAGATTTGTTAAACATCAGCTGGAAGTGTCCAACATATTCTAAGTGGTTGTAATAAACTGGCTCAGAATATCAAAGAATATTGAAAAGACATGACAGGGTGACCTTACGATCGCGCTGGGAAATCGACAAAACGCATGGTCGCTACCATTCTGTGACGTAGTATGAACACCACCCAGAATAGTTGTTGAAAAGGAAAGCATGAGGGCAAAATGGGGAATCCCTGAAACTGGCCTATAATTATCCTGACATAGCAATTCTTGAAAAATGGAGCAAAGGTGAATTTGAAATCGAGAAAATACATAGAAGTGAAGGTAAAATCTTTCAAATTGTTGTAGGAGCAGAAGGGATATTCAGTAAAAATATAAAAGCATTTCTTGAAACAATCAAACTTTCAAATCTGACACAGCAGGTGTTCTCGGCTCAGCTTCTATTATATATGTAAAGGGTTAAATCTCTGAGCTACTAGTTGTGGCTGAGGTGTAATCAAAAGCATATGAATCTCCTCAAGTTAGTGTTGAAACAAGGAAATAATAATAATAATAATAATAATAATACAGGGATCCCTCGCTACTTCGTGCTTCAATTCATGCAGCTTCATTGCATCGCGTTTAAAAAAAAACTAATTACCAAATAAGGAAATTAAGGAAGAATAGGGGAAAAAGTTAAGGAAAATGCCACAAAAACAAGGCCAATTATGCAAAAAAACCCAAACAAACAAAAACAAAAAACAACCCAAAACCCCCTATCAAAACAACTTGCATTTTTATGTGAGGTGCCGAGTCGGCTGAGATGGGCACCAGCCTCCCTAACTTTTAAGGAGTTCAGGAAATGAATGAAGCCTTCAAACAGTAAGAACCTACCACCCTTTAAAACCACCATCCCTTGTGCTGGATTGATTAATGATGCCTGCTAGTGCAATATGGATCTTTAAAAACTTCCTCACACCTGATGAAGCTTGATGAGGTAAGCTGGCTTTATACTTTGTAAAATCAGTACAGTAGATAGTTTTAATTTTGTTGTTGAAAAATTGTGAGAATTTATTCTAAATACTATTATTAAATATTCTCCAAACAGGAACTGAAATAGGTTTATCTGGATTAACTGAATAATAACAAATAGAACACTTGGTTGTTAGACTAATTATTGATCAGCTATTTTAGTTATTAGTGGTGTAGTAGTTAGGGTGCTGGCCTCATGATCAGGACGTTGTGTGTTCAAAAATCCCAGCTAGACCCCCGACTATGTGAAAACCCCTGGGTAAGGTCTTAACCACAAGTGTGCCTCTGTTCAACCAGCAGTATAAATGGGTACCAGTAAAAATATACTGTACTTGGAAAGTAACCTGCGATGGAGTAGCGTCCCATCCAGTAGGAGTTGAACTCCTAGTTGCTTCACACTATGGTAACCGGGGATAAGCACCGGCCTGATGAGCCACTATGGTTCGAGTATAAAAAACCCAAAGGACTTTACCTTTTTGATTTTATTTCATCAGTTCATTTGTGAATAATGTAACTGCATAATCCTAATTTGTATCACGGGGAAGCTGGCGCCCATCCCAGCCGACTCCGGGCGAGGGCAGAGCACACCCTGGACAGCTCGCCAGTCCATCGCAAGGCAGAAACATGCTGATGGCTTTGCAGCCTACTCTTGTTGAAAGTCAGCAAGGGTTCGTTAACATGAACCTCTCACCATAGAGAGTGAGCGATATGGCCAGCCTTTGATAACCCAGTTAGCTGCACCAACAGGGTGCAGGTGGAAACTGGGCTACTGTTGGTCGAAGAAGGAGAGGTGGGAGGTGTGTCTGTAGGCGGAGAGAGAAGAGGACAGGCATGAGTCGAGGACTGAAAGTAGGGACTTTGAATGTTGGAACTATGACAGGAAAAGCTAGAGGGCTAGCTGACATGATGCAGAGGAGAAAGGTGGACATACTGTTTGTTCAGGAGAGCAGGTGGAAAGGTAGCAAGGCTAGAAGCTTAGGAGCAGGGTTTAAGCTCTTTTATCATGGTGTGGATGGGAAGAGAAATGGAGTAGGAGTCATCTTGAAGGAGGGGTTTGTCAGGAGTGTTCTAGAAGGGAAAAGACTGTCAGACAGAGTAAGTTAGAAATTGATGGTATGATGTTTAATATTGTTAGTGCTTATGCCCCACAGGCTGGATGTGAGCTAAAGGAGAAGGAAAGATTCTGGAGTGAGTTAGATGAAGTGATGCAGAGTACTCCCAGAGGTGAAAGAGTGGTCATTGGAGCAGACTTCAATGGACATGGTGGTGCAGGCAACAGAGAGGACAGGAGCATAGGGTGACTATGCGGAGGTAGGAGCACACAGGTAGACTTGTGTTGACGATGTAATTTGGAGGAAGTCAGTGACTGAAAAGTAATAGTGGGTGAGAGTGTTGCCAAAAAGCATAGGATGTTGGTGTGTAGAATGGTGGTGAGGAAGGTGAAGAAGGCAAAGGCAGAGCAGAAGACAGTGGTGGAAGCTGAAAAAGGAAGAGTGTCGTGTTGTCTTCAAGGAGGAGTTGAAACTGACTTTAGGTGGTCAGGAAGTGCTTCCAGATGACTGCACAACTACAGCTAATGTGATCAGAGAGACAGGTAGGAGAGTAGATAAGGAGACTTGGTGGTGGAATGAGGAAGGCAGGAGTGTGTACAAAGGAAAAGGTTAGCTCAGAAGAAGTGGGACATTGATGAGAGTAAACAGGAGTACAAGGATACACAGCATAAGGTGAAGGTAGCGATGTCAAAGGCCAAACAGAGGGCGTATGATGACTTGTATGCTAGGTTGGACAGTAAGGAGGGAGAAAATGATTTATACAGGTTAGTGCAGAAAGTAGCAAAGATTAGTACGGGTGAAATGAGGAGGGCATTGAAGAGGATGAAGAATGGAAAGGCAGTTGGTCCCAATGACATACCGGTGGAGGTATGGAAGTGTCTAGGAGAGGTAGCAGTAGATTTCCTGACAAGAACATTCAACGTGGTCTTAGAGAGTGAGAGGATGCCAGAGGAATGGAGGAGAAGTGTGCTGGTGCCCATTTTTAAGAACAAGGGAGACGTGCAGAGTTGCGGCAACTGCAGAGGGAGAAAGTTGATGAGCCATACGATGAAGTTATGGGAAAGAATAGTGGAAGCTAGACTAAGGGCAGAGGTCAGCATTTGTGAACAACAGTTTGGTTTCATGCCAAGAAAGAGCACCACAGATGCAGTGCAGAGAAGGTCAGTAGGAGCTGCATTGTGTCTTTGTGGATCTGTAGAAAGCATATGATAAGGTGTCAAGAGAATAACTGTGGTATTGCATGAGAAAATCTAGAGTGGCAGAGAAGTATGTTAGAGCGGTGTTAGACATGTATGAGAGATGTAAGACAGTGATGAGGTGTGCTGTCGGTGTGACAGAAGAGTTCAAGGTGGAGGTGGGACTGCATCAAGGGTCAGGGGGTCTGAGCCCATTCTTGTTTGCTATGGTGATGGACAGGCTGACAGATAAGGTTAATCTCCATGGACCATGATGTTTGCAGATGACACTGTGATCTGTAGTGAGAGCAGAGAACAAGTGTAGGAAAATCTAGAGAGGTGGAGGTATGCCCTGGAAAGGAGAGGAATGAAGGTTAGTCTTAGTAAGACAAGAATACATGTGTGTGTGAACGAGAAGGACCCAAGAGAAATGGTGAGGTTACAGGGAGCAGAGATGAAGAAGGTGGAGGATTTTAAGTACTTAGGCTCAACAACTCAGAGCAATGGAGAGTGTGGAAAAGAGGTGAAGAAGCGTGTGCAGGCAGGTTGGACTGGTTGGAGAAAAATGTCCGTTGTGATGTGTGATAGGAAGGTATCGGCAAGAATGAAAGGAAAAGTTTTCAAGACGGTGATGAGGCCAGTGATGTTGTATGGTTTAGAAATAGTAGCGCTGAGTAAAAGACAGGAGGCAGAGTTGGAGGTAGCAGAGATGAAACTGTTGAGGTTCTCTTTGGGAGTGACGATGATGAATAGGATCAGGAATGAGTACATCAGATGGACAGTACATGTAAGAGGTTTTGGAGACAAAGTCAGAGAGGCTAGATTGAGATGGTTTGGACATGTACAGAGGAGGAATAGTAATAAATTGGTAGTAGGATGCTGAGGTTCGAACTACCAGGCAGAAGGCCTAGAGGAAGACCAAAGAGACGATTCATGGATGTGGTGAAGGACGACATGAAGATAGCTGGTGTAAGAAAAGAAGATGCAGCAGATAGGGTGAGAATGAGGCAGATGATTTGCTGTGGCGACCCCTGAAGGGAGCAACCGAAACGAAAAGAAGAAAGAAGGTTATTTTCCACTTGAGTTTTTTCGCCGTCAATTCTGATAGTTGTAGGTTTACCTTCTTTGCAGTATACCAGTGGTTCCCAATCTGGGTTCGATCAAACCCTAGGGGTTCGGTGAGTCGGTCTCAGGGGTTCGGCGGAGCCTCTGCCACGGAGATCAAGACACACCTGACTCATCATGTCAATTAGTGATGACACGCCCCACTTGGCCATCAATGGCTGCAGATGATCACATTACATTGCTTGGCCAATCAGTGCTGCGGGGAATTTAGTGCGCTCAGTAGTCAATGTGTGAAGTCGTGAGATTTTTTTCGGAATATTTTAATCCATACTAACTATGTCGAGCAAAAAAAGAAAGTGGTCGGATGAATATGTACAACATGGATTCACATGCATCAGCGTCCTATCTGCATGATTTGCAATGCCAAGTTGAGCAACTCTAGTCTCGCACCGGCAAAACTAAAGGAACACTTCGTGAAACTGCACAGAGATGGGAATACAAGAACACAACGCTTGCTGAATTCAAGGTGAAGAGAGCCAGATTCGAAGAAAAGGCTACTCTGCCTGCTCTTGAATTTGTACCCATTAACAAACCGATACTCAAAGCATCATACGAGGTTGCCTACCTGATCGCAAAGCAGGGCAAGCCACACACCATTGGTGAACCTCTCATAAAGCCAGCTGTATTAAAGATGGCGAAGCTGATACTCGGAACAGCGGCTGAAGGTAAATTATCCCAAATTCCTCTTTCAAATAACACCATCAGCGACAGAATAGAAGACATGAGTAAAGACATCTTGGCTCAAGTAATCGCAGATCTGATCTCAAGCCCGGCAAAATTCAGCCTTCAGCCTTCAACTCGATGAGACCACAGATGTTTCTAGTCTTGGCCAGCTTGCAGTTTTTGTGCGCTATTTGAAAGACGACATGATTAAAGAAGAATTTTTATTTTGTAAGCCTCTTGCAACAACAACTAAGGCAGCCGATGTGAAGAAGCTTGTGGATGACTTCTTCAGAGACAACAATCTTTCATGGGATATGGTTTCTGCAGTTTTTACGGATGGAGCTCCAGTCATGCTGGGAAGAAAGTCGGGTTTTGGTGCACTCGTAAAAGCCGATGCACCACACATCATCCTTACGCATTGTATTCTGCACAGTCATGCGTTGGCAACAAAAACCTTGCCTCCAAAAATGGCAGAAGTATTACAAACTGTAGTGGAATGTGTAAACTACGTTCGAAATAGTGCTCTGAGGCACCGTATCTTCAGTGAGCTGTGTAAAGAAATGGGCTCTGAATTCAAGGTACTTCTGTACCATTCTAATGTGCGGTGGTTATCCCGGGGACAGGTGCTGAATCGTGTTTTTGCCCTCCGTGTGGAATTAGCCCTGTTTTTACAAGAGCACCACCATTCTCATGTACATTGTTTCAAAAATTCTGAGTTCATTATCAGTGTAGCATACATGGCTGATATATTCGCAGCTCTCAATCATCTCAATCAGCAGATGCAGGGCAGTGGAGTCAACATCATGGAAGCAGAAGAAAACCTGAAGGCTTTTCAAAAAAAGCTACCGTTATGGAAACGAAGAACAGAGAACAATAACTTCGCAAACTTTCCCCTTCTGGACGACTGTGTGAGTAAAATCGAAGATGTGTCTGGAATTGGAGACATTTCTGTACCCATGGAACTGAAGCCACGCACTTAGATGAGCTTGCAAAGTCTCTCGACGGATACTTCCCTACGAGAGAGTCATATCCAGCATGGGTGAGACAGCCGTTCAGGTTTGCTGTTGAGACAGCAGATGTCAATGATGAATACCTTGACGTAATCATTGAAATTCAGCAGAGCCAGGATCGACAACAACTCTTCAGAATAACAACGCTCTCAACGTTTTGGTGTCGACAAATAGAAAAGTATCCCGTTATTGCTAAGAAAGCCCTGGATTTTTTTGTACCATTTGTTACAACATATCTTTGCGAGCAAATCTTTTCGAGGATGTTGGACATAAAAATGAAGAAAAGGAACAGACTTTGCTGTGAAAATGACATGAGAGTGGCACTTGCCAAGGTGAAGCCACGCATATCTGAACTGGTTTCTCAAAGGCAACAGCAGAAGTCCCATTGATTTGCAGGTCTGTAATTTTTTGAGTTCATGCACTGTGTTGGTTTTGTTCTTTGAACAAGGTGATGTTCATGCATGGTTCATTTTGTGCACCAGTAAAAAACATATACAGTACCGATGTCTTGAATTTGTAAAAAAAAATCATATTTTTATTTTTCACTGATGAAGGGTTCGGTGAATGTGCATATGAAACTGGTGGGGTTCGGTACCTCCAACAAGGTTAAGAACCACTGCAGTATACAAACAAATGTGCTTTGAATATTAAACCTAACGTGCTTATTTATGTCATATTTTACTGACAGTGTCGCAGTGATTTTAACACGTCCGCCTTACTGCAAGAAGGCCTGGGTTTGATTCCCAAGCTTGGCCATTCGGTTACCCCCCCCCCCCCCCCACAGTCCAAAAACATGCACAGTAGGCTGATTGGCTGTTCCAAATCGCCCCGAGTTGTGAGTGTGAGTATGAATGGTTGTGGGAGTGTCGGCTCTGCGATGCCCTGGTGAGCTGTCCATGGTGTACCCTGTCCTCGCTTCGAGACGGCTGAGATGGGCGCCATCCTGCGTGTGGCCCTAATTAGGATTAGGCTGTTAAGAAAATGAATATACTAATTAGCTGTTTCAAATCGTCCCTAGGTGTAAGTGTGAGTGTGAATGTGAACGGTGGTGGTGTGTTGGCCCTGCGATGGCCTGGGGAGCTGTTCACGGTGTACTTTCCCAGAGTTGGCAGAAATGTGCACAAGTCTGCTCAGAACCACTGTTAGCATAATTATGCTTAGCAATGACAAGGTGCGTGACTATTAAGAAATCTAAAAATAAACAGAAAACAGTATAATTTTTAAATAAAGACCTTTTACATTTCCCTCTCGGTGCTGTTCCTTTCAACATTTTCCTGGAAGTTAAACCGAGCCAATCAACACGAATGTCAACTTTAGCACATGTCACATTGAACCAATCAAAACGAACATAAACAAAAGCACATGGCCGGGTACTCTTTAAATTTATGAAGTTAGTGGTGAAGTGAAAAATCCTCGTCATCACTTTCTGATAGGTCCATATCTGGCTCATCGCTCCATTCATTCAGAGCATCCCATAGTTTTGCTGTAGCAGTTTCTAATGGTTCATCAGTTGTTGGACATTTACCGAGAGAACACAGCAAAATATTTTCCTGTTTTTTAAAGCACAGCGGAACAATCAAATGTGTTGTTACTGATGAACATTATAGACATTCCCCAGTAGCAGGGGGTCTTGAAACTCACTTTTACAAGCAAGTGAACGCCTCATTTTACCGTTACAGAGACTGATCCAATAAAATTGGTAAGTTTGAGCTACCATTTTGCTCCCAGTACACATGGGCGGTAATTAGATGTAAGATCAAAACACCATTGGGGGAGGGGGGGGCGCTTATTGGAGCAGGGCGCTTATTACTTCGGATGAAGTAATTCATTTGCTGAACCACTTAATACTACTAGGATCACAGGGAGCCTGTAGCCTTTCTCAGCTGAAGCTGGGCAAAAGTGGAGAATACCTCGCCAAACCATTGGAGGGCAAAGCACAAAACTACCATTTACATTTACACCTATGGGGAACATTAAGAACAGTTAATAAGTCTTTGGACTGTAGAAATAAACAAGAGTACCTGGAGGAAACACACTAAAGCATGGAGAGAACATGTAAGCTCCACACAGAAATCCCTAAGCCCGAGACTCAAACCCAGAACCTTCTTGCTGTGAGGTAGACTTGCTGACAACTACGCCACCATGAAGCCCTAGCAAAAATAATTTACAGTTATCATTAACTTATCTGGCAGTGGTGGCCTGGTGGTAAAAGTGCTGGATCACTGATTCTAAGGTTGAGGGTTCAAACCCCAAACCCCACTTTCAACGGGTTGTCACTGTCCTCCCAATGCAACTAACTGGGTTATTAAAGGCCGACCATGTCTCTCACTGTCTGTAGTGTGAGGTTCATGCAAAAGAACCATTGCTCACTTTCAACAAGAGGAGCTGCATATCCGTCAGTGTGTTTCTGTCCTACGATGGCCTGGCGAGCTGCCCAGGGTGTACTCTGCCCTTGCCCGGAGTCGGCTGGGATGGGCACCAGCCTCCCCATGACCCTAATTAGGATTAAGTGGTTACAGAAAATGAATGGATGAATTAACTCATAAATTTGTCTTAAAGGGCAGTAAGGTGGTATATCAGACTCACAGTACAGAAGTACTGGGTTTAAGTCCCATGCTCATGTCCGCCAGGTTCATCCCAGAGTCCAAGGACATGCACATTGGACTAACTGGCAAATTTACCCTTTGTGTGAGTGTGCGTGTGAATTGTTGTGTGTGCGTGTGTGCGTGTGTGTGTGTGTGTGTGTGTGTGTGTGTGTGTGTGTTACCCTGTGATGGTCTGGTGAGGTGTCCAGAGCGTACCACATTCCTCCAGTGTCAACTGAGATATTCACCAACTTCCCAGCAATCCTAGTGGGATTAAGTGGTTCAGCAAATGATTGAGAGAAAAAGTTTTTTCTAATCAAAATGTTATTGCTTTTTATTGAAATTGCATTCAAATTAAATTTTAATTAAAAAGTTGCTCAGTTCTTTTTAGCAGGAACATGCTTAAGTTCATGTTTAAGTGCAATGAGCTAGATGAACCACCAGAGGTCAGTATTATGTAGCTGTATGAACTCTAGCTGGAGGTGGTGCCACTTATATGAGGTTGGTCATTTGTTTCTTTTTAATTCATTTTCAGAGTAGATTTTCCTTTAGTTGTCTTATGCAAATATATAGAAATTAAACAAACTAAACAAAAAAGTATAATTTACCCCAAAGCCATTTACCCTTGAAAGAAAATGATGTAAATAACTGAACAGCAGTTTCCAGCCACATAGCAGAGTTTGGCATTTGGGTTTGCACAGCATGAGTAAACTGGGCCAGGATTGGCCCGAATGAAAACAAATGCCTTAAAAACCTGTGCAGCATTTTAATTTGGAGCAAAAGTGGCCCATGTTTACGTCATAGTGTTCCTGAGATAGAACCTCATTAAGGCTGAATTGTGACTTTGTTCTACTTGCGACAGCCAGATACTGAACAGTTCATTAGATGAATTTATCTATAGATCTCAAGGGGAGATCAGATGAAGTGACTGTACAACATTCGATTTTCAGTCTTTCACTGTTTGGGTATATAAGAAAAGGATGGACATATCACTCAATAGCATAGTGTATAGCACACGGTACTGTACTGTATAATGCATAGCACTGTACTGTGTACCACACTGTACTGTACTGTATAAGCACTGTAGTGTACTGTGTACCACACTATACTGTACATCACACTGTAGTGTACTGTGTAGCGTACTGTATAGCACACTGTACTGTACTCTATATAGCAGACTGTACTGTACAGCACACTGTACTTTTCTGTGTACCACACTGTACTGTACAGCACACTGTACTGTACTCTATATAGCAGACTGTACTGTACTGCATAACACTGCACACTGCTATACAGTACTGTACTGTATATCACACTGTACTGTACAACACACTACTGTATAGCAGACTGTACTGTATAACACACTGTAGTGTACTGTGTACCACACTGTACTGTACAGCACACTATACTGTACTCTATATAGCAGACTGTACTGTACTGCATAACACTGCACACTGCTATACAGTACTGTACTGTGTATCACACTGTACTGTATAGTACACTGTACTGTACTGTATAGCACACTGTACTGTACAACACACTACTGTATAGCAGACTGTACTGTACTGCATAACACGCTGTACAGTTCTGTATACTACATTGTGCTGTACTGTATAATTCACTGTACTGTGTATCACACTGTACTGTATAGCACACTGTACTGTACTGTATAACACACTGTACTGTTTAACACACTGTAGTGTACTGTGTACCACACTGTACTGTACATCACACTATAGTGTACTGTGTAGCATACTGTACTATATAGCACACTGTACTGTACTATATAACGTACTGTACTGTACTGTACAGCACACTGTAATGTGCTGTACTGTGTACCACACTGTACTGTACAGCACACTGTACTGTACTGCATAACACTGCACATTGCTATACAGTACTGTACTGTGTATCACACTGTACTGTATAGTACACTGTACTGTACTGTATAGCACACTGTACTGTACAACACACTACTGTATAGCAGACTGTACTGTACTGCATAACACGCTGTACAGTTCTGTATACTACATTGTGCTGTACTGTATAATTCACTGTACTGTGTATCACACTGTACTGTATAGCACACTGTACTGTACTGTATAACACACTGTAGTGTACTATGTACCACACTGTACTGTACATCACACTATAGTGTACTGTGTAGCATACTGTACTATATAGCACACTGTACTGTACTATATAGCATACTGTACTGTACTGTACAGCACACTGTAATGTGCTGTACTGTGTACCACACTGTACTTTTCTGTGTACCACACTGTACTGTACAGCACACTGTACTGTACTGCATAACACTGCACACTGCTATACAGTACTGTACTGTGTATCACACTGTACTGTATAGTACACTGTACTGTATATCACAATGTACTGTATAGCACACTATACTGTACAATGCACTACTGTATAGCAGACTGTAATGTACTGCATAACACACTGTACTGTTCTGTATACTACACTGTGCTATACTGTATAGTTCACTGTACTGTACTGTGTATCACACTGTACTGTATAGCACACTGTACTGTGATGTACTGTACGGTATAGTACACTGTACTGTGTAGCACACTGTACTATCACTTGGTTTGACAGTAACTCCAGTCCTGTATACCGTATAGTGTCTGAATGAGAGTGTTGATGAATTTAATGAACTGTTCTGTACTCTGGTATATCAGGACTTCGTTACTGTAACGCAACATTACCCTCTTCTTCCAATCCGAAATTCATTTATATTCCTAGAAGTTTATCCTACTAGGGTCTAACCTGACTCTGGGCGCAGGCAGGGTATATGGCGCATATGTCTGCGCTGTGGAAGGAAACCAGAGTACATGAAAGACACCCACATAACCACGGATAGAACATACAAACTCCACACACAAACGCCATTTCCCAGCACGGGACTCGAATAAAGGTCCTTCTTGCTATGAGGCCACCCACTACTCCACCTTACCGCCCCAATTGAGATTACTGTGTTAGATAATTTACTTTGAGTTTTCTATTATATTACGTATGGACTGGATGACACGGTCTAGCAAAATTAGATATTACCCCATTTTTATTTTTCATATTAATCCAATAATTGTGTTCCTTAAATGCGGGGGGTTTATGGAGGAGTGCAAGGGAGCTGTAAGTTTATGTGAACAGCAAGCAGAGCTGAGATTATTGGAAATGTAAATCACAGCACGGCATAATGATGATAATGATGATGATTATAATGATGATGATGTAATACAGCTTTAAACTGATGTATAGAAAAAAAATGCTTTAATTTTAAATGGCTATCCTTTCAGTTAGACGAATTGGTCATGGCTGTAAATTTGAATTTTATTCACGAAAGTGCAGAAAATGAATGAGTTAATTTTGCTCAGTGAAAAACTACTAATCATACTGATGTCATTTTAATGCTCACATTTATGCATGTGTGTGTATGTATATATAAAATACATTTTTTCTGGGGGGCAGCAGCTGTAGCCTAATGATACAAGAAGAAGCTTTGGGACCAAAAGATCGCTGGTTCAATTCTGGAACCATCAGGAGAAATGTATGGCAGTAGGGGTATGAGCAGCACCCTCCCCCTCCTCCACATTCATGACTGAAGTGCCGATGAGCAAGACACCCATCCTCCAGCTGCTCTTGACGCGCCCCAATGTGCGTAGTAGCCCACCGCTCCAAGTGTGTGTGTGCTCACTGATCACGTGCGTTTGCTCACCGTGGATGAGTTAAATGCAGAGGCAATAATTTCTCTTGTGGGATTTTAATACAATATAGCTGTACAGGGATCCCTCACTTTCCGCGGTTAATGGAGACCAAGAAGCCCCCCACGACTGCTGACTTCTGCGAAGTCGGATCGACCCCATGACTGACGATACGCACATGTATATGTGTATATAATATAAATAAATACATATTCAATGCTATAAATGCTGATAATAACAATTAAATGTTCAAAAATAATGCATAAGATGTAAATAAAATACAAATACACACACACATAGGGGCAGTGGTGGTCTAGTGGTATAGGGCGCTGGATCGCTGATCCAAAGGTTGGGGGTTCGAGTCCCACTCTGCACAAGGTTGTCACTGCCCCAGTGGAGCTAACTGGGTTATCAAAGGCCGGCCATGTCTCTCACTGTCTATGGTGTGAGGCATGTAAAAGAACCATTGCTGACTTTCGACAAGAGTAGACTGCAAAGCCGTCAGTGTGTTTCCGCCCTGCGATGGCCTGGCGAGCTGTCCAGGGTATACTCTGCCCTTGCCTGAAGTTGGCTGGGATGGGCACCAGCCTCCCTGCGACCCAAATTAGGATTAAGCGGGTACAGAAAATGATGATGATGATGACACACACATATACAGACATGCACGCGTGTGCACACACACACACACACACACACAGATGCACACCTCACATAAAAATGTAAGTAGTTTTGTTGGGGGGGGGGTTGGGTTGTTTTGTTTTGTTTTGGGTTTTTTTGCATAATTGGCCTTGTTTTGTTGCATTTTCCTTAACATTTCCCCTATTTTCCCTTAATTTCCTTATTTTTTTTTATTTTTGAAAAACCTATGATGCACTGAAGCTGCAGAAACTGAAGCACAGCGTAGCAAGGAATCACTGTATACGCACACACATGCACACACATATATGTGTGTATATATATATATATATATATATATATATATATATATATATATATATATATATATATATATATATATATGAAGCCATTGTTGTTGAATTGTAGTTAGAAACCAAGCCTTGTTTTACAGACCATCAATGCTGAAAACAACACACCGTTATACCTTACATCTGTCATTAGACTCTGCTTGGACCATCCAAGTTGATGTAACGCTGCAGGTACCCAGAAGCATTCGTTCTGTTAAAAAAAAAAGTGAAGAAAGAGAAGGAGAATGCATGTAGGGAGAGGTGATATGATGAATATTTCATGTGTTCCTCTTTGTGCCCTCAGCACAGTGTTGTAATATTGATGTGCCATGGGTCCTAGAGGCTGCGCTCTTAGCCCTAACACACACACACACACACACACACACACACACACACACACACACACACAGATACTGTACCCAGAATTAAGAATGCATTTGTGGACGTACAGTACATTGACCTTGATTGTATCAGAGCCAAGGCCAGTAGCGTTCCCTCTAAATCCAGCATCAAATCCAAAAGGTTCTGCTGCATGAAATTCGGTGTTTGGAAATGCAGTGTTCTTGTGGAACCTCTAATCCTTACGAGTCCATTCTCCTCCTCTGGTGTGCATTCCTGTATTCTGATCTCATCTCCTGGGCTACGTTTCAACCACAAACCACGGCTATTACCAAAAATGTCTGAACTGCCATGTTTAGCTTGAAATCTCCAGCTATCTGGGGGCGTTTTTGTTTGTTTGTTTGTTTGTTTGTTTATTTGTTTGTTTTGTATAATGGTGCATTTCACATTCAGGGTGAAACGCAGTCCACACTGCTGCTGTCAACACACAGTCACTTTACAGGAAGGAGCAGAGAGTGAGGATTAGAGGTGAGCTCGTGCTTAAGTCTGTATGATTTATTGCTGTTGTGTGCAGTTCTATTGTCCCATTAATGGAAAGTGCTTTAATACGACAGCATTACATTCAGTCAGTTTACTCTGAACAACCATCTCTTTACCTTCTTCATCCTCATCATCCTCATCATTATACTCTGATACTGTCAGGGTCATAAATGAAGAAAGA
This sequence comes from Plotosus lineatus, assembly GCA_024760905.1. Taxonomy (NCBI): domain Eukaryota; kingdom Metazoa; phylum Chordata; class Actinopteri; order Siluriformes; family Plotosidae; genus Plotosus; species Plotosus lineatus. Next base: position 52,984,670 of record CM045734.1, read on the forward strand.
CAGCATGACCTTTTTGATAGTTTTTAGTGGTTGGGCTATTGCAGGGCATTTGCTGTACTTTAGACGAGATCTACTTGAGCCCTGGCAGGGTTCATCTGTCTCTTCTGTTTGAATGTCTCGAGGCGTTGAGCATGAGACTGACAAATAGGACGCATGGGGGGGGGACAGCCATATATCCAGGGCTCTGCTAGTGATAGAGTCAAGGAGATGCCACTTTTCTGTTCGAATCACATGACCGTATCAGCCATCACTCAGCGCTATAGACGAGGGAAACGGTTTCCTTTTTGGGACAGTCCATTTCTAAATGCTCATGTACTACGTTAAGACATTTATACCCTTTTATGGGCGGAACTGTTACTGTTAATATATCTGTACAAAAAATGCGATTACTGTATTTATCCAATAATACTAATATTTACAGTCTTATCCAATGCAACTTGCAATTATCATTTACAGTGCTGTGCAAAAGTTTTTGCCCCTTATTTATATTTTTACTTTTTTTGCACGTTTTGTCACACTTGACTTTTTCATATCATCAAACAAATTTAAACATTACACAAAGATAAAAACCCAGGTATTCAAAAAATGCAGTTTTCCTGTTGTGATTTTATTTGTTAAGAGAAAAATCCGATCCAAAACCTGCATGACCCTCTGTGAAAAACTAATTGCCCCCCTTGTTAAAAGGTGAGGTAATTATGATTAATCCTTGGCGGCACGGTGGCGTAGTGGTTAGCACGTCCGCCTCACAGCAAGAAGGCCTGGGTTTGATTCCCGGCCTGGGCGTTTCTGTGTGGAGTTTGCATGTTCTCCCCGTGCTTGTGCGGGTTTCCTCCGGGTGCTCCGGTTTCCCCCGCAATCCAAAGACGTGCACTGTAGGTTAATTGGCCGTTCTAAATTGACCGTAGATTCTCTCCTGCAGCGGCACTGGAACCCAGTCGTATCGGCATTTGCCCTTCCATTGGATCCTTCCGGTGGTGCCGAGACAGGGGGGGACTTGCTGCTTGGGTAACAGCCTGTCCCTCATTACTCCCTACCCGGGCTCTGCGCACTGGGGAGTATCACCAGCCGGGATACCAGCCAGAGCGCAGCCATAGTCCTTCGGGACTGACGGAGACCTACCATATGATTAATCCTATTATTGGGGAAAACTGAGTTCAAGGCCTGATTGCTGCCAGATATTTCCAATCAGGAGATCCCAAACAGAAAACTTGTCTGACAAGGTGAGGTCGGCCATACTGAACACACATCATCATGCCGTGATCCAATGAGCTTCAAGAGCAAACAAGAAAGAAGATTATCGAGATGTCTCAGTCGGGGAAAGGATACAGCGTCATTGGTAAATCTTTGGGACCTCAGCGGACCACTGTCAGAGCTATTATACACAAATGGATCCAAAATTACTCCAAGAGCACGGTGCAGACTAACCGGAGAAGTCACAAAGGATCCAAAAACCACTTCTAAACAACTGCAAGCCACATTTGCCTGAGTTAATGTCAATGTTCACGACGCCACCATCAGAAAGGCACGAGGCAAAAATAGCATCTTTGGAAGAGTTCTAAGGCGAAAGCCACTGTTGAGAAAAAAGAATATGAGGGCATGACTCACTTTTGCCAAGAATCATCTTTTTCTTGTGTAGCCTGTCTTTGCTTAGTGCTGGTGTGAGACTCCTCGTGACCCTAGAAGGATGAAGCATCATAACGAGTGGAGTGAGGTGAGTGAGATTGATTGATTGATTGATTGATTAATTCATTTTCTGAACCACTTAATACTAATTAGGGTCGTGGGAAAGCTGGCGCCCATCTCTGCCTACTCTGGGCAACTGTGGGGTACACCCTTGACAGCTCTCCAGGCCATGGATGGGCCAACACTCACACCAATATTCATCTCACAATCTACTGTGCATGTTTTTGGATTGTGGGAGGAAACCAGAGTACCCGGAGGAAACCCAACCCACGCAAGCACGGGGAGAACATGCAAACTCCACATAGAAACACCCGAGCTGGGAATCAAACCCAGGACCTTCTTGCTGTGAGGCGGACCTGCTCACCACGGCGCCACTGTGAGTGACATGTGATTTTATTTTATTTTTTTTAAATTTTTTTTTATACTGGGATCCTGGATGAAGCGCAGCATGTCAACAGCAGTTATTAGCAGCTGTGGAATAATTACACTCCTTGTCAGAAACACAGTAATAAGCATCATGCGTCATGCGTGGGATACAACTGTCCATCTGGGTGTGTGCTGATGCTGATGATCTACCTGAAGGTAGCAGTGATAAATATGCAGTGGGTTTGATGTACATGGTGTTTTATGATCCTCAAAGTTCTCTTTATTTATCTTATAGTGCGGATGTCTTGGAGGAAGGCAGGGTCACCTTGCTCGCGGTCAAACGGCAAATGGGCTACAACAGCAGAAGACACCATCAGGTTGAAGTTCAGGACGCTGAAGAAGATCGTAAGGGAAAATTGGACAGTTAAAGTTTGCGAAAAGACCAGGCAATGTTTTTTCTTCTTCTTCTTTTTTTACTTTAACCAACCTTTAACTGTCAGTGTTTGGGGAGCTTATACCTACTGTAGCTTTAGAATCCTGATCTTGGCTGACATTTATTCAGCCTTAAATCTGAGGCTTACTTGGTCATTGGGGATTTTAAAGCTCATTTGAAAGCAGACAAAGGAAGAAGGGAGTCGTTTTGGCAGTGCATGCATCAGGGACGAATTACTTTAGGGAGGATGTTGTGTTCAGAGGTGTTGTCGATGAAAGGATGATGCAGAGTAATGCCTCGTACGTGCTGGTAGTTTGTGTGCAAATACACACATATAATCGACCTACAGCAAATACACAGAGGGAACGTAGGTGAACTTATAGAATTCGAATGGCGGCACGGTGGCGTTGGGATTTGAGTCCTGGGCTTGATGAGGATGTGGGATTTGTCCGGGTACTCCGGTTTCCTCCCACTGTCCAAACACATGCACACTAGGCTAATTGGCTGCTCCAAATTACCCCGTGTGTGTGTGTGTGTGTGTGTGTGTGTGTGTGTGTGTGTGCGTGTGTGTGTGTGTTTACTTCCAGTGGACTTGTGAGATGTTCGGGTTATACTCCATCAATTCGCAAAGTGTCAGCTAAAATAAGCTCCTCCCTCCCCTCAACCATGGTAGGTTTAAGTGATTCGGTAAATGAATAAATGAATGACTTAATGAATGGATGCAGAACTAGAAGGTGGGGATCCTTATTTATTGAATTATTTCCTGTTTACTCTGGTAATCTGCGAGAGGTGTTTGATTGTAGTTGTAATCAGAGCGAATACCTTATAGCAGGCCAGACCTGTATCAGCGCTGAGAAGAGAAAGGATGACACTATTTGGTGAGCAACAAGTAGGTGTGTGTGTGTGTGTGTGTGTGTGTGTGTGTGTGTGTGTGTGAGAGAGAGAGCGAGAGAGCGTTCCAGGTTGTTATAGTGAGAGTTGGAAGTATAATGTGAAACAGATGTCTGTTGTCTGAGCCACATGAAGGTTGACAGATGCTGAGAACAAACACCTGGGTTTCTATCATTAGGGACCAGACCTCCATCACCAATTAGGTGAACCGGAAAACAACCACACACACACACACACACACACACACACACACACACACACACACACACACACACGCACTACATTACAAAAAGCAACTCCTGTTGTTTTGAATATTACATCTAACGAAATCCACAACAAATATTCAACCAAATAAGCGCGATGATGTGAATGGCTTTTTCAGGTTAATACAGGTCTTCTCTCTCACACAATTGCTGAACCGCTTGATCTTATCGGGGTCAAAAGGAGGCTGGAACCTATCTCAGCCAACTTTAGGCAACGTTCACCAGACCATCACAGGGCCAGCAGACACGCCATTCACACTCTCACCCACACTTCGGAAAAAATTTGGAATATCCAGTACGTTTGGTGTGTATGGCTTTGGACTGTGGGAGGAAACCAGAGTTCCTAGAGGAAACCCACGGAAACACAAGAAGAACACGGGAACTCAATATGAAAATATCCACGTTTCGAACCCAGGATCGTTTGACTGTGAAGCAGACATGCTACAATCCCCAATCCTTCTTTATCTGATGCAGGTTTCTGGATCTGTGTCCCTGAATTCGCTATTTACTGCTTGCTGTATATGCACAAATTGTACAGTATATTGACATGAACACACACACACACACACACACACACACACACACACACACACACACACACACACACACATGCACAATTCCCCAGTAAACATTTTTTCAATTTGTTGTCACTCACACTATAAAATGTTAGAAATACCTGATGTGGAAGATTCAACCCCTCTTTTGTTTTCAGAGATACATGGGAGCAGGAAGAGGACTTTTTTCCCAGATAGGTTCACAGAGGCAGTGGTGGTCTAGTGGATAGGGCGCAGGATCGCCGATCCTAAGGTTGGGGGTTCGAGTCCCCACAAGGTTGTCACTGTCCCCCCCTAGTGCGGCTAGCTGGGTTATCAAAGGCGGGCCATGTCTGTCACTCTCTATGGTGAGAGGCATGTAAAAGAACCATTGCTGACTTTCGTAAAGAGTAGCTGCAAAGCTGTCAGCGTGTTTCTGTCCCTTGCTAAAAGGGTTGTGACAGGAAGGGCATCCGACATAAAAACCTCTGTCAAATCAAATGTGCGAATCAGATGATTCGCTGTGGCGACTCCCGAGAAAAGGGAAAAAGTCGAAAGGAAGAAAGAAAGAAAGAAAGGTTCACACACACTTCCCCCTATGCCACAAGAGAGACACAGAGACTCCCTGCTGACGGCAGAGCTTGACGACAGTTCAGAGCGTTCTCCCAGCGGACTCTAGTCCTTAATCTCAAGTCTTTCCCTATACACTCATTACCGTCATCATCATCATCATCATCGCCTGAGCCTTTGTGTGCAAGATCGAGACCTTGATGTGTAACCTCACGCCAATATAAAAACTCATTACCATCATTGTTAGAGTAGAGGAGGACCGCAGTCTGTGTTCTGCTTTCTTCACTGCTTGACACTTATTTTAACAGGAACACCTGCGCCTTTTGCTCATTCATGCAATTATACTATCAGCCAATAATCTACTGAGAGCACAATGCATAAATCATGCAGATATAATGGGGGGGATCCTTACTAATCTATTTGACTTGCTTGTTGATGTCACTTGAGTTGGCTTTAATATTTTACAAGTGTAATAACTCATGGCGAGGGTGGGGGTGTCGTCCTGAAGCTTATCCCAGAGCTGTCTCTGAGCAAAGGCCAGGTACACCCTGCATAGCTTGCCAGTCCATCACAGGACAACACACACACACACACACACACACACACACACACACACACACACACACACACACACACCTACCTATTCAAACTCCCACCTAGGGGCAAATTGGAACAACCAAATAGCCTAATGTGTGCATTTTGTATTGTGGATGAAAACCGGTGTATCGGAGAAAGCCCATGTATATAAGGGATAAACATGTACACCCTCATGGAAATTACCTCACTGAGCCCAGGACTCAAACCCTGGACCTTCTTGCTGTAAGGAGAACATGACTTGAAACCACTGTGTCTCCCCTACCATTCTAATCAGTGTATCTTGAATTATAAATCAGTGTAATGATGTTTAATTATATTACTCTAATGACAGACACATTTAGGAAAACATTGTCTAATACAGTATCCGTAAAAATTCTAAAACTTGTTCAAGTGTAATGGGTGGAGTGCAGAATTTTCAAGTTTGGTGGCCTCAATCAAACCTGAGACCTCAATGATAAATGGGTTTGGAGCACATACAGCAACAATAGAACAAACTACTCATCTCATTTAAGCATCTGCAATCCTGACCGGGCAGGTACTAAGGATTACTGTTCATGAATTTGAGCTTTATTAAGCTTTATATCCAACAGCTTGTTCGTGACTTAAGGAATTCAAACCTTCCTTTGGAATCCAGATTATATTTCTCAAGGTGCCTCGTATAGAAATCTGACAATCTTTTTTAAAAAACATTTGTTTAGTAGATCCATGGGGCTGGTGGCAAAGTGGCTAGGGTGCTGCATTCATGATTGCGACATTGTGGGCTTGAATGCATACTAATGGGTATGGTCTTAACCCAGTGCTTCTCAATTATTCAATTATTTTCTGTGGTGCCCCCTCCAGGAAGACCCCCCCCCCCGCCCGTGACTGACAATAAATAGTATTATTTGTCTATAAATTTTTTAGTACACCTCTGTATAACATTGTATCTTTATGAACATTAAAAACAAAAAAGAAATAAATATAGTTCAACTTACAATAAAGAAAAACTTCATTAACAATTTTAATCTGTAACAGAAAAGATTTAAAGTGCACCAATGTGCCTGAATTAAAAAGAACATTCTTATTTAAACTTATTTAACTTATGTATGTGTTAATATCTCCGTCTCTCTCCACCTTTCTCTTCGTTCCTGTTAGAAATTTTCCGTGTTGTTTCTTGAGGGGTTGTTCACTGCACTTCATATCGTTTGCTTGTACGAAAAACCGCTACGCCATAGCGTGACAATGAGAGTGCCACTGACAACTACTGGAGTGGAGGTGCAATTACACTTAATTCTCGTACACTACAGCAGTGGTCCCCAATCTTTTTTTCACCGTGACAATTTTACCGGGGGGGGGTTGGGTAGCTTGTATATATTGTAAATATAATACCCTGCCCTTGCCCAGAGTCGGCTGAGATGTGCGCCAGCCTCCCTAATCAGGATTAAGCGTTACATTTTTAATCAAGCTCGAACTCTTCTTAAAAAAAAACAAAAACCCACAGATGATGGTGCACCAGCTGGGAGAATGAAAGCTCAGGCTCAGTCTCACCAGAAATTCACGCTATTGTTTGAAACATGTCCAACTTGCCTCTGTTTGTGTGCTGTCCCCTTGTGGGTTACGTTTTAGCGCTCAAATGACCGACATGTAACCGAGAGAATCTGGTCATTTTCAAAATAAAAGTTTTTCAAAAATAAAAGATCGTTCAGACTCGGATAATAAATAAAACAGAAATAAACAATTATTTCTTGTGCGGTCCTGTACCAATTGATCCACGGACTGGTACCGGTCCGCGGCCCGGGGGTTGCGGACCACTGCACTACAGTATTCCAGAAAATCATGTTCCCCAGGGAATCCCCCCCCCCCTTGGAATCATACCTATTTAAGAAGCACTGTCTTAACCACAACTGTGCCTCTGTCCACCCAGATGTATAAGTGGAAACCAGTAAAATACTGGGAAGGCAACCTATCTTCACAATAAAGAAAACCAGGGATAAGCTACAGCGTGATTAGTCAGTAGGCTCAGGTGTAAAAACCCAACAACAGAAAATCCAGTTTGTTTATTCTGAATGATGTATCATGATCCGTATTGTCCCTGCTGTCTGAACCGAAGCTTATAATATGCATGATCCAGTGATTCCTTGATAGAAACAAGAACAAAAATCAGAAATGTCCCATGTCTCCAGAACAGGCTGACCAGCACGAGGAATATAACTGAGCTACATCTCTATAAAATCATGTTATTTGAGCCTTGCAGCTAGAGAAAAATGGAGAAGATTAATGCCTGGCTTTTAGCCTACAACCCACCATAATTGGAAGCTTTCTGAGGCACCAATAAATGCAAATCAAACATGAAAACAACTGGCACATTGCAGACAATAGGGGAACATAATAAACATGTTCCTGTAGGAAAGAGCTTTTCTATTTACATAAAAACGCCTGCTCAATTCAATTCAAACCTTAATTTAAGTCGGCAAACACTGAGGGAGAGCGACCATTTACGAAGCAGACGAGAACCATAAAAATGAGAGAAAACAAAGAAAACAAGGCTTTAACTCTCGCTCACTCACACACTCACTATCAGTGAGCATTTTTTTTCTGGTTCGAGTTGCGATACAGCCGAAAACTCTTCAAGAGAACACTGGGCTGAGGTGGGAACATACCCTGGGTGAGAAATCATGGTGCACCAGGCACACACACACACACACACACACACACACACACACACACACACACACACACACAGACAGACAGACAGACTCATTCCTTTACATATGGACTATTTATTACAGGCAATCCACCCACTCTTTGAGAATAGGTGGGGCAGGATGTGGGTGGAGCATGATGTCAGACACTTAGCACATGTGGGCTGTTACATAGAGTTTGGGTTACGGTGTATAATGTATGTGTTGTTACATGTTTAGCCTGGAGCAAGTATCTGCTGTGCAAATTTCTATTTATTTATTTATTTTGGTGTGGCACAGCACATATAAGATGTTTCGGAGACAAAGTCAAAAATCAGAGGCTAGATTAGGATGGTTTGGACAAGTACAGAGGAGGGATAGTGAGTATATTGGCAGTAGGAGGCTGAGGTCGAAACTACCAGGCAGAAGGTCTAGAGGAAGACCAAAAAGGAGATTTATGGATGTGGTGAAGGAAGACATGAAGGTAGTTGGTGTAAGAGAAGAAGAAGAAGATGCGGAGGATAGGGTGAGATGGAGGCAAATGATTCGCTGTGGAGAAACCTGAAGGGAACAGCCGAAAGGAAAAGAAGAGGAGGTGCGTAATCAGCACGTTAGCACCGGTTTTACCACCGAAAGCTCATTTTCAACAGGTCTGCCAATGAAAAAAAAAAAAAAAAATCACTCAAATTGGCTATTCAGCATAGAATATGAGAGCAGAGGTGAAGATAGATTGATAAAATAAAAACAAGCTCTAACCTCCCCCCATTATCACCGCTTCTTCCATTTTATTTCCTCCAGGACTGACAACACTAGCGCCGTCTTCTTAAACTAGCCATCTCCAAAACTAGCCATACAGAACCATCTGGAATGAGCAAGCAACAGCTGTTGTTTACAGGTGCAGTCTTCACAATCATTTAAGTCACGTAAAAGTCACCAGTTCATCTCAATGTAAAAATTTTTTTTGTTGAAACTATTTTGTTTTCTTTAAAATATGTATATTTTTGTGCTAACCCTTATCTTGTATCTCTGATCCAATATCATTTTATTATATGTTTGTGTGTTTGAGTTTTTGTTACATTGTGGCCGCTTAGTTTTCAGAAAAAAAGGAAAAAGGCCCGACGACTCATTTAATGTGGTCCGTAAGAGCTTTTAAAGAATATTCTTATCGTTCATCTTCTGCACTGTTCATTACCATGAAACGTAATTCATCATCCTTCCACTAGGTGGAAGCAGCCCATTTCAAATAAACAGCTAGTCATTTATGACTCAAGACAGAGTGTCAGCTAGCTAATCAAGGTCAAGTGTTGTCAGAAACGTCTTCTTCTTCTTCTTTTCCTTTTGGCTTTTCCCTTCAGGGATCGCCACAGCGAATCATCTGCCTCCATCTCACCCTATCCTCTGCATCCTCCACTCTTACCCCAACTACCTTCATGTCCTCCTTCACCACATCCATAGACTTATGCCTTTCGTCTTCTCTCTCTGCCTACGGACACGCCTCCCACCTCTCCTTCTTCGACCTCTCTTTCTTCGACCAACAGTAGTCCAATTTCCACCAGCACCCTGTTGGTTGACGGCACTGATGGAGGTCGTTGTTAACCCGGGCCTCGTCCGATCCGGTATGAAATTGGTATTGGCAGTTCACCTAGTGTATTTTGGCAAAAGTTTTACACCGGATGCCCTTCCTGTCGCAACCCTCTGCATATCCGGGCTTGGGACCGTTGCGAGGACGGACACTTGTTTGTGCCCATCCTCACGGCTGCATTCAAGTGTTGTCAGAAAATGAAAGTGAAAAACACTTTTAGGGACTTGTTCCAAAACTAAACTGCAGATTATATTTCACGGCTTTTTTGAAATACAGAAGATGCTTCGAGATTGTTTCGCCCAAAGCTCTGTGGTGTGGCCCTTGTTGGACACCACTAATTTAAGTTTTCCTATAAAATCATACAGTCACCACCTACTAGTGTGGCGGGTTATTGTCTGAACATTCCATGTAATATACAGATCACAGCAGTATAAACCGTCGCAGGACTTCGCGTCTGTCTGTCTATCACGATTTCCTGCTACAGATGTAATATCATTATCCTGATTATATTTTATCCACCTTGGGACAGCCCACCCACAGGGCTTTATGCACTGCCCGAGTCCTGGGCTTGCGCATTTCTGTATGGAGTTTGCATGTTCTTTAGTGCTTGGAGGGGTTTCTACAGGTACTTCGGGTTCCTCTTATAAAACAAAGACATGCAGATTTGGCTGACTCACTGTTCCAATGGGAGTATGGCAGCGCAGAGTTTGTACATTTGCCTCACAGCAAGAAGGTCACGGGTTCAATCCCCGGGCTCGGGGTGTCTCTGTGTCGAGTTTGCATATTCTCTCTGTGCTTGTGTGAGTTTCCTCCAGGTACTCTGGTTTCCCTCCACAGTCCAGAAACATGCACATTAGACTGATTTGGTGTTCCAAATCGCCCTGAGATGTGAGGGTGAGCGTGAATGATTTGATTTTGGTTTGAGTTTGTGATACTGTATTAATCCCACAAGGGAAATGGTTGCTTCTGCATTTAACTCATCCAAAGTGAGCACACACGTGAACAGTGAGGACACACACACTTGGAGCAGTGGGTGCCACACATATTAAGGGTGCCCGGAGAGCAGTTTGGGGTTAGGTGCCTTGCTCAAAGGCACTTCAGCCTTGAATGTGAAGGAAAGGAAAGTGCAGCTCACTCCACCACCACCACAGATTTTCCTTGCTGGTTCAGTTGTATGTGTGTTGGCCTTGCAGTATTCAGGAAAGCTGTCCAGGGTGAACCCTACCTTTGCCCCGAGTCGGCTGAAATGGGTGTCAGTCTCCCTGTGACCCAATTAGGATTAACCAGTTAGAAAGTGAATACAGGGATCTCTCACTTTCCGCGGTCAATGGGAACCAAGACCCCCCCGTGAACGTCAATTTCCGCGAAGTAGGATTGACCCCACCCACCCCGACTGATGCATACGTTAATGTATATATGTATATAATAGTAATAAATAAATATTCAACGCTACGAATGCTTGTAATAACAATTAAACATTCAAAAATAATGCATAAGATGTAAGTAAAATATAAATATACACACATACAGATGTGCGTGCGCCCACATAAAAAATGTAAGAAGTTGGGGGGTTTTGGGTTGTGTTTTTTTTTGTTTTGTTTTTGTTTTGTGGCATTTTCCTTAACTTTCTCCCTATTTTTTCTTAATTTCCTTATTTTTTTTATTTTTCGATAAATATTTTTTAAAAACCCGGATTGCACTGAAGCACGGCGTAGCGAGGGATCCCTGTAAATGAATGAATGATTGTTCCAAATTGACCCCAGGTGTGAGTGTGAGTGTGAATGCTTGTGTGTTTGTTACCCTGCTATTGTTTCATGAGCTGTTCAGGGTGTACCTCGCTTTCGCCCAGTGTCAGCTGAGATAGGCACCAGCCTCCCTGCCACCTTAATAGGATTAAGTGTTATGGCAAATGTGTCAAACAGAAACAAAAAATAATAATAAATAAATAACACCAATGCAATCAGTGAGGTTATACATTATATCTGTGAAAATGCTAACAAGAACAAAGTCGTTTTAAATTCTATTTTCGAAAAAAAAAAAAAAAAAAAACTTAAATCAAGATGAGATTCAGAGAACATTTCAGTGAAAGTTTGAAGCCAAACTGCAAGGTTTGAAAAACGATACCTCGCTAACACTGCCGTGTGGTATTCATTTAATAGAAGATGATTACATTATGATAGCAATGCAAGTGATATCCAACACCAACCGAGTACAGAGCAGGTCGTCCCGTGCTTAATCAATGCTCACAATACAAACAGAGGTGTTGCCCTGTGTGACGCCACATAAATCACTTCACCTTCACTTTTCTGTTGATTTATTTTGCATTGAGCGGCCTTGCAGGGGGAGCCTGCTGGGAACAGAAGAGTACCCGATGTTTTCAGAGTGATGGTTCTGATCATGCAATTCGAGGTCAAGGTTAAATGGAATGCATTTTGTTCTCTGTGACATCATCTTTTCGCTGGAATGAGATAATCAGGAATTGTGTTTGTAAACGGGTGTGGTCCTCATTTTCCCTCTAATTTTGTCATATTTAATTCATTCATTTTCTGAACCGCTTAATATTAATTAGGGTTGCAGGGAGGCTGGTGCCCATCTCAGTCGACTCTTGGTGAGAGCAAAGTACACCCTGGACGGCTCTCCAGGATATTGCAGGGCAGAAACACACTGACGGCTATGCAGCTAGTTTTGTCGAAAGTTAGCAATACAGACGCACCCCGACTTACGTTCATCCGTTTTACGTTTTTCAATTTTACGGGGTTTTTTCCAAAAAATAAAAGTCACATTTTGAGTTTTGACGTACCTACGTAGTACGCTGACGTAATGACGCAATGACGCTGCATCCATTGTTTACAAACTACAGACTGAACCATGTCCCTCCTTCCCAGTTCAGTTGTATGTATATCTTTTTATATATATATATATATATATATATATATATATATATATATATATATATATATATATATATATATCTCTGTTATATAGTGTGTTACCCTTGTGTTAAGACGTTGTCTCTGTGATCTTTGTGTTTACACTGTTTTGCGGACTTTTGTAATCCTAAGCAAATCTGGTTGGTCAGAAGTGTAAGCCTACTAGCATGGGTTCAAGTCTCATACACAGAGATGAATTAACTATCTGCTCAGATCGGCACAATCTACCGTGCATACTCAGCTAAGCAAAGAGTTGTACAATGAATGAAAACACAAATTACAGAACAATTACAGATATTTATTCCCTTTTAGCAGAATCCTAAGAGTGTATACTATTTTTATATTCATATTCATTAGGATTTGTATTTGTTCTTTGTATGCATCTCTTGAATAAAGTTTACTTACTTACTTACAGAAAAGAAAGAACTCTCCGCTTTGCTGGGATTTACATCAGTGCAGGCTGTGTTCTAAACGAGTTCAACGGCACCCTTGTGCACTTGAAAGACCGGAAGTCTGTATAACCCACAGCAAGTACACTACTTTTGCAAGTACACTACTTTCGGTATTGAGCGCTTCACATATTGTAAGCGCTGATTGGCTGTTTTAAGATTCATGTAAAGTGATTCGGTATAAATAAGTGAATTATTTGAAATTAATGTTGATATTATTTGATATATTTGATATTATTTTACAATGTTATGTTCATAATAATTGATTTGGGGGTGTTTTATGAGATAAGGCAATGGTATTTATGGATGTATAGTACAGTATGAGCGTCATACGTCACACGTCATACGTCACTGTAACAACTTACGTTCACTTTCAACTTACGTTCGGCCTTCCGGAACCAATTAAAAACATAAGTCGGGGAGCGGCTGTAGTTCTTTTACATGAAGCTCACACTATAGACAGTGAGAGACATGGCCGGCCTTTGATAACCCAGTTAGCGGCACTGGGGGGGACACCAGGGAAAAGTGTTGACAGTGGGGCTTGAACCCTCAACTTGAGGATCGATAATCCTGCACCTTACCACCAGGCCACCACCGCACCCATCGTATTCAATTCCCACCCATCACGTCTTGCCTCCCAATCACATATGACCACCACCAACCAGAAAGGGTTGTGAACATGCCCCATTCTCTCACATGTAGTGCTTCCACTCACGTATTTACAACACATGCATATTTGTCTATTTGTGCTGATTAGTCCACTCCTGGTGAACGCATCATCCGCCCCTTTTTTGTACAAATGAGCTCACAGACACCCCTGATTGACTGGTGATTCCTGGAGGTGACAGGGGGGCAAGCGTATGCTATCGTTCCTTCCCGTTCCTGCTCTGTCAATTAGCTGCTATGGACTAAAGGTCACGGATGGCTGTGACATCAATCTGGATTTGAACCTGAGATCTCCAGGTTGACAGTTACGCACCTTGCCGATGTGGCACTGGAGAGAGTTTTGTGTTTTTAATCTTACTAGGATTTGTTTACAGACTTTGGGATTTCTACAGCGTGTGTGGTGTCGGTTGCGAAGGGCTTAAAAAGTGTTTTGTACTTGTTTTGATGTAGGGAAATTCCACCATGATTGACGGGGCATTTGATAAATAAATCAGATGAACAATAGTTTTTAAAATAAATGCAAAACAGACTTTAATCATAAAAATACTAAGAAACTTTGCAGAATAAACTTATAAACTACACCAAAAAAATAAATAAATGAATAAAATAAATTAATAGACCACTGGGGTCCGAATACTGCTGCCGAAAGGACCATTTAATAATATGCTCATAGTATGCTTATACAGAAAAAACACAGCAAGTTTTATAAATGCCAGATTTAGTGTGTGGCAAATACAGTAAATGTCCAGAAACCTAAAATTATGCCGTTTTCCTTCTGTGACCTTGAAAAGTAGGTCAAGGTCACTCACATACAAACGAATCCTAGCACTTCTAGTAGTGAAGCAGCGTACCAAGTCTGAAAGTCCCAGCTTCAGCACGCGGCATTGACAGACAGACCGGCGGACGGACAGAGCCTGTTCCTATGCCCCCCCCCGAGCCATTTTGTGAGCGGCAGGCAGAAATACCGGCATTTGTAACTGATGTGTCAACAAAAATTACACTAAATTATCAAGAAGAAAACTGTTATAGAAATTATATGCACTGAAAAGGAATTCAACAGTAAACAAAAAATCAACAACAAACAAAAGGTAATTCAGAAGTTCTTTGATGAGATACGTTGAACTTGTGTAACCTACGTGGAATTCTGACGTAACTGACGTGGCACTAATGAACAAAAAGGTCAGTGGTGGCTTAGTGGGTAAGGCAATGCGTTGCTAATGACGGAGCTCCCCAGCTGGGAGTGCCGCTTCTAAAAAGTTTTTCCGATAGAAAAATCGCAAACTTTAACTGAAAATTTTGCAGCTTGATTGTTGACATTTCCAGGATCATGGGGGGGGGGGGGGGGGGGGGGGTGTTTTGGTGGCGAATCTACGTCAACCGCACGGATGATGGCCATTTAACAGTGAATGGTCAAGATGGCGCTTCCTAGAGGGTACGTAGAATTGTTTCTATGTTTGTTTTAGTTCGTTTGTTTTTCTTGCACTGTGCTCATCTATGACCGTGCGACTCTACTACAGCTATGAGAGCGCAGACCTTTTGGACATTTAGAACCGAGCACGCTCATGTCCTATCCTGAGCTAATATGCTAATGCAGCTCAATGCTCGCCGCACCCCGGATAACAATAAACTCAGGCGGAGATGCGGCAGGCGGGGAGGGGCTGAACGACGACTACGGCGCTTGGTTAGCAGTGGAAGGTTAGCACTCCCGGTCATACTGCTTGAAAATTCAGTCTCTGCGAAACAAGATGGACGAGCTTCATGCTCGGATTGCAGCGCAGAGGGATCGACAGGACTGATCCATGCTGTGTTTCTGTGAAACATGGCTCCAGGAGAGTACACCCGACGAGGCGACTACACCGGCCGGCTACACGGCCTTCAGAGAGGACCGGAGAGCAGCGGCTAGCAACAAGGCTTGTGTCGGAAGAACGGCGGATTCTCATTAAATAAACCTGGTGTACTGACTGACTGTAGATTATCTGTAAACCTTGCTGTGAGAATGGAGAACATCGAACTTTGAAGTTGCGGAGATTTTATTTGCCCAGAGAACTGTTCATTTTTTTCCATCAAAACAATGGGCAAAGTGCAATATAAATACAGTATAAATAAGAATATACTTATAGTTAAATATAATATAATACAGAATAACATAATATACTAGTAATTTAGTGCAATTTTGTTAATTGTGATTATCTACTGATTTATTTATTGTATTATAATATTATTATTATTATTATTATTGTTATTATTATTATTATCATAATTTTTATTTTTATTACTTTTTTTACTATTATTATTATATTGTTTACTGCAGGGGTGTCTAACTCGTGCCAGAAAGGGCCATGTGGCTGCAGGTTTTTGTTTTAACCAAGCAGCAGCAGCACACCTGACTTTGCTCATTTAATCAACTGAGCTGAGTGTTCAGGCAGTTGATTGGTCAGTCTCTGTACAGAGCACACAGATTGACCAATCAGATGCCTGAACACTCAGATGAGTTGATTAAATGAGCAAAGTCAGGTGTGCTGCTGCTGCTTGGTTAAAACAAAAACCTGCAGCCACATGGCCCTTTCTGGCACGAGTTAGACACCCCTGGTTTACTGGGTCTGTGTGAGGTCCTTTTTAGATATAGAATTTTTATGTATTTATTTTATAGCCGTTTGTGTGTTGTTGATTTGAGCTTTCTTTTCAGTTTGTAACTCGACTCCTTGAACAACCGCACAAGAATTCCTGTGTGTGTAAAAAAACCACAAATGTCAATTAAAAGTCCTGAATCCTGAATCCTAATCCGAAGGTCAGTGGTTCAATCACTATAGTTGGGCCCTTGAGCAAGGCCCTTGACCCCCAATTGCTGAGTTATATTAAAAAAAAAAGATAATTGTAAGTCTCTCTGTGGATAAGAGCCAAACGCTGAACAGGTTCTGGAAATGATTCCGAACTTTGTTTACGTCAACAACCCTGAGCACCTCTGGCGGGATATTGGCCCAGAGATGTCTCCAGTGAGCACTAGGCCAACGTCATCTGTTTTGGCTTTGAGAAATACAGGCTCTCCACCCTTCTAGATCGGGTGTAGAAAATTTATTTTATCACATTGAACTCAAGTTCACAGTCCGCCCATGTAAAACCGATCGACATATAAACTATTACGTAGTATTTTTCTAGCAGTATGACATTTCCACTAAATGCAGGGTGTGAAACTGGCTTGACTGACATCCAGTGATAAACTTCAGTGCTGTAGCCCGTGTATAATATAGATTTATTTGGTGTTCTGGATCAGTGACAACTGTTATAGCTACATTTCCCAGCATTCTTGCTACAGAACTCAACCATGATATGCTCTGCATAGCTTCCATCATTCCCCGTATCATGTCTATATACTCTTCTATATCTTCCTGCAAGATCAGGGGAAACTTTTAAGATATTCACACACCATGTTGCAGAGATGAGAAGTACCCAGTCCGTCGTCTCAGCAGCTGATCTTGTAAAACCCAATAATCATGTGATTTCATCAAATAAAGGAATTTCCCTATACACTAAATAATTAACGAATATAATTCTATACTGGTGCAACGGTGCATGTCAAACTCACAGCAAGAAGACCTCAGTTGAATTTCTTGGCTCGGGAGTACCCAGAATTCCTCTGGGTACTCTGGTTTCCTCCTACAGTCCAAAAACATGCACAGTAGGCTAAATGGCTGTTAAAAATCTCCCCTAAGTGTGAGTGTGTATGGATGTGTGTATTTTCCCCTTGCGATGACCTGCCAAGCTGTTCATGGTGGACCCCGCCCTCGTCCAGAACTGGCTGACATGGGTACCAGCCTCAGAATGGATGAATAATTCTATATTTAATTGTTTAGGAATCCATTTTATATTTTCCACTGGAGAGAATGTGTTTTTCATGGGCAACGATGGTCTGGTGGTAAAGGGCACTGGATCACTGATCCTAAGGTTGGGGGTTCGAGTCCCACTCTCCACATGGCTGTCACTGCCCCCCCCCGTGCAGCGAACTGGGTTATCAAAAGCCGGCCATGTCTCGCACTGCCTATGGTGAGAGGTTCATGTAAAAGAACCACTGCTGACTTCCGTAAAGAGGAGCTGCATAGCCGGCGTCAGCGTGTTTCTCTCCCTTGTGTCTGGAAGGGCATCCGACGTAAAAGCCTATGTCAAATCAAACATGCGAATCAGATGATGCACTGTGGCGACCCCTGAAAAAGGAAAAGAATAAGAATATGTTTTGCACATCCCCCTCACAGCAACGACGGTTTACAAGATGGCTGGGGTTTGACTTTTGAAAGTTACCCGAGGTCAAAGTTAATTGTTTGAATTTGAATGTCCATGTATGGTCTCTGGGCGGCATGGTGGCGTAGTGGTTAGCATATCCGCCTCACAGCAAGAAGTTCCTGGGTTGGAGTCCCAGGCTCAGTGAGGGAGTTTTTGTGGAGTTTGTATGTTCTCGTCGTGCTCGCATGGCTTTCCTGCTGTAGTCCAAAGACATCTACATTTGGGTAATTGTTCCAAATTGGCCCTGCAAAGGTCTGGCGAGCTATTTAGCATGGGCCTCATCTTCATTCCAATGTTGGCTGCGGAAGACTCCACCTTCCCTGTAATGCTGGTAGGATTAATTGGCTCTGCAAAGGAATGAATAACTGGAAGGTTTCCAATTAGTGTTCCATAGTAACGGGACGTATACGCCACTCATCGTGGTTATAAACTCTGTTTTCCCTAAACTTTGTGATCTTACTTTTGCCTTTCTTAACAGGAAACGACTCCATGGCGAATCCAAGTTCCCTGAGATAATCTTAAATTGTAGTTTATATGTGTGTGTGTGTGTGTGTGTGTGTGTGTGTGTGTGTGTGTGTGTGTGTGTAGGTGGACTTACTTTCATTATCACCGCCAGACTTCCTAGTTCACATTCACACTTCGAACATGGGCGCGAGCTTTACGTGAGGTTGCTGTTGGGGTATTTTAGCAGCCCTTTGAAAGTTTGGAGAGCATTACCATGTTGCTTTTGGGAGGGAAGGTGTTGTTCAATGGAGAAATATGAGACCCAAATGTATTGTTAGTAGCCAGAATCTGAGCGCTTCTCACATATAAAGTGAAATAAATGCTGGCGACATTATTAAGAGCAAACAAGGTGCTGTTTATATAAATAAAGGTTTCATGTGTTGTCCATGAATGTCGGTGTGTATTTTCCACTCATTAGTGTGTATATAAGCACTCTCTCTCTCTCTCTCTCGCTCTCTCTCTCTCTCTCTCTCTCTCTCGCTCTCTCTCTCACATACACATACACACACACACACACACACACACACACATACATACACAAACACCCCAGTGGATTTGTACTGGTGTCTTGGGTGTGCCAGCCTTTGGGCCTGTGTGTGCCTGAATGACGTCCATGAGAGAGAGAGAGAGAGAGAGAGAGAGAGAGGTCTGGTGTGATTAGTGGGAAATTACACAACCTACACAGGTGATGCCAGAAGAAAAACCTGGCTTTGCTTTATTCATCATTTCAGAAATAAATGTAGTTTTCCACATCCAGTTGCTAATGGGGCAGCTGTTGCTTAATGCTTAGAGAAGCAGGTTTGGGACCTTAAGGTCATTGGTTCAGTTTTCAAGCTTAATGACTTTGAGCAAGGCACCGAACCCCCTACTGCTCTCCGGGTGAGCAAATGTGTGTGTGGACACTTTGGATGGGTCAATGACAGAGGCAAAATTCATCAAATTAAAAAATAAGGAAATTAAGGAAGAATAAGGGGGGAAGTTAAGGAAAACGCTGCAAAACAAGGCCAATTATGCAACAAAAAAAAAAAAAACCCTAAACAAACAAAAACAAAAAACAACCCAAAACCTCACATCAAAACTAATTACATTGTACTAGATGCACACGCACATCTCTATGTGTGTATTTATATTTTATATTCCTTATTTTTGAATGTTTAATTGTTTTTATAAGCATTTATATCATTGAATATGTATTTATTGACATTATATACACATATACATCAGTAAGGGGGGGTGATGCTACTTTGCGGAACGCGGTGGTCGTGTGGGGATCTCGATCCCAATTGATGGGAAAGTGAGGGATCCCTATATGTAGATATGCACTAGTCCTTCTAAAAAAATCAGCATATTGTGATAAAGTTCATTATTTTCTGGAATGTACTGATAACAATTAAACGTTTGTCTATTTTAGATTCTTTGCACACCAACTGAAATATTTCAGGTCTTTTATTGGTTTAATACTGATGATTTTGGCATACAGCTCATGAAAACCCAAAATTCCTATCTCAAAAAATTAGCATATTTCATCCAACCAATAAAAAAAGTGGTTTTCATACAAAAAAGTCAACTGTCAAATAATTATGTTCAGTTCTGCACTCAATACTTGGTCGGGAATCCTTTTGCAGAAATGACTGCTTCAGTGCGGCGTGGCATGGAGGCAATCAGCCTGTGGCACTGCTGAGGTGTTACGGAGGCCCAGGATGCTTCGATAGCGGCCTTAAGCTCATCCACAGTGTTGGGTCTGGTGTCTCTCAACTTTCTCTTCACAATATCCCACAGATTCTCTATGGGCTTCAGGTCAGGAGAGTTGGCAGGCCAATTGAGCCCAGTAATACCATGGTCAGTAAACCATTTAGCAGTGGTTTTGGCACTGTGAGCAGGTGCCAGGTCGTGCTGAAAAATGAAATCTTCATCTCCATAAAGCTTTTCAGCAGATGGAAGCATGAAGTGCTCCAAAATCTCCTGATAGCTAGCTGCATTGACCCTGCCCTTGATAAAACACAGTGGACCAACACCAGCAGCTGACATGGCACCCCAGACCATCACTGACTGTGGGGACTTGACACTGGACTTCAGGCATTTTGGCATTTCCTTCTCCCCAGTCTTCCTCCAGACTCTGGCACCTTGATTTCCGAATGACGTGCAAAATTTGCTTTCATCCGAAAAAAGTACTTTGGACCACTGAGCAACAGTCCAGTGCTGCTTCTCTGTAGCCCAGGTCAGCCGCTTCTGCCGCTGTTTCTGGTTCAAAATTGGCTTGACCTGGGGAATGCTGCACCTGTAGCCCAGTCCACTGCTTCCACAGGTCCGCCAAGGTCTGGAATCGGCCCTTCTTCACAATCTTCGTCAGGGTCCGGTCACCTCTTCTGGTTATTCAACATTTCCTGCCACACTTTTTTCTTCCCACAGACGTCCCACTGAGGTGGCTTGATACAGCACTCTGGGAACAGCCTATTCGCTCAGAGATTTCTTTCTGTGTCTTACTCTCTTGCTTGAGGGTGTCAATGATGGCCTTCTGGACAGCAGTCAGGTCGGCAGTCTTACCCATGATTGCGGTTTTGAGTAATGAACCAGGCTATTTTCTGTAATGTACTTTATCACAATATGCTAATTTTTTGAGAAGAACCAGTATATATATATATATATATATATATATATATATATGTGTGTGTGTGTGTGTGTGTGTGTGTGTGTGTATATATATATATATATACATATATATATTTTTACTTATATTTGCTCTATGAAAAAGTATTGAGCACTCTCTTACGGAAGGATCTACTCAGAAAATTTTATGTGTATATATATATATATATACACATAAAATTTTCTGAGTAGATCCTTCCGTAAGAGAGTGCTCAATACTTTTTCATAGAGCAAATATAAGTAAAAATAAAAGGACAAGACAAAGACTTCAATAAAAAGTTTCAGTAGAAAGTCTTTGTCCTGTCTTTTTATTTTTACTTTTATATACATATATATATATATCCCCAGTGCAGCTAACTGGGTTATCAAAGGCCGGCCATGTGTCTCACTGTCTATGGTGAGAGGCTGTAAAAGAACCATTGCTGACTTTCGACAAGCATCAGCGTGTTTTTGCCCTGTGATGGCCTGGCGAGCTGTCCAGGGTGTACTCTGCCATCACCTGAAATATGTTGGGATGGGTGCCAGCCTCTCCACGACCCTAATTAGGATTAAGCGGTTACAGAAAATGAACTGAACATTTAATCTTATAAGAGTTCCACAGGGT
This sequence comes from Plotosus lineatus, assembly GCA_024760905.1. Lineage (NCBI taxonomy): Eukaryota > Metazoa > Chordata > Actinopteri > Siluriformes > Plotosidae > Plotosus > Plotosus lineatus. Next base: position 53,006,322 of record CM045734.1, read on the forward strand.
GACTGTAGCCTTTCTTCTCCAATTCTGACTGCAGGCAGGATACACGCTGAAAACTCACCAATCCATCGCAGGGCTGACACAAACAACCACTCACACCGAGGAGTAATTTGGAACAATTAATTAGCCTAATGTGCATGTCTTTGGACTGTAGAAGGAAACCCACGCAAGCATCAGAAGAACATAAGAAAGGCTGAGCCGAGGTATATGTTAGCCGAGGTATATATTCGCCTATAAAAGCAAAGACTAGAATGTGTAGAGAATGCTGTTGCGGCTGTATCTGTGCAGGCAGAACAAACAAAACATGCTGCCAGAGGGTGTTTCAGATTGAGGTTACGGTGTCTAAGCTGAGGTAATTGTCTAGAGCTCCCACTGTGCTCGTGTCACCTGTCCTACTGAGAAAGTGTGGCAAGCACAGGCACCTTTTTTTGGCCAATGGTTGGGAAAAAATCAGCTTACCAACAGAGCAGGTGGCCATCATGACCCACATAGCACATGCATCAGCAACTCTTTTGAAAAATCTCTACAGTTTAGCATGGGTTTTAATCTATGACACTCTGCTGTAGTTTATTTAATGCAGCCGTGGGGGGTGGGGGATAAATGCCCGGATAAATGCAGAGGGTTGCGTCAGGAATGGCATCCAGCATAAAACAAATGCCAAATAAAATCTCTCTCAATCAATGACTCAATACAATCAATCATTGTAGGGCCGGTGGAGCAGTGGTTAGGGTGCAGAACACATGATTGAGAGGTTGTGGGATCGAATCCCCATTAAACCGCCATTGTGCTAAGACCCTTAGGCAAGGTCTCAACCCTGAGTGTGCCTCTGTTCACACAGCAGTATAAATGGGTACCAGTAAAAATACTCGGATTGATTTAAACATATATTACATCATTGAAGAAAGGGGTTAGGCACCAGTTATCCAACTTAGTGAAGCCCTTTCAGGGCCCACACACAGGGCAGAAACACGCTGATGGCTTTATAGCTACTCTTGTCGAAAGTCAGCAATGGTTCTTTTACATGCCTCACATCATCGACAGTGAGAGACATGGCCGGCCTTTGATAACCCAGTTATCAAATAAATGAAATGCATTTTCCGAAAATTTTTGTCTCTGTATACGAAACAAGTTCACATTACAAAAGCGCAATCTTAAAAAGTCAAACAATGCGCGAGTTGCTTTCCCATTGGTTGTCTCCCAACACCCCGCCCATTTGGCCTCCCATTGGCGAGGAGGGAGCTGACTCTCCATAATACAGTACTGTGCCCATAATTATTTTCATGTGCCTTCAACCCATTGTTCAACACACGCGTAAAGGAGAGTTGTACTGTTGGTTCGTGAGTTTCGTGAGTTTTTTGAGTGTGCTTATTGCAGCGTTATGAAAAGAAGAAGCGGGCTCCGTTATCAATAAAAGTAAAACAGGAGATGATAAAAAAATATGATAGTGAGATTCGGTTGGGTGAAATCGCAAAGGAGTTTGGCCGAAACCCCTCTACAATCGGGACGATATTGAAGCAGAAGAAGATCTTAAAAGCGGAGATACAGTGACAGAAGCGATTATTTCGGAAGAAGCAAGCGCCATATTTAAGGACCTCGTGAAGGGGGGCTGTGGGTGAGGGTTCTTCGGACCAGCAACCCCCTGACTTTAAAAAGTCGAATGGGTGGTTTGAGAGATTTAAAAAAAGCTAAATAATTTTCTTTTACTTTTAACACCTATTTCATACAAAATTGGTGCACTTTTATAATTTTTAAAAGGGTTTATGGGGTAGTATTGGGAGCCTTGGAACGAATCACATGTTTTACATGTAAAATGCGGTTCAACTTACGAAAAATGCAGATTATGAAAAAAATGCTGGAACGGATTTATTTCGTAAAGTGAGGTACCACTGTATGTAGAAAATTGTGCCTTTTTTGCTTGTTATGTTTAATGCCATGTTGTCACTGAGGAAGCAACTCAGAGTGTAAATCGTTGGACTTGCAATAAATATCCAGCATTAAAATTACTATCCCAAGTTGAAATTCCTGTTTTTCTTACTTTGTGGACTGAGAATCTCACATCAATTTATGTTTTCACGTGTAACTAGTGGTGTTCACGCCAGTCTCATACAGACCCGACCCATTTCTCCTGTGAGGGGTGAGGTTCCATGTTGTGATAGTGCCAGCTCGGTGGTGCTGGGGCTTGAACTGCCTGAACTTCTAATCAGTAACCCGGTGTTTTAACCACTGAACCACCATTACACCCACTGATGCTTTTTATTTTTGCTGTACCTTTTCACTTCCTGTGTGAGTTTTGATATTTTTGTGCCATGGAATTGATGATTGTGCCTTGACAGTTGCAGGCCAACATAATTGACCAATGAAAAGCTTCCATTTTCCCCAAGTTGTTGATCAGACGTGCAGAAGGTTTGCAGAACAGAAATCATTTTCATTATAGAACATCATTATGATTATGAATCAGATCATACTCCCAGTTCATGGTTTGTATCAGAAAATATTTGATCTGGTCAACAATGTAATGTTTTCTTTTTACCAGAAAAAAGTAGGCTGGAGATTTTTTAAATGTGGCAGATCATTAGTTAGCAACAAAACAGTTGCCAGAATGTAGTACTCTCCAGAGCCAAACCTCACCATTTATCTTTCTATAGTGAATTTGCCTTTCAGACCTCCTGCTTTATCCAGCTATTATGTTTCTAGGCACCTTGGCACTTTATCAGGAAAGGCATAGGTGAAATTTGCCTTACTCAAGCTTTGCAGAAAATTGCAGCACCCCATGCGGCGCTAGTGTTCTCTGAGGAGCACATGCGTAGGTTTTCTCTTTTCTTTTCTGTATTCAGAGTTACCTCATCAGACCTAGGAAATAGCGGCGTTCAAGTAAGTCTTGGATCATTGTCTACTGACTGAGTTGGGGCCTCTTCATTCAGGCCTGTGCATTCCTGTTCATCCGGCTGCAGCACGCTGCAATAATCCACTCAGCATGGAGGTCTCCAAGTGACAGATCACTTCCTAGTAAGCATAAACACAAAGCCTGTGCGCTCTTCCTCAACAGTCTTGTAATAATTAGACCCTGCTCAGCCTTTCTTTACTGAGCGGATCCTTTAGTCGTTATAAAAACAGGCTAAAGCAGTCAGAGTGCTCTCAGGGAACAGTTCAGGAATGGAGGACTCAGGAACGCAGCACTCAAGGTGGACAGTCCTCGGCGAAAATGTAAATTAATTCTGGTGCTTTAAGCCTTTTTTTTTTTTTTTTTTTTTTTTTTTTTTTGTTTAAGTTGACATGAGGGATTCATCTGTTTCGTTTCCGACTCTTTACAAATGCCTAAAGTAGACAGTGGGAAATCTCGACAGTGTCTCAGTGAAGCATTTCGACAACATCGGGACTGAAGAAAAGATTCTTACTGGTGTAACATGCTCAACCAGCCATGCAGTGCCAGCAGAGATTTTACAACCGTTCCTCTAATGCATCATGAAAGACTTTCAGAGCGCATGTTTTCTACTGTACACTGGATATCGACAAGCGTTTAACGCAAAATATATGTACATATAATCTATTGTTCTTGTGCTCAGAACACAACAGTCACATTTCTGCATCCATGGCTTTTATTTCTCCTTTCATTCATTCATTCATTTTCTGAACCGCTCAACACCCTGAACAGCTCAACAGGCAATCACAGATCCAACACTCACACAACCACTCACACATAAGGGAGATTTGGAACGGACAATTAACCTACTGTGCATGTTTTTGGACTGTTGGAGGAAGCCAGAGTACCTGGAGGAAACCCACGCAAGCGCGGAGAGAACATGCAAACTCCACACAGAAACACCCAGGCTGGGAATCAAACCCAGGACCTATTTGCTGTGAGGCGGACGTGCTAACCACTACGCCACCGTGCTGCTTTTAGAGCAGCTTTTATTTACGAAACAATTAAATCTGTTGTGACATTTAATTGAGTGTTCAAGCAGTTGATTGGTCAGTCTCTGTACAGCGCACACAGATTGACCAATCAGCTGCCTGAACACACAAATTTGTTGATTAAATGAGCCACGTCAGGAGGCTGCTGCTTGGTTGAAATAAAAACCTATTGCCACATGGCCCTTTGTGGCACATGTTTGACACCCCAGGCTTAGTCCGAATTAGGGTTGCAGGAAGGCTGGCGCACATCTCAGCCGACTCTGGGTGAGGGCAGAGTACACCCTAGACAGCTCGACAGGCCGTCGCAGGGCAGAACCAAGCTGACAGAAATGCAGTCCACTCTTGATGAAAGTCAGCAATGGTTCTTTTACAAGCCTCTCACCAGAGACAGAGAGGGACATGGCCGGCCTTTGATAACCCAAACTGCTTGTCAGCGGATTAAGTTAGCTTTTTCGCTTTCAAGGAATTAATTTTAATTACACAGTTTTATTTTTCTTTCTTTTTCTTTTCTCTTGAAGTAGTTTTAGTTATTTTATTTATGCTTTGTTTTCTTCGAACACCAATTATTCTCCATTTCAAAGCAAAACGCAGAGGGAACCAGCAGCATCCTGCTACTATCCATACGTCTCCAGCTAAGGTTTGTTTTTAGCATCATGGCAACTATCCAGCTTGTTCAGTGTGTTTAATTTTATTAAAATACAATAACATTTTATTCTGATTATTCTCATGGTTTACTTATGGTCATATAGTAGCATGGAATTTGCATGTTCATGCATGGGTTTCCTCTGGGTACTCCAGTTTCCTCCCACCATTCAAAGGCATGCACAGCAACCTAATTAGCTGTTTCAAACTGTCCCTGTGTGTGTGTGTGTGTGTGTGTGTGTGTGTGTGTGTGTGTGTGTGTGTGTGTGTGTGTGTGTATATTTACCATGCAAAAGCCTTATGAGTGTTCAAGGCGTATCCCACTCCACCTCGTTTCGGCTGAGATAGGCACTAGCCTCCCCATAACTCCACACAACTTGGACTCCATGACTGAATGAGTACTTATCCAGTCAAAGACTCTATAAAGTATATGCTCATATAAATCCAAACAGTACACATAGATCGATGGCGCCAAATCCTGTTCTTGGTGATCTACCTTCCCGAAGTTGTTCACGCCAACCCTACCCACCATAACAACTGACCATCCAGTCATCTCATCCAGACTTAAGAGCTGGAAATGAAGACTTAAATCGATGGTTGGATTTGTCCGATGGGCCCCATTATGGTTGGAGTTGAAACCTTTTGAAAGGTCGATCACCAGGATCAGGATTGGGCATCGATCAGATGGATACACAGACGAGCGGCTGGCCCAGAACACACACAGCTGTGGCTTTATGGTTGGAGAAGAAGCTTTGTGAAGGAAAAAAGGTTGGTGATTCGATTCCTGAACCAGCAGGAAAAATCTGTGGTGGTGGGAAAGTGAGACCCAACATTCATGGCTGTAGTAACCTTGAGCAAGACACCTAGCCCCCAACTGCTCTCTTTGCACTACAGTGTGTGCGTGCTCATTTTGGATGGATTAAATGCAAGAGTCAAAATTTCCCTGGAATTAATACACAATAGAATAAATTAAAAATAAGTACAATTAAAATGGTGGTAAAGCTGCTGGATCAGTGATCCTAAGGTTAGGGGTTCAAGCCCCACTGTCCATGGGTTGTCACTGCTGTCCCCCCCAGTGCAGCCAACTGGGTTATCAAAGGCCGGCTATGTCTCTCACTGTCTATGATGTGAAGCTGTAAAAGAACCATTGTTGATTTTCGACCCTGTGATGGCCTGGTGAGCTGTCCAGGGTGTACTCTGTCCCTGCCCGGAGTCAGCTGGGATGGGCGCCAGCCTCCCCGTGACCCTAATTAGGATTAAGCGGTTACAGAAAATGAATGAATGAATAAAATTAAAATAAATGCAATCTAGTAGTTCGTTCTGTTAGCGGACAGTGATTATAATAGTAGTCTGACAGGTTTGGCTACTTTTAGATGAACGACTGAGAATATAATAATGAAAAAGGATTTGTCCAGGGATACCTTTAATGTCCTCTCAGAATAACAGTGTGTGTGTGTTTGTGTATGTGTGTGTTGGAGACTGTCCCCATGTGTCAAATCTCTAATTATGGTTCACAGTTTTGAGTGACTGGTGGTTATTGCGTCAATGAATAATTTATGACTTCCTAAAAGGTTGGCCTATTTTTATCCATTTTTAATTTTCATCAACACTTGTGAAGAAAATCGCGCTTGATCCCGGCTGGTTAAATCAGGTAATTTCATGGCAATTTCATCTGGCGAATCCGTATGTCCATATTATGCAGATTCAAACTTTGTTGAGAATAGTTTCAAGCTAAAATAAAAAAAATACAGACCTAACAGTATTTCACTCACACATTCATTATAGCGACAAAGTGGCTCGGTGGGTGACTTTGCAAAGAAAGAAAGCCCTCGATGAGAAGGTGAAATCTGCATCAGGTAATCAGAGAACAGGGTGAAAAACGAAAATGACAAGTGCTGAATGGTTCCTGAAACTCCACCAGTGCTGCCTCAGTGTCTTGATTCTCCAGCCAAGATACTTTTAAAGAATTTATAAGAGCCTTTCAAACTATTCTATCACTTGAGGGGGGGGGGGGTCCTTGAAGCAGCCCACCCTCTGCGAGTTTAGGGTTCGTCCTCCCCCTTCCTTCTGACTTAAAAAAAAGAAAAAAGTGCTTTAATGAAGAAAAGAGAGAGGGATCCCTGTTTAAAAGAGAAAAGAAAATCACTGGAAGCCTCAGTAGTACATGGGAAACTGTGAGCAGTGTAAACACCAAGCGAGAAAGAAGGTAAAATACTAAAATAGTGCACAGGATTGCAAGCCTCGATGAAAGACTGTGCTTACTACTGGGGTTTTGTGCTTAAGATCAAAAAGTATGAGACATTGAAATAGAAATAAAGACAGAACAAGATTGCGAGAGGCAAATCAGACAAGCTCTCAAACAAGGCTGGGGCTTTGAACAGCTCCCCAGGGTGTCGAAGGCGGAGAGGAGCAGTTCGAAACATGTTCACCCCCCCATAGAGCTTTTCCACACTACAATAACCCCGAAATGGAGCCATCCAAGTGTACTAAGGGGAGAAAGGCGTGGTTACTGGGATACATCTTTGCATTTCAGCCCAGTTGGGAGCTCTGGATCTCAGCACCCCACCCCTCTGCTCGGCTCATCCCCTCCTTCTGTTATGGCTCATATGGCTGAGGCAGATTACCGCTCTAGAACAGGCTATTGTTTTGGCTGTGATGGTATAATCTGGTTGAAGTCTGGCAGGAGGAAAGCTGCAATGGCATGACTTGAAGATTTGAATTGTTTTTACTGTGTTGATTTCAATCATAGAATCCCTTTTAAGATTTATCACCCATAAGTTACTGATATTTAAATAAAATATAAACAAAGCATTATGAGTGCTTTCAAAAAAACAACAACTCATGAATACACAAGATGGCTTCCACACACGCATTATATGCTATGTGGGGATCCAGTTGGTTAAATGTCACATTGATCCTTTATGTGGCTGAAGCCAGCAGCACGACTACAGGCGCACTGAACCATTCGCCATCTGACGCGGCCATGGCAGGACATGGCAAGACAACAGATTGTATAATTCAATCAAAGACCTACTTCTTTTCCTTTCGGCTTTTCCCTTCAGGGGTCGCCACAGCAAACCATCCGCCTCCATCTCACCCTATCCTCTGCATCCTCTACTCTTACTCCAACTGCCTTCATGTCCTCCTTCACCACATCCATAAATCTTCTCTTTGGTCTTCCTCTCGGCCTTCTGCCTGGTCGTTCCAACCTCAGCATCAAAGAAAATTCAATCAAAGACCCAATCTGTGAAAAAAGGTTTAAAGGGTACATGTGGTGAATCTGTATTACTAGCGCTTTAAAAAGATCATGTATTTTTGCTATTTGTCAAGTACGGGCGAGTGTTTCCACAATGCTACCACGTACTACGAGACATGTACAGTGACAGTTACCTTCTTTGATGGCTGTTCCAGCTCTGGAAATGACACAAATTCATTGATTTATCCTACTGGCTGAGCTGCGTGCAGCAGATTCCAATCTAAGATAACACATTAATGGCCAATGCTGAGCTGTGTTGCCAGGAAAACGGTACAGTGCGAAGCAGACAGCTGAACAAGCAACAAGTGCAGAAATCGAAAATATGACATAACATGGACACAGGCCATACTCGTAACAAGTAGCATTTCCTTTCAGACGGTATTCTGTCGTCAGTGAAGACCACTTCAACCCGACTGGTTATCGGTGTGACCTCCAGGTAAAACTCCTTGGCATGAAGTCCAAGCTTTTACATCTAAAACCAGATGCTGTCCCTACGGAATTCCTTCATAAAGAGTCAAGGGATGATAACGGATAGGAGCAGCTCCTTGTCAAAAGGAGCCAGTAAACCATAAGAGCCTTTAGTATGAGGGACGTTTCATCACCTAAAATTTTGCTCACTGTTTGTTTACTTGTACTGGACAACCGACTCATCAATTCATGCCACATCCTGGGAAAATGGTTATTCCGCATTGGTTTAGCCCCCGATAGTAATCCACAGTATAAAATTACCAAGTACAGTGGTACCTCACCTTACAAAAGACCCAACAAACGAAAAATCCAGGTTACGAAACGCATTTACCTAAAATTTCCTTCTCTGGATTCGAAAAAAATTCACATTACAAAGCGCCATCTCAAAAATTCAAACAATGCGCAAGTTGCTTTCCCATTGGCTTTCTCCCGACATCCCGCCCCGCTGGCCTCCCAATGGCTAGGAGGGAGCTGCGTCTCCATAATACCCATGATGCAGCTCCCTCCCATTGGCTATTATGGAGCTACATCTCCAAAATACCCACGATGCTTTTCGTGTGCCTTCAACCCATTGTTCGTCACGGAGTTCTAACACGTGTAAAGGACAGAGTTACTGTTGTTTCATGAGTTTTTCGAGTGTGCTCATTGCAGCATTGCACACACACACACACACACACACACACACACACACACACACACACACGCACACACACACACACACACACACACACGCATGCACGTGTGATTTCCGCTGAAAGTGATTCCTGGTGCGAGTGAAAAGAAGAAGCGGGCTCGTGGCATGCGGTTGAGTGATATCGCAATGGAATATGGCCAAACCCGTCTTCCATCGGTACAATATTGAAGCAGAAGAAGGTCTTAAAAGGTATACTTTTATAATTTTTAAAGGGTTTAGGGGGTAGTATTGGGGGCCTTGGAACGAATCAGGTCTTTTACATGTAAAATGCAGCTCAACTTATGAAAAAAATCAGGTTACAAAACCACTTCTGGAACGGATTAATTTCATAAGGTGAGGTACCACTGTATAACGCTTTTTTTGGTCATCTATATTAAAATAAGATCTGTATAACTTCACCATATTACAGTTTACATAAATTGTACTGTAAGGATGATCTGTATTGGTACTGCTGACACAAAGGCACACAGCAGTCTTCAGGAAGTTTTCTGAGACAGTCACTGTTGGAACGAGATCATACACACTAGCTTATTTGAAGTTGTACGTTGTAGAGTTCTGTGAAAATAGTACAAAACAGAAATGACAACAGTGACGGAAGTGTTAATGGAAGTACGTCGACACCAGCTTCCTAACGGCATTCGTTCAGATCTGAGAATTTAGTGTGACTGGTGTGCAGAGTGCTGTAGTGGTTGGCACATCTGCCTCACAGCAAGAAGGCCTTGGGTTCGACTCAGAGCTTAGGTGTTTCTGTGTGGAGTTTGCATGTTCTCCCCGTGCTTGTGCGGGTTAAGGCTGGATCTCCGGTTTCCTCCCACAGTCCAAAAACATGCACAGAAGGTTAATTGACTGTTCCAAATCATTCCTACGTGTGAGTGTGAGTATGAATGGTTGTGTGAGTGTTAGCCCTGCGATGGCCTGGCGAGCTGTCCAGAGTGTACCCCACCCTCACCCAGAGTCGATGGTCCAGCTTCCTGCGACTCTAAATTAGGATTAAGCGGTTCAGAAAATGAATGATGAATGAATGAGATGCTCATGGTGTGGTAACAGTGTAAACAGAGGAGCTGTATAGTGGGTTTCCACATGATATTCACAGCTTAAAATGTGAATAGAAAAACAAGAGTATTGCATGTTTTGAGACTTACCAAAATCCCAATGATTAACTCTCAGTGTAAACAAAGTACAAAAACAAAACTAGCAAACAAAAATATAAAAAGCTCCCAAAAAAGTCATTCCAAGGCTCCAGATGTCCCAAATCTAGTGGCATAGGTCTTTTATTTAAGAATCGATGTCTCAGATCTGATTTAAAGCTCACTGCACATGCAAGACTCCAGTTGCATGAAATTGAAGAGTCTGTTGCCGGCAACTGAATATCTTGAAGAATGCCTTGTACAGGTACAAGCAACTGGATATCTTATAGCAATAAGCTCCCAAAGTTTTTGAGTGTTTAATTTCAGGCAACTTGAGATCCAACTGAACTGCCAGCAACTGAAATTCCTCATGTGCAGCATCCAGCAAACTGGATATTCAGACCCTTATGGCCAGTGGGGGGGCAGTTGGAGCCTAAAGGTTAGAGAAGAGGCTTTTCGACCGAAAGATCGCTGGTTTGATTCCCAAACCAGCAGGAACACATGTAGACATGTGTTGGTTGGGGGATTGAGCAGCACCTTCTCGTCCTCAACATTCATGGCTAAAGTAATCCTGAGCAAGGCACCTAACCCCCAACTGCTCACTGGGCCTACTGCTCCAATTGTGTGTGTGTGTGTGTGTGTGTGTGTGTGTGTGTGTGTGTGTGTGTGTGTGTGTGTGTGTGTGTGTTCTCTGCTTATGTGTGTGGGCTCACTCTGGATGGATTAAATGCAGAGCAAATAATTTCCCATTATGTAATCAATACAGTATATCAAAATCTAAAAAAAAAAGAAAAAAATCAAAACATTGTGTGCCGAGATACAAGAAACAAAAGGGCAGATCAGAGATGTGGTAAGATGTTGAGTTGTTGCCCCCTGCCTCAGTGCCCATACGTTGGGGTTCTCCCCGGTTGATGAAAGGGTAGCTTCCATACGCCTTCGGAGGGAGGAGGTCCTGACTGTTGTTTATGCACCAAATGACAGTTTTGCATACCCACCCTTCTTGGAGTCTTTAGGGGTGTGTTGGAGAACACTTTCCTGAGCGACTCCCTTGCTGTCTTGGGAAACTTCAACGGCCACGTGAGCAATGATAATGTGACCTGGAAGGGTGTGATCAGCAGGTACAGCCTCTTCGTTCTGAACCCGAATGGTGTGTCTTTATTGGACTTCTGTGCTCATTATGGTTTGTTCATCATGAACACTACGGTGCAGTGGTGGTCTAGTGGTATAAGGTGCCGGATCGCTGATCCAAAGGTTGGGGGTTCGAGTCCCACTCTCCACAAGGTTGTCTCTGTCCCCCCAGTGCAGCTAACTGGGTTATCAAAGGCCAGCCATGTCTCTCACTATCTATGGTGTGAGGCATGTAAAAGAACCATTGCTGACTTTCGACAAGAGTAGGCTGCAAAGCCGTCAGCGTGTTTCCGCCCTGCGATGGCCTGGCGAGCTGTCCAGGGTGTACTCTGCCCTCGCCCTGAGTTGGCTGGGATGGGCACCAGCCTCCCCGCGACCCTAATTAGGATGAAGCGGTTACAGAAAATGAATGAATGAATCATGAACACCATGTTCGAACATAAGAGTGTAAGGACAAGGATACCCTTGGCCGCAGTTCAATGATTGACTTTGTAGTCGTGTCACCAGACTTGCAGCCGTATGTTCTGGACACTTGGGTGAAGAAAGGAGCTGAGCTGTCAATTGATCGCCACCTGGTGATGCGGTTGCTCAGATGGCGAGGGAGGCTGCCCTCCAGACCTGGCAAGCCAAAGTGTAGGTTTAGGATCTCCTGGGAATATTTGGTGGAGTCTCTTGTCAGAGGGGCAAACACATCTCAAAGGAGGCTAGGGACATCTGAAAGGGCCATGTTTTGTGCCTCCATTATTGAGGCAGACCTGTGGCCAGAAGGTCATTGTTGCCTGTTGTGGCAGTGACCCCCAAACCCGGTATTGAACACCTGCAGTGAAGGGGACCGTCCAGCTGAAAAAGGAGGCATAGAGAGTCTTACTGTCCTGTGAAACTCCCAAGGCAGCACACAGGTACTGGCAGGCCAAACTTGCTATAGCCCAAACTGTCGTTGATGCACCATCTCAGGCTTGGGAGGAGTTCGGTGAGGGCCTTGAAAGTGACTATTGGTTGACCTTAAAAAGGTTCTGGACCACCATCCAGCGTGTCAGGAAAGGGAAAGCAGTTCTCCACAAATACTGTTTACAGTGGAACGTGACTTCAAATGTTATCGGGAGGTGGAAGGGATACTTCAAGGACCTCCTCAATCTCACCAACATGCCCTCTGTGGAGGAGTAAAACCCTGTGGGTTTGGGTGGGGGTCCACCGATCATTGCTGAGGCTGAGGCTGCCGACGTAGTAAAAAAGCTCCTCAGTGTCTGGGCTTCGGGACTGGATGAGATCCACCCTGAATATTTCAGTGCTCTGGATGTTGTAGGACTGTTTTGGTTGACATGTCTCTGCAACATCACATGGTCATTAGGGGCCGTACCTCTGGAATGGCAAGCCAGGGTGGTAGTTCCCCTTTTTAAAAAGGGGGACCTGAGGGTGTGTTCCAATTATCGTGAAATCACACTCCTCAATCTGCCTGGGGAAGTCTATGCAGGGGTGCTGGACAGGAGGATCCGGTCAATGGGTGAACTTTGAATTCAGGAGGAACAATGTGGTTTTTATGCTGGCTGCGGCTCACTCAACCAACTCTATACACTCTACAGTATTCTGAGGCATGGGAGTTTGCTCAATCTGTCCACATATGTTTTGTGGATTGGTCCTTTGGGCTATCTTGTGGGATGTGCTCCGGAATTACGGTGTATTGGATCCTTTGCTACAGGCCATTAGGTCTCTGTATCACCAGAGCCAGAGCTTGGTCCACATTGGTAACCAATTGCTGCAGCCTCTGCTGTAAAGCGGAGTTTGTACCAACCGGTCTGTCGTTGTGAAGAGGGAGCTTAGCCGCAAGGCAAAACTCTCAATTTAAAAGTCAATCAACATTACAACCCTCACCTATGGTCACAAACTTTGGGTAGTGACCAAAAAAACAAGATCAAGGGTACAAGCAGCTGAAATGAGATTTATTCGCAGTGGCTGGGCTCTCCTTTAGAGATAGGGTGAGAAGCTCAGTCATATGGGAGGAGCTCGGAGTAGAACTACTGCTCCTCCAAGTCGAGAGGAGCCAGTTCAGGTGACATCTGGTCAGAATGCCTCTTTAACACTTCTCTGTTGTGGTGTTTTAGGCATGTCCAACTGGCAAGAAACCCCAGGGTCGACCCAGAACAAGCCAGAGGGATTATGTCTCTCGGATGGTCTGGGAACCCCCCAGAAGAGCTGGAGGAAGTGGCTGAGGAGAGGAACGTCTGGACCTCATTGCTTATTCTGTTACCCCCACGATTCACCCTGTAATTAAGCAGCGGAAGATGATGATGATGGTGATGATGGTGATGTTACTCTTTGTTGCTGATGGTGAGGAAAATTAAGCACAAAGATCCCAATCAGGACTCAGATATTTTAATCCAGTGTCTGTGGACTTAAACTAGCAAAGAGTTTATGAATATGTTTGCCAGGTATTAGTGAAGGAAGGAAGAAATGAGAGACTTTCTAATTTGCATATCATGAATATTCATAATATGGTTAGAATGTCTTCATTGCAGTGAGGAGGCCCTGGGTTTGAATACCAGGTTCAGGCATTTTTATGTGGAGTTTGCCTTATCTCCCCCTCGTTCTGTGGGTTTCCTACAGGTAATCCAGTTTCCTCCCACAGTCCAAGCATGTGTGTTGCCCTGAAATGGACTGGTGAGGTGTTTAGAGTGTACCCTGTATGCAGTTTCCTCTGACAGTCCAAATACATGCACATTAGACTAACTGGCTGTTCCTAATTGCCCCTAGGTATGATTATGAGTAGTTGTGTGTGTGTGTCTGGCGAAGATATATCTTGCCTTGTTGGCTGAGATAGGCTCCATCCTCCTCACAACTCCTCACAACCCTAGTAGGAATAAATGGTTTGGCATATGAATGATTAGAAATCATGGGATTGGTTTAAAGTGTACAGATATTGTTACAAAATTCTTAGCAGTTTCCAGCTGATGTTTTGCCTTCAGAAAGGCAACAGATTTCGTTTCTGGGATTACAGGATTGGAACCTGATGTCATCACAAAGGCTCTTGAAGGTCATCGAGCTGAATGTTTGACCTGCTGTGCTTTCTGAGATGCTTTTCTGCACATTCCAGATGCTGTTTCTCATGGTTTCTTTTACTCATTATTTCTTTGCAGGGCACCAATTTGAGGAAACTATAGATATTGATGGGGCATGGTGGTGTAGTGGTTATCATGCTTCCACCACAGAAAGAAGTCTTGGGTTCGAGCCCTGTGGTCTGCAAGAATTTTTCTGTGTGAAGTTTACATGTTGCATTGGATTCTTTTTTGGCTTCTTCCCACAGTCCAAATACATGCACACTGGGCTTATTGACTGTTTTGGATTGGTCTAAAGCAGTGGTCCCCAAACTACGGCCTGTGGGCCGGATATGGCCCACCTCCACATTTGGCCCGGCCCCCTGAACAATACCAGAGACGCATTATGATTACTTTTTTTTAGTCTGGCCACGCAATCAAGACTAATACACGCCTAGAACATGACATTCTATTCCATCCTTCTGCTGTCTGCGCCCCTATCTGAGCCCCCTAGAAATAAAAATCTTAGACTTCCCCTGTCAAATAGAACAGAATAATGGTGAAAAGGTTATGGGAGAGAAAAATTGATTCAGAATTCAGGGTATTTAACCTGCAGTGGACAAACAGTTTTTTTGTTGTTGTTGTTGTTCAATGCAAAGAAAATGTTGTTGGTATCATCTGTCAAGAGGCATTGGCGGTATTCAACAAATATAACCTGTGCTGACACTCTGAATCCCGTCACAAAGATCGAGTATGATCGCTTGCAAAGCCAAATGCATGTAGACAAACTCTCAAAGCTAAAAACTGGACTGTGAGCTCAGGAGAATACAGTTGTACGCCAGGCTCGGCTGAACGAGTCATCTGTTCGGGCAGCTTTCAAGTTGCTCAACTGATTGCAAACACCGTTTTTTAATTTTATTTTACCGTAATCGACCCCCCCCCCCAGTGTTTTTGATCTTACGTCTAATAACCGCCCATGTGTACTGGGAGCAAAAAGATCAAACTTACCAATTTTATTTGATCATTCTCTGTAATAGTAAAATGAGGCGTTCACTGCCTGTAAAAGTGAGTTTACACGGTAGTTCAAGACCCCCTGCAACTGGGGAATGTCTATAATGTTCATCAGTAACAACACATTTGATCGTTCCACCGTGCTTTAAAAAAACAGGAAAATATTTTGCTGTGTTCTCTTGGTAAATGTCCAACAACTGATGAACCATTAGGAACTGCTACAGCAAAACTATGGGATGCTCTGAATGAATTGGAGCGATGAGCCAGATATGGACCAATCAGAAAGTGATGACCAGTATTTTTCACCCAATTCTCCTGTTCACACACATCATAAATTTAAAGATGTTCCTGGCCATGTGCTTGTTTGTGTTAATTGGTTCAACGTGCCATGTGCTAAAGTTGACATTTATGTTGATTGGCTCGATTTTACATCTGGGAATAAATATTTAAATAGGGAGGGAAAATTAAAGGGTCTTTTTTTTTAATTATGCTGTTTTCTGTTTATTTTCAGCTTTCATGTAAGTAATTTGGTTGATACAAAAAAAATGAATAACACAAATACCAGTAAAACTTTTTTATTGTTCTGTTATTACTCATGTTTTCCACCTCAATGCTAATAAGCACTTAACGTTCCACTCCACTGGCAACATTTTAATAAGCACCCACCCACTCCAATTTTTTAAGCGCCCTGGGCACTTATCATGTTGATTATGGTATTTTTTTTTTTTTTAATATTTTATTTCCTGACTTTTTTCTGTGAAGCTTCCAGGAAGGGTTACTAATATTTGGTTATGTATGGCTTACTGGAAAACAATAAATGTTTATGTTTAGGCAGCCCTGCGATCATCACACTTTTTCTGTTACAAACTGACCTTGGCCCCCCATCAAAGAAGGGAAAAGTTATGTGGCCCTCGCAGGAAAAAGTTTGGAGACACCCTGGTCGAAAGTGTGAATTCATTCAATCATTTTTAGATACTGAATCCTAGGGTTCTGGAGAGGCTGGCACCTATCTCAGCCAACTCTGGTCGGGGGCAGTGTACACTCTGGACAGCTTGCCAGCTCATCACAGGGCCAACGCTCACACAACCATTTACCCACACATTCACATGTAAGGGAGATTTGTAACACCCAGTTAGCCTCCTTGCGCAAGTGCATGCTTTTGGACTGTGGGAGGAAACCGGAGTACCAGAAGGAAAACGAAGCCTTCTTGCTGTGAGGCGGACGTGCTAACCACTACGCCACCGTGACCCCCAGGTGTGAATGTTAGAGTGAATGGTTGTTTGTCTGTGTTGGCAAGCTGTTCAGTGTGTACACCACCTACACCTGGGCTCAGCTGGAGTTGGTTTTAGCATCCTCTTGACCCTAAACGGTGTATTAATATAAGCAATGAATGCTGAACTGGCTGTGAAAATCTCAGGAGATCAGAAGTTTCTGAAATACTCAAACCAGTCCATCTGGTACCATTATGGTAACTATACCATAGTCAAAGATATCGAGAGCTCATCCACTCAACTCTGAGGTTTGATGTGTACATAAACTAAAGGTCTTGAACTGCATCTGTAAGATTTTATGTATTTAGCTGTTGATGTTTGATGGACAGATTGGATAATTGCATGACTGAGCAGGTGTACAGGCATTCCTGTTCAAGTGTTCACACACACACACATACACACACACACACACACACACATACACACACTTCAAAGGCAAATAAAAAACATAAAAGATAATTAATTTATTATTTCTACACATGAATCTTAGAGAGACAAGAGATGTGGTGCTAAAGTTTGGTGGTAGCCCAGCCCCATTCGAACACCTTGTGCTTGAAGAACTGGTTGCAGCAAGATAAAGCTACAGCACGGACAGCTCGAAGGTCATTGGAAGTGCTGAGGGAAATGATTCCAAATCTGGTAATCTCATTGGGTGGCGATGTTTAGTGCTGGTCTGTTTCCCTGACCCATCCTCTTGTGATTTTTTTTTCTCTGTGCAGCTACCTTACATCCACCCCAAACTCTTGAAGCCTTTAAGCTTCAGTAGCAGATAGCCGCTGTTCCACTTGACACGACCCGTCAAGACATGTCAGATTTCACAAATCCCCTCGAGGAGTATATAAACAATGACAACCACCATTTTAAGGATGATCACCTTTAAAACATGATGTATTAAATCTGGGTGGCATAGTGTTTAGCACATCCGCTGCACAACAGAGAAGGTCCTGTTTTCAAGTCGTGTGTGTGTGTGTGTGTGGAGTTGGCATGTTCTTGCGTTGGGTTTCTCTAGGTATTGTGGTTTCCTCCTACAGTCCAGACACATGCACATGCAGATAACAGGCTGTTCCAAATTACTCCTGTAGTTGTGAGTGTGAATACAAGTGTTAGTGTGTGTGTGTGTGTGTGTGTGTGTGTGTGTGTGTGTGTGTGTGTGTGTGGACCCTGCAATGGCCTTCACCCAGTATCAGCTGAGATAGGCTGCAGCCTCCTCATGATCCTATGAGTATTAAGCAGTCTGTGCAAATAATAATATGGTTATTTTTTATGATTGTTTTCTTATTTACCTTTAACATGTCTGATGCTTTATTGGGTCACCCTGTTCTTTATATTATAGTAATTCAATTACTGGATATAATATCCATAAGCTGCCACAGCAGTATTAATACATGAAAAACTCAAAAGAAAGTACAGTGGTACCTCACCTTACGAAATTAATCCGTTCCAGAGCTTTTTTCTTAACCTGGATTTTTCGTAAATGGAACTGCATTTTACATGTAAAATGTGTGATTCGTTCCAAGGCTCCCAATACTACCCCCTAAACCCTTTAAAAATTATAAAAGTATACCTTTTAAGGCCTCCGTCTGATTCAATATCGTACCAATGGTAGACGGGTTTGGCCATATTCCTTTGCGATATCACTCCACCGCAAGCCACGAGCCCGCTTCTTCTTTTCACGCGCACCGGAAATCACACGCGCATGCGTGTGTGTGTGTGCATGTGTGTGCACACGTGTGTGTGCGCGCGCGCGTGTGTGTGTGCGCGCGCGCGTGTGTTGACCGTGTCTTCTTAGCAGATTTATTATCTTACAAATGTTTATGGAGGGTTAAAAGCCCGAGTCAAAAAATAAAGTAATGAGCACACTCATGAAACAACAGTAACTCTGTCCTTCACACAAAAAGCATTATGGGAGATGCAGCTCCATAATAGTCAATGGGAGGGAGCTGCATCATCTCTCCCAGCCAATGGGAGGCCAGCGGGGTGGGATGTTGGGAGATAAGCCAATGAGAGGGAGCTGCGTCATCCCTCCTAGCCAATGGGAGGCCAGCGGGGCGGGATGTTGGGAGATAAGCCAATGAGAGGGAGCTGCGTCATCCCTCCTAGCCAATGGGAGGCCAGCGGGGCGGGATGTTGGAAGATAGTCAATGGGAGCTCAGCTCGGGCATTGTTTGAATGGCGCGTTTGAATGTTTGAATGGCACGTTTGGTGCGTTTCGTAAGGAGAACTTGTTTCGTATACAGAGACAAAAAAAAAAAATTTGGAAAATGTTTTTCGTAACGTGGATTTTTCGTTTGCTGCGACTATTGTAAGGTGAGGTACCACTGTACAGTATTTAAGATTTTTTACTCCTCAGAGCCAGAACAACATAGTCAGTGCAATTTTCCACAGACAAAATCTAGATTCAAAATGTAAATAGTGTTCAGAAAATTACACTTAAATATACACACTTCTTTATACCAACCATGTTTAAGTTATTCATGATTGTTTTTTAGGCAAATATACTGTATTCACCCACCACATCTAAAAAAACCCGCAGAAAACTGCTATCTGCATTCTAAAAATGGAGCAGCAGATAACAGGCGTAGGGGAAGATCTGACGAGAGAGAGAGAGAGAGAGAGAATGGATTTCCTGAGTCGGGATGACAAAAGTAAACAGAAAAAAAAAAAAGATATTAAAGATATGGAGAAGGATCTGGGAGAAGATGGGAGTATGGGATCTTAGAGCTGGAGGAAAGAAGTAGAGAGGAAGGAAGGGAAGGAGGGATGGAGGGAGGAGAGGAGGGATGGAGGAAGGCTTTCCCACAGAGACGTCATGTTTGTGCTGCTTCCTTCTCGCTCGATCTCATTCACTCACACTCATACGGCGTGCTGCACTCTCTCACACACACACACACACACACACACACACACACACTAGACTGGTGAGTATTCGACAAGCATTCCGCTCTCTCTCTCTCTCTCTCTCTCTCTCTCTCTCTCTCGCTCGCTCTCATATTCACACATATCCAATCACACAGCCTGATTCAGAGCCACACAAAGTGGTGTTGCATGAGGAGGAGAAAGTAAGTGTCAGAGCACAAAGAGACAGGAAAGTGAGGCATGGAATACAGAAGGAAGACGTGAATCTAGACAAGCAGAGACACAGCAAGGACACAAGTCACGTCTCAGGACACTCAGGTAAGATCTCCCTCTGATCTCACCTCAACATCTCACTCTCATTCCAACAACATGATATCTCCTACCTGTATGCAGGTACTTTGGATTCTCTGCGCTCATCTCTCGCAGAGGAAGTGAGTTGTTGGAGATTAAACAGGGCTAGGATTCACTTTTAGAAGAGCCAGAGGCAGAATCCTTTTTTTTTTTTTTTTTCTTTTTTCTTTTTTAATTCCACTGTGGAAAATAAGCATTTAAAATAAGCAGGTGTAAATGAAATTATGTGCATCCCTTCTATGAGCGTGTGAGGATTTAATGAAGAGATAATGGGATTTTTAAAATACATACTACACTTACATTTCCTAGAGAGATTCCTAGAAAGTACTTTGTAGTGTTTGAGCATAAACTGTGAACTGAGTATTTATTATTTATGTGTTTATTTTTTATTTTTTTGAAAGTGAACACACACACACACACACACACACACACACACACACACACACACACACACACACACACACACACACACACATAGAATATGAAAATGATTACCCTACATATTACTGTAAAACAGCAATATCATTTCATGTACAGCATAATAAAATCCAGAATATTTATAAATAAATAAAAAAAGATACAGGGTAGTGGTGGTCTAGTGGTATAGGTCGCTGGCTCGCAGATCCAAAGGTTGAGGGTTCGAGTCCCACTCTGCACAAGGTCCCCCCCCCAGTGGAGCCAGGTCCCTACACTGTCCCCCCCCCCAGTGGAGCTAACTGGGTTATCAAAGGTGGGCCATGTCTCTCACTGTCTATGGTGTGAGGCATGTAAAAGAACCATTGCTGACTTTCGGCAAGAGTAGGCCTGGCGAGCTGTCCAGGGTGTACTCTGCCCTCACCCGAAGTTGGCTGGGATGGGCACCAGCCTCCCCGCGACCCTAATTAGGATTAAGTGGGTACAGAAAATGAACTGAACTGATGAAAAAAGATACAAAGGCATTGTGGGTGGCATATGCGCCTCAACGCCAGAAGGTTCTGGGTTTGAGTCCCGGGCTTGTGTGGAGTTTGCATGTTCTTCCGGTGCCTACATGTGTTTCCTCAGAGTATTTTGGTTTCCTTCCACAGTCAAAGGACATACACATCAGGCTATTAGGCTAATTGGCTGTTTCAAATTGTCCCTAGGTGTGAGAGTGAGTCAGAATGGTTGTGTGTGTTGGCCCTGTGATGGTCTAGGTCAAACATGGGGATTGTAGGTGTAAAGTTCTGGCAACTATATTATGGATGATTATAACATAACATTTAGAAGCGATAATAATAGTAGTAGTGAGGCGGCACGGTGGACAGCATATCCGCCGCACAGCAAGAAGGCCTGGTTTCGATTCCCAGGTCAGGTGTTTGTGTGTGGCGTTTGCATGTTCTTACCCTGCTTGCAAAAACGTGCACAGGAGCTAATTGGCTGTTCCAAATCACCTCTAGGTGTGAGTGTTGGGTCTGTGATGGGCACCAGCCTCCCTCGACCCTAATTAGGATTAATCAGCTTTGAAAATGAACGAATGATAACGATAAAAATAACAATCTATAAAAGCTGATGTTTTGAAGCAATCAGTGATTCATCCGTCCGTGGATTCAGTATCTCCTCACAATATCCATCAGGGCTGCATGGAAACTGGGGCTAATCCCAGCTGACATCGAGAGAGAAAGTGCGAAGCTAACATAGACCGAAACAACCAGGTACTTACATTCACAACCAATGGATGAATGAAGATAGCCAGTTGACCTAATGTGGACGGTTTTGGGTGGGTGGAGGAAACCAGAGAACCCTGAGGAACCCACGCAAGCACGGAGGAGACATAAACGCCACGCAGAAAGGCACATGGCTGATGTTTAAATCCCAAGTCTTATTGCTGTGGGGGGACAATGTGTACCCCTGATCCATGCTTACCCCCATCTATCCACCCATCAAGAAAATAAAGGAAGGATTGATTGATTTTCTTCTCAAAACCTCTTGATGCAGTTAAATGTCAAGTAAAGAGTGTAGAGGTTTATGTATTTTTATTATTATTATTATTATTATTATTTTTCACTCATTTTTCATAACCGCTTAATCTTAATTAGGGTTGCGGGAGGCTGGTGCCCATCTCAGTCGACTCATGGCGAGGGTGGGGTACACCCTGGAGCAGCTTCGCCAGGCCAATACAGTGCGTTTTTATATATATATATATATATATATATATATATATATATATATATATATATATATTTATTTTTTTATTTTTTATTTTTTATTTTTTTTCGTAATTGATGGAAATTTTCTGTTTTTACAAACACAGTGAAGTCATTCTAGGAGTACTGAACAAAAATCGGAAAACTTGTATCCTTAAAGCAAAGATAAATATCCTATAAAAAACTTTTATTCTTCTTACCTGAAGACTTTAATAAATAGTTTTATCTAAATTTATTTTATCCACTCATTTTATAAGTTGCTTAATCCTAATTAGAGTTGCGAGGAGGCTGCTGCTCATCTCAGCCGACTCTGGGCGAGGACAAGGTAGACCCTGAACAGCTCGCCAAGCCAGCGCAGGGACAAAACACATACAACCATTCAGTCCTACACTCGCCTCGGAACATCTGGAACCGCTTACTGTGCATGTTTTTGGATTGTAGAAAGAAACCAGAGTACTCGGAGGAAACCCACACAAGTACAGGGAGAACTATCCACACAGAAATGGACCGAGCCTGGGAACCAAACCTAGACCTTCCCGCTGTGAGAGGAACATGCTAACCGCTGCACCACCGTGTCGCCGTTACTTATTTATTTATTTATTCATTTGTTCATTAATGTTTTAATTTATCATCAGTTTGTTTTTTTTGTGATTCAGTCATAACGGGGCAGTGGTGGTCTAGTGGTATAAGGCGCCGGATCGCTGATCCAAAGGTTGGGGGTTTGAGTCCCACTCTCCACAAGGTTGTCACTGTCACCCCCCCAGTGGAGCTAACTGGGTTATCAAAGGCGGGCCATGTCTCTCACTGTCTATGGTGTGAGGCATGTAAAAGAACCATTGCTGACTTTCGGCAAGAGTAGGCTGCAAAGCCGTCAGTGTGTTTCCGCCCTGTGATGGCTTGGCGAGCTGTCCAGGGTGTACTCTGCCCTCACCCGAAGTTGGCTGGGATGGGCACCAGCCTCCCCGCGACCCTAATTAGGATTAAGTGGGTACAGAAAATGAACTGAACTGATGAAAAAAGATACAAAGGCATTGTGGGTGGCATATGCGCCTCAACGCCAGAAGGTTCTGGGTTTGAGTCCCGGGCTTGTGTGGAGTTTGCATGTTCTTCCGGTGCCTACATGTGTTTCCTCAGAGTATTTTGGTTTCCTTCCACAGTCAAAGGACATACACATCAGGCTATTAGGCTAATTGGCTGTTTCAAATTGTCCCTAGGTGTGAGAGTGAGTCAGAATGGTTGTGTGTGTTGGCCCTGTGATGGTCTAGGTCAAACATGGGGATTGTAGGTGTAAAGTTCTGGCAACTATATTATGGATGATTATAACATAACATTTAGAAGCGATAATAATAGTAGTAGTGAGGCGGCACGGTGGACAGCATATCCGCCGCACAGCAAGAAGGCCTGGTTTCGATTCCCAGGTCAGGTGTTTGTGTGTGGCGTTTGCATGTTCTTACCCTGCTTGCGAAACGTGCACAGGAGCTAATTGGCTGTTCCAAATCACCTCTAGGTGTGAGTGTTGGGTCTGTGATGGGCACCAGCCTCCCTCGACCCTAATTAGGATTAATCAGCTTTGAAAATGAACGAATGATAACGATAAAAATAACAATCTATAAAAGCTGATGTTTTGAAGCAATCAGTGATTCATCCGTCCGTGGATTCAGTATCTCCTCACAATATCCATCAGGGCTGCATGGAAACTGGGGCTAATCCCAGCTGACATCGAGAGAGAAAGTGCGAAGCTAACATAGACCGAAACAACCAGGTACTTACATTCACAACCAATGGATGAATGAAGATAGCCAGTTGACCTAATGTGGACGGTTTTGGGTGGGTGGAGGAAACCAGAGAACCCTGAGGAACCCACGCAAGCACGGAGGAGACATAAACGCCACGCAGAAAGGCACATGGCTGATGTTTAAATCCCAAGTCTTATTGCTGTGGGGGGACAATGTGTACCCCTGATCCATGCTTACCCCCATCTATCCACCCATCAAGAAAATAAAGGAAGGATTGATTGATTTTCTTCTCAAAACCTCTTGATGCAGTTAAATGTCAAGTAAAGAGTGTAGAGGTTTATGTATTTTTATTATTATTATTATTATTATTATTTTTTCACTCATTTTTCATAACCGCTTAATCTTAATTAGGGTTGCGGGGAGGCTGGTGCCCATCTCAGTCGACTGCGGGCGAGGGTGGGGTACACCCTGGAACGCTCGCCAGGCCAATACAGTGCACGTTTTTATATATATATATATATATATATATATATATATATATATATATATATATATATATATATATATTTATTTTTATTTTTTATTTTTATTTTTTTCGTAATTGATGGAAATTTTCTGTTTTACAAACACAGTGAAGTCATTCTAGGAGTACTGAACAAAAATCGGAAAACTTGTATCCTTAAAGCAAAGATAAATATCCTATAAAAACTTTTATTCTTCTTACCTGAAGACTTTAATAAATAGTTTTATCTAAATTTATTTTATCCACTCATTTTATAAGTTGCTTAATCCTAATTAGAGTTGCGAGGAGGCTGCTGCTCATCTCAGCCGACTCTGGGCGAGGACAAGGTAGACCCTGAACAGCTCGCCAAGCCAGCGCAGGGACAAAACACATACAACCATTCAGTCCTACACTCGCCTCGGAACATCTGGAACCGCTTACTGTGCATGTTTTTGGATTGTAGAAAGAAACCAGAGTACTCGGAGGAAACCCACACAAGTACAGGGAGAACTATCCACACAGAAATGGACCGAGCCTGGGAACCAAACCTAGACCTTCCCGCTGTGAGAGGAACATGCTAACCGCTGCACCACCGTGTCGCCGTTACTTATTTATTTATTTATTCATTTGTTCATTAATGTTTTAATTTATCATCAGTTTGTTTTTTTTGTGATTCAGTCATAACGGGGCAGTGGTGGTCTAGTGGTATAAGGCGCCGGATCGCTGATCCAAAGGTTGGGGGTTTGAGTCCCACTCTCCACAAGGTTGTCACTGTCACCCCCCCCCCAGTGCAGCCAACTGGGTTATCAAAGGCCGGCCATGTCTCTCACTGTCTATGGTGTGAGGCATGTAAAAGAACCATTGCTGACTTTCGGCAAGAGTAGGCTGCAAAGCCGTCAGTGTGTTTCCGCCCTGTGATGGCTTGGCGAGCTGTCCAGGGTGTACTGCCCTCGCCGTGAGTTGGCTGGGATGGGCACCAGCCTCCCCGCGACCCTAATTAGGATGAAGCGGTTACAGAAAATGAACTGAACTGATTCAGTCATTGACTATACAATAACTTTCTACATACAATAATATCTGGTACAGGAACTCAGGCACATTTTGTGATGAAAAGAGGATTGTGGCGAGGCGACATATGGAAATTTACCTATCTGACTTGTCTATTGTAATGTTCTGTCTTCATAAAATGACATGAGTAAATAAATAAATAAATCACATGAAAAGAAAAACGCAAAGATAACAAAAGTTAAGAGAAACATGAACTCCAGAACTGACCTCAGGGAGGAAGTGCATCATGTGATGGAAATGGAAATGTCATGTAAATATCAGTTGACTGTAAACATGAGGTAATAATGCTTTTAGAGTACACACAACACTTAAAAGCAGAATAGCTTCACCACTTTTTGCTTGAACGTTGTTCTATTGGTAACAGATGAACAGGTTCGAATTACCAGATTTCGGCCTTTTTAGTGGAACAGAGGGAGCGAGGGGAAAAAAGTGTTGCAGGGGCGGAGAGGGGTGCAGAGTGGGCGGGGAGGGGGGATGCAGAGGGGGCGAGGGGTACAAATGGCGGGGGGGGGGGGTGTGTGTGTACATTCCTCACTGAACAACGCTATCAGGTTTCAGTGTATATGGCTCAGAGTGTACTGAAGAAGCGACACGAAGAAAGAAGAAAACAGGTGTTTAGACCTGGTTGTGTTTTGTATTGTTTTGTTTTGTTTAGTTTTTCTAGGTCGTTGACTCTTTCACGGTCACTTCAGTGCAGTGACGCATTCGGGCGCGTCAGTGGACTTTAAGGCTTTAATAAGATGGAGAAGTAAATTATAAATAACAGGATTTATGAGCAGGGAAGTGCTTTAGGAGGGCAACATAATCAGAGAGAGAGAGAGAGAGTTTGAGAGAGAGAGACTGTGTGTGTGTGTGTGTGTGTGTGTGTGTGTGTGTGTGTGTGTGGGTGTGTGTGTGTATCAGATGTAAATTGTTGATGTAAACCTTAGCAGGAGAGGCTCATTAACAAACAGCACACATCGTTGGAATTAACTCGGTCACCTGACACTCAGCCATCAGTCTATAACTGCATCACAGAACTTTTTCTGGACCCCTCGGATTTAACCACCACCTCCGAACATGGAAAGATAACTTCAAACCACCTGCTGCGGTGGAGTATTGATTTTCTCCTCATTATTAATGATAAACAGTTAAAGAACAGCAATAAATTCACGATTGATATTTACCGAGCTTGTCGAGGGTGGTGTAGTGGTTAGCACATCCACCTCACAACAAGAAGGTCCTGGGTTCCATTCTCAGACCCGGGTGTTTCTGTGTGGAGTTTTGCATGTTCTCTCAGTACTTGTGTGGGTTTCCTCCTACAATCCAAAAACCTTCGCATTAGTCTAACTGGCTGTTCTAAATTTCCCCCCAGGTGTGAGTGTGTCAAGGTGTACCTTTGCTTATTGTCGGCTGAGATAGGCTCCAGCCTCCCCGTGGCCCTTGTAAGGTTAGACCATTCTGTAAATGAATGAGTGAACTTGTATAAGCACTTCCGTCTGAAAGAAAGAAGGTCCTGGGTTTGAGTCCCGCACTCAGTGAGGGCATTTCTGTGTTTCTTGTGGGGAATACCGCTTGGTGCTCCAGTTTCCTCCGACAGTCCAAAAACAAACACATTAAGCTAATTGGCTGTTCAGGATTCAAATTTGGGAAACGGCCTTATAAAGAGAGACGTGTATTTACTCTTATTCTTACAATTGGGCAGTCAAGGGTTAAGAGTCTTGTTCAACGCTCAGATTGCCCCTAAGTGTGAGTGTAATTGTGTGCTTAGGCCTTCACCCAGTTTGGCTAAAATAGGCTCCATCTTCATTGTGACCCTAGAAGTAAGTGGCTCAGCAAATGATTGAACAAACAGTCTTGGACACCTTGTGTACTTCAGGACAAAGAATTTTTTCATCCATTCATTTTCTATGCCGCTTATTAATAAGTAGGGGGCCGGTGGCATAGTGGTTAGCATGCTGTGCTAATGATCGGGAGGTTGTGTGTTCAAATCCCAGTGAAACCCTCACTGTTGCTAAGACCCCTGGGTAAGGTCTCAACCACAAGTGTACTGAGAAGGTAACCTGCGATGGGCTAGCGTCCCATCCGGGACGAGTTGAACTCCTAGTCGCTTCACGCTATGGAAACCGAGGATAAGCATGGGTCCGATGAGCCGCTATGGCTCGGGTGGAAAAAGCCCAAAGGACTTTAACTTTATTTCTACGTAGGGTTATGGGGAGGCTGGTACCCATTTCAGCCAACTATGTGAGAAGGCAGGGTGCACCCTGAACAGCTCACCAAGCCATTGTAGGACCAAAACATACATTAATTTACACTCACTCTTGGGTGCGATTTTGGAACAGCTAATTAGCCTCCAGTGCATGTTTTTGGACTGTGAGAGAAAACCAAAGTGTCCGGAAGAAAACCACACAAGCACGGAGAGAATATTCAAACATCACACAGAAATGCCCGTGTCTGGGGATCTAACACGGTGGCCTGGTGGTAGAGCGCTGGATCCCAAGTTACTGATCCCAAGGTTAGGGGTTCAAGCGTGAAAGGCTTTTCAGTGCTGTCCCCTCAGTACAGCTAAATGGGTTATCAGAGACACCATTGCTGACTTTCTTAACGAGGGGCTGCATAGCCATCAGCCTGTTTCTGCCCTGTGATGGCCTGGGGAGATGTGCAGGGTGTACTTTGCCCTCACCCAGAGTTGGCTGAGAAGGGTGCCAGCCTTACCACGACCCTAATTAAGAATAAGCGGTTCAGAAACTACATGGATAGATTTAAAGAAGCTGATTCTGTCTATTTTTTTTTTTTTTTTTTGCATCACCTGCTGTCCATGAGATATATTCATGATCACTAACAATCGCCACAACCTTTTTAAGCTTGAGCTTCATTTTGTTTTATAGTGAGATATATACTTGGATAAATTCTGGCAGTATACATAGTTTATTTATGCAGTGTTTAGTTTACAGTACAGTGGAACCTCACCTTACAATAGTCCCAGCAAACGAAAAATCCATGTTACAAAAAACATTTTCCAAAATTTTTCGTCTCTGTATACGAAACAAGTTCTTATGAAACGTGCCAAATGCGCCATTCAAACATTCAAACAATGCACGGGCTGCTCTCCCATTGACTATCGTCCAACATTCCTCCCCGCTGGCCTCCCATTGGCTATAAGGGATGATGCAGCTCCCTCCCATTGGCTATTATGGAGCTGCATCTCCCATAATGCTTTTCGTGTAAAGGACAGAGTTACTGTTGTTTCATGAGTTTTTGAGTGTGCTCATTGCTTTTAACCTTCCATAAACATTTATAAGATTATAACTCTGCTAAGAAGACATGGTCCACATGCGCGCGCACGCACACACACACACACACACACACACACACACACACACACACACACACACGCATGTGAGTTCCGGTGCGAGTGAAAAGAAGAAGCGGGCTCGTGGCATGCGGTTGAGTGATATCGCAAAGGAATATGGCCAAACCCGTCTACCATCAGTACGATATTGAAGCAGAAGGAGGCCTTAAAAGGTATACCTTTATCATTTTTACAGGGTTTAGGGGGTAGTATTGGGGCCTTGGAACGAATCACACGTTTTACTTGTAAAATCCGGTTCAATTTACGAAAAATCCAGGTTACGAAAAAGGCTCTGGAACGGATTAATTTTGTAAGGTGAGGTACCACTGTATTTTGAACAGAGTCCTGGTGGACAGCAAGCATGTTCAGGTACGGGCCAAAACAACTCATCTGAGATCATCTGACAGAAAAAAAAAAAAAATGGAATGTGTTGCATACAAAACATTTCATACTCCTCATACACTCACTCATTTATTTGCAGAACTACTTAATCCTACTACGGTTGCGGGGAGGCTGGAGCCTATCTCAGCCGACACTGGGTGAAGGTGGAGTACAAGGTGGACAACTCGAAAGGCTGATTTAAACTAGCTCTATAATTGTCTACTTGTTTATTCAGCCGGCTCTGTGCTCTCCATGCTCGGGGGATTTTTGTGAGTTCTCTACACACTTTACGAGCACATTTTCTGCCCTACATAGCCTTTAGCCATCTTTCTTACGGTTTCTTCTTTCATTTATATACAGCTCTGATTTGGGCTCAGCAAGCAGACTGATCAGTGTAAAAGGTTAGAAATATTTGAGATGATGATGATGATGATGATGATGATGATAATAATAGAGTCCTGTGATGGCCTGACAAGCTGTCCCCTGTGTGCCCCATCCTTGCCCAGGGTTGAGTGAGATGGTCACCAGCCTTCCTGTGTCCATAATTAGGATTAAGCGGTTCAGAAAATTAATGGATGAATTATTATTATCATCATCATCATCATCATCATCATCATCATCATCATCATCATCATCATTATTATTATTATTATTAATAATAATTAAAAAAAAAATAATAATAATTAAATAAGTTGCTGAATCATGTCTTACTAAGGTCATGTGGAGGCTGGAGCCTCTCTCAGCTGACACTGATTAAAGGTAGGGTACACCCTGAACAGCCTACCAATCCATCGCAGGTCAGCACACACACTCGCAACCATTCACACTCACACCGAGGACCAATTTGGAACGGACAAATAGAATAACGTGAATGTCTTTGGACTTTGGATTGTGGGAGGAAACCCCGAGTACAAGGAGGAAACCCACACAAGCACTAGGAAAACATGCAAGTGTCCTCACCAAGCCTGGTGCTAAACAAAACACACACAAAAACCACTGCACTATTATAACTGTTGTTGTTGTTGTTGTTGTTGTTGTTGTGGTGGTGGTGGTGGTTGTTGTTTTATCAGAAGTCTTGACGTACTTCTGAAAACATTGGGTCAACAAACTCTGGTTGAAATCTGGCAAGAAGTAGGAAAAAGGAAAGTCTTGAAAATAATACTTCTTGTCAAATTCGAGGATTTCGTTTTGCATTATTTTTCTGCCATAATGAAGTAATTAGGGTGAGAAAGCATTCAAATTAATTATCAATTAACACAGAATACATAATGACCCTGAGTTAATGTGTCTCCCAAATGTAATTAAGCCAATCCAAATGAGAAAAACATTCCATCAACAATCCATCAACCTGTGTTCAGTATTTGTTGAAATAAGACAGTGCTTGAGAATGATGTACATAAACAACAAACAACTTTCTATTTTTTTTTTTAATTTATTTATTTATTTTTTTAATTTAACAAGGACGTACACACCTGAAGCCGTTGGAGAGCTGGAGCGTGTAGATACCCCACTGACAGACAGATGGACTGGCCTGGTGTTCCTCCCTGGTTTTTGACTCGATACCGAACGTGAACATAGTTTGATGAGAATGATCCATATGTTGTCGAACAGCACCACAGACTGATTGGGTGTATATGTCTCGCTCACTCTGCTCATTTTTAGCGCTGAATCGGAGCAGATGGAGGGGTGCCATGGCACTGAGCATTGACTGAACCAGTCCTTCTGTCTGACCTTGGTGAGCAACAAGGAGGCATCTTGTTGAGGTTTTCACTTGTCGCAGTTGTGTGAGCACAGTCCCTCATTAGCTGTACAATACCAAAGCTCGAGGACTGGGGGGGGGGGATGGGGGGTGAGGGGGGGGGGTATGGGGGGAGGCAACAGAAAGCCATTTCAGAACCATAAACTCTCAGTCGCAATCATGACCCCTGCTATGAGCTTAATGTCCCGACACACTGCTTCTGATGGTGAAGTGAGAAGCTTCAGGGTGTGCATAGCTGAGGGAGGCACGGCGGTCATTATGCACGTTGTTGTGCTATTTATGATCAACTTTAGCCTCAGAAAATTAGCAAATGTGCAGAGAAAGCAAAACGTGGATAAAAAATGGAATTTGCTTGAGGATCATAGCATGGTATTGGATAGGGTGTGAATATATATGCATTTTATACCAACAGCGTGAGCGTTTAAGCGCTACAGGGAGATAGATTTAAGTTGTTTTTTGGGTCATTAGAGCTGAAAGTGGCCAGTTGAACCCAAATATAGGAGCACACTGAGAGGCAAACAGACAAAGTAGCACAGCACACAGCTATGTGACAGCTGGGTCGGGCTGTAAACCTCAGGCTTCCAAATAATATTATGATTTTACAAATTGTAAAGAGGTAATGCTAATTGTTTTTGAAATAAGATGTGTGGACATTACCTGGGGACGTACTGACCCTTTTAATGTGGACCACATTGTTATCATATTCCTCATTAGCATGCGCCCACAGCAACCTGAATCAAGAAGATCGAGCCATTGTGAACGCTGTTGGAAAAGACCATCACATCACAAACTGTTCACTTAAAACTCAAGTCATCCAAATATAACCAAATGCTAAATGCTGTATTGAACTGAACCTCGGTTCACGTGTTTGCACAGCCAATCAAAAGCGATCAGCCAGTCAGCTAATCTTGACATTTTTCTTCATGATTCTCCATGATTCAGGTGAGCTTCTGTAAATGCTAACATTACCAACGATACTTTTTCATCACTTCAGGTAGTTTATACGGCTAGTTACTGCCGCCAAGGGGGTTATTATTACCCTTGGTTTTTGTGTTATTTTTATTACATTGCTACCAGAGGTGGGACTTTGGACAAGTCTGTCTTCCTTTCGGCTTTTTCTCTTTTACTCGGGAGTCGCCACAGCGAATCATCTGATTCGCACGTTTGATTTGGCAGAGGTTTTTACGTCGGATGTCCTTCCTGACACAACCCTTTTTCGCAAGGGACAGAAACACGCCGACAGCTTTGCAGCTACTCTTTACGAAAGTCATCAATGGTTCTTTTACATGCCTCTCACCATAAACAGTGAGAGACATGGCCCGCCTTTGATAACCCAGTTAGCCGCACTGGGAGGACAGTGACAACCTTGTGGAGAGTGGGACTCGACCCCCAACCTTTGGATCAGCGATCCAGCGCCCTATACCACTAGACCACCACTGCCCTGACGAGGAAGTCCCCATTAAATTTTTGGAAATGATCCAAATCAAAATCTGTATTGAGGAATTTTTTAAGGATTCTTTAACATTGTTAGAGTGGAGATGGAGTTGGTGGACTTGGTTGTGGTTTGCGCTCTCTGATTGCTCTTGTTAACAAACTGGTTAAACTGGTTGGTGAGTGTAGAATTGGTTCAATTCAGTAAAAGTTGCTGCGGAATGGTTAAGAGGTAAAGCCCCAGTCACACGCTGATGACTCAGTCTGCGTATATCTGTGCATGAGAAATCTGGCGAATATATTGGTGTACGCCAAATAAGTTACAGGTTAGTTTTGTGTACGTTAACAGCATGCTGGTATAACTCAAAATATGATGAGATCATCCAAAAAGTTTCCGTGTATACTAATGCATGGGTCGTACCTTCCGCGTACGCTGGCCTTAAGTTGCAGGTAAGTTATTTGTAAGTTACTCATAAATTGAATATAATTTAGCGTGCTTTGAAGCTACATATAACTTACACCAATGAATACCTAGCGTGTTGGCTGCATTCACAACTTATGACCAATGATAGTCAGTGATGAAGTCTTGAGGAGCACACAAGCTGTAAATTAGAAAGAGAAAGATATTCAGTGAAGGTTATGAGGTCGAACGGGACCTACCTGTCAATACAAGTTTTCGATAGGGTCTGGATAAGCCATTAAATTATGTATACATTCAAAACAGGAATAACATTAATAGCTCAGCATATGCCAGCATTTTATAGAAATTTGTCATCCATTAGCACAAGTTCTGCAAATCACTAATATGTGACAAGGGCATAATTAACAAAACAATAATTTGAACATGCACTATATGGCTAAACTGCGGAAACAGGTATTACACCAAAATCTGTTTCTTGTTTTTTTCAAGTACACGTTTGAACAGCAGGTCATTAGACAATGCTGTGGACTTTCTGTCATTATTATTATTATTATTATTATTTTTTGCCTGGTGGAGGTTTACACTCTCTGGGCACTCTTGTTTGACTTGGCTACCTATCGTGCATTATTCAGCTATAGGAATGGGATAGAGCACACAAGCAGCCTAAATATTATAAGTATATAGTCTCGAGGCATGGTGGAGTAGTGGTTCGCACATCCACCTCACAGTAAGAAGGTCCTGGGTTTGAGTTCTGGGTTTGGGTGTTTCTGTGTAGCGTTTACATCCTCTCCCTATGCTTGTGTGAGTTTTCTTTGGGTACTTAGGTTTCCTCCTGCATTCCAAAGACAAGCTCATTAGGCTAATTAGCTGTTCCAGATTGCCCTTAGTTGTGGATATGAGTGTAAAAGTTTGAGATTGCTCGCTCTGCAACGGTCTGGCAAGATGCTCAGAGTGTAACCTGACTTTGCCCAGTGCTGGCTGTGATACATGCCAACCCAGCAGGATTAAGCATTTCTGTGTGTGTGTGTGTGTATACATATATACACACACATATATATATATATATATATATATATATATATATATATATATATATATATATATATATATATAAATAAATATATATATAAAATATATATATATATATATATATATATATATATATATATATATATATATATATATATATATATATATATATATATATATATATATATATATATATATATATATATATATATATATATATATATATATATATATATATATATATATATATATATATATATATATATATATATATATATATATATGGCTCATGATCGGGAGTTTGTGAGTTCAAATCCCACTGAGACCCTCACTGTGCTAACACCCCTGGGCAAGGTCTTAACCACAAGTGTGCCTCTGTTCACCCAGCAGTATAAATGGGTACCAGTAAAATATACTGGGAAGGTAACCTGCGATGGACTAGCGTCCCATCCAGGAGGAGTTCAACTCCTAGTCGTTCCACGCTACAGAATCTGGGGATAAGCACCGGTCCGATGAGCCAGTAGGCTCAGATGTAAAAAGCCCGACGGACTTTACCTTTTTATATATCTATATATATCTGTATTTCATCATAAAAAGTGGGAAAAGAAGAAAAGTAATTCTGTGGTTATGAATAACGGAGTTCTCAT
This sequence comes from Plotosus lineatus, assembly GCA_024760905.1. Classification (NCBI taxonomy): domain Eukaryota; kingdom Metazoa; phylum Chordata; class Actinopteri; order Siluriformes; family Plotosidae; genus Plotosus; species Plotosus lineatus. The sequence continues at coordinate 53,040,531 of CM045734.1, forward strand.
TTTAAATGTGACCCAATAAAAGAAAAGCTATTTGCATATTTATTATTCAAAATCACAACTGCACAATCAGCCAGTCTTATCCTATATGGTTTTCTTCTTCATGCTTCTAAAATGCAATGAGAAAACATTAAAAATGAACCAAGGCAGGACTGTTGTTTTCAAAAAAAAAAAAAAAAAAAGTTTTTTTTCAAATTTTCTCAGGAAATCAGATAAAATAATAGAAATGATGGCATCTGCCCTTTAATACAACAATCCACTCCTGAATCATATCTCTGCTGTGCTACGAAAGGATTTTTAAAATTTATTTATTTTCTTTGAGATTCTGATCGTTATGCAGAGTATAAGTTCGGCCTGCTGTTAAATCATGAATGCTGATGACCTACTTTTATAAAAGTGCCAGCATTACATGCACCTTACTGACCAATTAAATCATTTACACGCACATTGATTAATAGTTTTATGATCATTGCTGCACCTCTTTTCTCCCCTCACCTTGTAAATCGATGCATTCATTAAAAATCCATCGTTACACCATCACAGCTGCGTCTAAAGGAAAACGTGAGTGTTTTTTTTTAAATCCCAGTCTGTATATGAAGCATATGTGTGATTACATCTAACCAGAACTTCGACATGTTTCCCAGTAATGAGTAAAGAGCAGGAAAGCTGTTTACTTCAAGCTCAATAATAAAAAAGACTTGCAAAAAAAAAAAAAAAAAGCAAATGTTGTTAAACTCTGTCAGTGGAAAATGTATAAAATATTTGAATGAATTCATCATTCTAAGAACTTGTCTATATCTGTGCATTTTTTTTTGTACATTTTGATGCTCTCTTCATTCATTTTCTGAACCACTTAATCCTAATTAGGGTCGTGGGGGGGCTGGTACCCATCTCAGCCGACTCTGAGCAAGGGCAGAGGGTACACCCTGGACAGCTCACCAGGCCATCACAGAGCAGAAACATGTTAACGGCTATGCAGCTACTATTGACAAAAGTCAGCAATGGTTCTTTTACAGCCTCACACCATAGACATGGCCAGCCTTTGATAACCCAATTAGATGCACTGGGGGTGTGTGTGTGTGTGGGGGGGGGGGGGGGGGGTGACAACCCATTGAGAGTGGGACTTGAACCCCCAACCTTGGGATCAGTGATCCAGCACCTTACCACCAGGCAACCACTGTCTGATGCTCCTTTCAAAAAAATAAATAAATAAATAAATGAATAAAACAGCCTCCACTTCTGTATCCTGGGCTTAATTATATATATATATATATATATATATATATATATATTTTTTTTTTTTTTTTTTTTTTTTAAAGTGTACAATGCCCAGCCAAAACAAAAAGAAGAAGAAAGGTCTCATGCTGGCTGGAGCTCTTTTAACCTTGATTAAAGAGCGCAGTCGCTATGGCGTTCTTGTATCAGTTGGGCAGGTCGATGCTCAGCAACATTATATGGCAACTAAAAGAAGTCAGATAATGACCTGAATGTACTGAATGACCAGGTTATAACAACATCAATAGACTTTTTCTTCTGTGATGGTACGGATATGAAACTCTGAGAGTGGATCAGGGAGCAAGAGGAATCGTTTTCACGTATGTATTGGCACCCCAGAGTCCTGACCTTAACCTGATTAGAAGATCATCAAGTGGTTCATTTTTCCCCTCATCAATTCACGACATCAGTGAGAAGAGAATCGAAATCTGGATAGAAATATATGTTGTGATGTCGTTTAAATTTGTCGCAACAATGTCATAGAGATTGCACACTGTGATCAAGGCTAAGGGTGATCCAACAAAATAGGAAAAAAGGGAGCAAGAAAACTCGGAAAGCACAAGCCCCAACCAAGCAAAATAAAGATCAAATAAAATAAAGTACACAGTCCCCCTGCAGTCCAGTTGTAATGTGACATTTCCAAAAAATGTCTTCCTTGTCTTACGATATACGGAGGTGATCACCAACAAAAACAATAGAAAAACGCGACTGGTGTAAATTGATTTTGTTTTTTGGCGGGGGTTTATTATTTAGGGTTAACTTTGAAATTCATGTCAAGTTAGTTTTCAACTCCACACACAAGGGAATATTATGCTGCTTAATTCAAATGCAATTTTGTGACTTGTAGGAAATTTGTGATAGGTTTGCAGATGTTTGGGAAAAAATGCATCTCTTGTCGTAAATCAGTTATATTTTATTCGCTTTGTTCTTAAGCCATTCGCTTTTATTCACGCACTATTAGCGCAAATAAAATACAAATACAGTGGTACCTTGACTTACAAAATTAAGGGCAGTGGTGGTCTTGTGGTATAGGGCGCTGGATCGCTGATCCTAAGGTTGGGGTTCGAGTCCCACTCTCCACAAGGTTGTCAGTGTCCCCCCCCAGTGCAGCTAACTGGGTTATCAAAGGCCGGCCATGTCTCTCACTGTCTATGTTGAGAGGCATGTAAAAGAACCATTGCTGACTTTCGGAAAGAGTAGCTACAGAGCAGTCAGCATGTTTCAGTTCCTTGTTAAAGGGTTGTGTCAGGAAGGGCATCTGACGTAAAAACCTATGCCAAATCAAATGTGTGAATCATTCCCTGTGGCGACCCCTGATAAAGGGAAAAAAGCCAAAAGGAAATCTCATCTTGACTTACGAAATTAATCTGTTCTGAAGGCAAACTTGTAAGTCAAAATATTTGTTAGATAAAACAAAAATTCCCATCGGAAATAATGGAAAGCCATTTAATCCGTTCCAAGCCCCTCCCAAACTCATATAACCTGACACAAACACGTATATTTGACGCAATACATTAAAGATAAACATGTACAAAAAAAAATATTTCATAATAATAATACATGTAAATCAATATTAATAATTAATAACAAATAAAAATAAAACAAGAATAAACAATAAGTCAACTAACCCTTCTGATCATCGACTGAGGCGAAGATGTCACATGGGCATGAAGATGTCACATGGGCAGGCATGAGGTGGTGAGTAACAGAGGAGGAGGAGGAGAATTTTGTGCATGTGTACACTACAAATGGCAGCAAGGAAAGGCTAGTGGTGAGCTCCCACAAGGCCAGTGCTTCTCAAATAGTGGGGTGCACCCCCCAAGGGTATGACCCTGGGAACAGGCTTTTTTGCCATACTGTATTAGAATTAAGTGTAATTGCGCATACTCTACAATAGATGGCAGTTGCCATCTCACGGTGTTTCCTATGATGTAGGGAGGCTATTCAAAGCTAATCGGCCAGAAAAGCAATTTCCCCAACATAGCTCGTAAATCAAAATTTTGCTCTTTGGACGGGGCAGATTTGTGGTGCTATCGAAGCTTGTATCGTGGAAAATTCATGATAAAAGACACTCGTGAGTCAAGGTACCACCATAATGACAAAATATACAGAATATGTTGGATGCCAGCAAGTGTGACTCTTTCCATATGGAACTCGCTGAATGGGTCACTTTTCCTTGAGAGCAAAACCACAACTTTGCGTCCTCATCTCATCTCATCTCATCTCATATGTGATTGAGAAGCGTTTGACACTTCACCTCATCGGAGGCTCATTTTTCGACATTTTCGAGAAATTTCAAACATGTACAAAAATGTCGAAAATCCTTAATCTGTCCTTTAACTGGCAAATCTAGTGAGTTTTCAAGTCAAGCTCTTTTGTGTTCAGAGAAACATGTCAAAGTTCGAGATGTGATGGATTAGCATAAAGTCATAAAATATTGGCGTATTCCACAACACTGAGCAGCACAGCATGCCCTAGCTTATACAGCACAATCTGACATGACACAGGATGACATGACTGAATTCGTCGCAAAACGACACAGCGCAGCTCAGCAGGGCCACACAAAACCATAGCAGCGCATCACAACCGCATAATAGCCTCCTGTTCTTCCTCCTGACTCCCACAGATCAGACCTCTGTGGTGGAACAACCACGCAAACACCAACACGACTTCTGTTATCATGAAACAAAACATATGGACCGGCACTATGGTTCTGTGCTACAGTTTGGGTTTTGTATCTGCTTTAATTGCATGTGATCCGGAGAGGAAGAAAGAAAGGGAGTGAACGGGAGTATGTGAGTCAGTATGCTTGCTTTTTGTACTTGTTTTATATTGGAGGCTCTACTTCATTTTGCCAGGTTGCAAGATCGCATTTTTATAACCCCCAAAACCGCCGAGTATGAAAGATCTCAGGCCTGATTGTGGTCCAGGGAGTTGATTTGTGCCACTTTCGGACGCAGTATGGTGTTGACTAAGTGAATCCAAGTACACTTTAAGAAGACTTTTCATATTTTTTCTTATAGCAGCAGGCTAAAAGTCATGATTATTAGTGTATACCACACAGGAATTGGATAATCTGATTGGTTGGTTATATGGAGGGTAATTAGGAATTATTCACTGAAGGTCATGAAGAATCTCCAGGATGTAATGTCGATGGGATTGTTCGATTCAGCATCACCCTGCTGAGTCTGTGGTGAATACAGTGGTACCTCGCCTTACGAAATTAATCCATTTCAGAGCTTTTTTCGTAACCTGCATTTTCTGTAAATTGAACCGCATTTTACATGTAAAACGCGTGCTTCGTTCCAAGGCTCCCAATACTACCCCCTAAACCCTTTAAAATTATAAAAACATACCTTTTAAGACCTTCTTCTTCAACATTGTACCGATGGTAGACGGGTTTGGCCATATTCCTTTGTGATATCACTCGAGCCCATTACTTCTTCTCACTCGCACCGGAAATCACACGTGTGTGTGTGTGTGTGTGTGTGTGTGTATGTGTTTGGTGTGTGTGCATGCGCATGTTGACCATGTCTTCTTAGCAGAGTTGGAAGGTTAAAAGCCTGAGTCAAGAAATAAAGCATAAAACAACCGTAACTCTGTCCTTTACACGCGAAGCATCATGGTGGATTCAGTTCTCTAATAGGCAATGGGCGGTAGATGCGTCATTCCTCCTAGGCAATGATGTCCAAGATGGCGTCCAAGATTGTGTCGGGTCAAGATGCCGTCCCTGTCCAAGTTGGCGTCAAGTGGACCTGTCCAAGATGGCGCTTGAGTGAAGGCGACATGAACGATAGCTCAGTTGTTACCAATGGGAGGCCAGTGGGGCGGGATGTTTGAACGTCATTGATGGGAGAGCAGTTCGTGCATTGTTTGAATGGCGCATTTTAATGTTTGAATGGCGCGTTTGAATTTTTAAGAGATGCGCTTTCATAACATGAACTTGTTTTGTATCCTGAGACAAAAAAATGCTTTTCGTAACCGGCATTTTTCGTTTGGTGAGACTTTCGTAAGGTGAGGTACCACTGTAATTGAAAAGTTTGAGTTGTACTCTATTTCACTATTTAACTATTTTTAAATTAGCTTTACAAAAAATATTCCAGTAAGATTAATATAAAAGATGATAAAAAATATTTTTCTCATAAGTAAAATAAAGGGCTGGGTTCGATTCTGTGTGAAGGTTTCATGTTCTCCAAATGCATGTGTAGGTTCCCTCATGGTACTCTGGTTTCCTCCCACAGTCCAAAATCATGCACAGGAGACTAATTGGTTGTGTGAGTGTTGGTCCTGTGATGGCTTGACGAGCTGAGCACCAGCCTCCGCGCAACCCTAATTAGGATTAAGCAGCTTAGAAAATGAATGAATAAAACAATGACACCTATCTGTTTTGAATTTAAACTGAAAAAATTTTAAATTAAAAAAATCACACCAAACCATAAAAAGCAAATCAAATTACAATTTTTTTTCTTTTCTTTTTTTATATTTACATTACACAGCCGAGCTCTATGTAGCTAACAATGTCTTTTTATACTCACTCAGAATTTTAGTATACACAGTACTATATTTAAACACTAAGGCAGTGGTGGACTGGTGGTAAAGGCCGCTGGATCGCTGATCCTAAAGTTGGGGGTTCAAGTCCCACTCTCCTTAAGGTTGTCACTGTCATGCTGAATCAGGAATGGAACCAGCGCCCTTTCGGTCCAAAACAGCTTCTATAACCATTAGGCCACAGCTGGCCCTCAAATGTAATACATGGACACGTTTGGGTTTCCTCTGTTTTTTACCCCCCTACGGATCAAAGGTGTGTGTGAGAGAGAGAGAGAGAGAGCTGTTCAGGGTGCACTCTATCTTCACCCACAGTCAGCTGAGATAGGCTCCAGCATCCCAATGGCCCTAAAAGGATTAATTAGTCCGTCCCCCCGCCCCCACCACCAAAAAAAAAAAAAAAAAAAAAAACAGTCCTTTGATGGTGACATTGAAAATAACCTTGGCTGCAGACTCCAGTTCAAAAATGTACTGTCAGGCAGTTTTATAGAAATATAGAGACGACCAACTGGTTGCAACACTGGTATTGGAGCATTTATAAATTACCCCAATAAAACATGATAGGTTCACAATTCCAGGAAGCAAAAGTTCAGGTTTTTAGAGATATGATTTTAGCTGCCTGGTAGATTCACACATTTGACAGAAAGAGTTCTGGAGGAAACCTTAAAGAGGGTTTCCATTTGTCATTCCCTCCATCCATTTTTCATAACACTTATCCATCAGAGTCATAAATTCCACAGCGCCAATCCCTGCTGGCTTCAGGCGAGATACGAGTCATACCCTGGGTAGATTACCAATCTCTTGCGGGGTTGACGCAGAAATGAACAACTATTCATACCAACCATACTTGCATTCACACCAACGATCGGATTACAGTCCTTGGGTTGTAGGAGGAAACGGGAATTCCCTGAGAAAACTCCTACAGGTGTGGAGAGGATATGCAGACTACACACAGAAAGAAAGGTTCCAACCTAGAAGTTCCTTCTATCCGTATGTACAGGGATCCCTCACTTTCCATGGTTAATGGGGACCGAGACCCCCCGCGACCATCGATTTCCGTGAAGAAGGATCAACCCCCCTGACAGACGTATATGTGTATATAATATCAATAAATACATATTCAACTCTATCAATGCTTATAATAACAATTAAACATTCAAAAATAATGCATAAGATGTAAATAAAATATAAATACACACACATACAGACTCTCGCGCACAGAGATGCGCACCTCACATAAAAATGTAAATACAGTGGTACCTCATTTTATGAAATGAATCTGTTCCAGAAGTGGTTTCGTAACCTGATTTTTTTCGTAAGTTGAACCGCATTTTACATATAAAAGGCCTGATTCATTCCAAAGCCCCCAATACTACCCCCTAAACCCTTTAAAAATCATAAAAGTATACCTTTTAAGACCTCCTTCTGCTTCAATATCGTACCGATGCTAGACAGGTTTCGCCATATTGCTTTGCGATATCACTCAGCTGCATGCCACGAGCCCGCTTCTTCCTTTCACTCACACCAGGAATCACTTTCACAGGGAATCACACACACGTGTGTGTGTGTGTGTGTGTGTGTGTGTGTGTGCGCGCATGCGCGTATGTGTTGACCATGTCTTCTTAGCAGAGTTATAATCTTACAAATGTATTGTGCAAGGTTAAAAGCCTGAGCCAAAAAATAAAGTTGCAATGAGCACACTCTAAAAACTCACGAAACAACAGTAACTCTGTACTTTACATGTGTAGAACACTGTGAAATAACAATGGGTTGAAAAGCATCATGGGTATTATGGAGATACAGCTCCATAATAGCCAATGGGAGGCCAGCGGGGCAGGATGTTGGAGCCAATGGGAGGCCAGCGGGGTGGGATGTTGGAAGAAAGCCAATGGGAGGCCAGTGGGGCGGGATGTTGGGAGATAGCCAATGGGAGAGCAACTCCTGCATTGTTTGAATTTTTGAGATGGAGCTTTCGTAACGTGAATTTGTTTCATATCCAGATACGGAAATTTTAGGTAAATGCATTTCGTAACCTGGATTTTTTTGGGTTTTTTTGGGTCTTTCTTAAAGTGAGGTACCACTGTAGTTTTGTTGGGGGGTTTTGGGTTGTTTTTTGTTTTTGTGTTTTGGTGTTATTTTTACATAATTGGCCTTGTTTTGTGGCATTTTCTTTCACTTTTTCCTTACTTTTTTTTTTTAATTGGCTTATTTTTTTATTTTTTGATGAATATTTTTGAAAAACCCGAGATGCACTTGAGCCATAGAAACTGAAGCACAAAATAGCGAGGGATTACTGTATATACATATCCATATATATATATACGTACATTATCCTCTTCACATTTGCCTGTTTCAGTAAACTTACACATGCATTTTATTTCAGGCACTGCCTACATATTTATATTAAACCAGAGGTTCACTTGTACTAACCAGAAGGACCTTGCGTTTGTGCAGACGAACACGTTCTGATATATATATATATATGTATGTATATATATATATATATATATATATATATATATATATATATATATATAAAACCATACATGCTTAGATGAGCACTCGCTAACTCTCTAACTATCCCGTGTGAGCTGCATGCAGTACTTTCTTCGAAATGACCAATCCTGTGTTGCATTACTACAATAGACTGTTTATGTACACAGTATAAGCCCTAAAGGTTGTGAAATAAACAAGAGAAGTGCAGAATAATGCTTGGTGTTTCTTTCCCAGGCCTGGTGAGGTAAAGAAAACTCTCAGTGGGGCAGGAGTATCTAACACCGAGAGAGGAGAGTCCATTGTCTGCATATAATCATCCTTCTCTCTGAATAATCAGCGTGGACAAAATCAAAAAGATAGAACTTAACAGAACTATTTTATTTCACATTTAACACAAAGCAGAGATTTTCTTTAACAAAAAGAAAAAAATCTGCAAGCACAATCTGTCTCACAGAAAGGTTCGATTCCCAGGTTCGTGCGTTTCTGTGTGGGGTTTGCATGTTTGTTTCTTCGGGGTTCGTCGGTTTCCTTCCAGAGTCCAAAAACATGCAGAGTAGGCTAACAGGCTGTTCCAAAGCATCCCTCGGTGTAAGTGTGAGTGTGATTGGTTGTGTGCGATGGCCCTGCGATGGTCTGATGAGCTGTCCAGGGTGTAGCTTGACCTTACCCAGAGTCGGCCGAGATGGGCGCCAGCCTTCCCGTGCTCCTAATTAGGATTAATCAGCTGAGAAAATGAATGATAAATGAATGAATTTATATTTAGAGAACCAACATTTGTTTTCTAATAAGAGTGACAGTGACATAGTGGTTAGCATTTCGCTTCACAGTCAGAAGGTCCTGGGTTCAAGTCTGTGGCTTGACAAGAGTGTTTCTGTTTAGAGTTTGTATGTTTTTCCCTGTCTGGGTCCTGCAGTTTTCTTCTACAATCTCTAGACATGTGCATGGGCTAATTGGCTGTGATACCAGGCCCATAGATGTGGATGTGAATCATTGTGTGTGTGTGTGTGTGTGTGTGTGTGTGTGTGTGTGTGTGTGTGTGTGTGTGCGTGTTGGCCCTGTAATGCACTGGCGAGCTTTTCAGGATGTAACCTGTCTTTGCTTAAAATCAACTGAGATAGGCTCCAGCCTCCCTGCAGTTCTAGTAAGTTTAAATGGTTCAGCAAATGCATGAACGAATGAATGTTTTCTTGTGGTGACGGAAATTTGAGGATGTAGCATTAGAAAGAACCTGGCAAAGAAAACACAAGAACACACAAAGAGCTAAAAAGTGGAACCAAACAAATTACCTCAAGATGGCAAAGTTGCTGAGAGTCTCACAGACGCAACAGTGCGCACACACACACACACACACACACACACACACACACACACACACACAATGCCTGGCATCTGCTCCCAGTTTGACAGCGCTATTCATCCATCTTCTCGACAACTCTCTCCCTGCAACACTAATTGGCATTGCAAGACGAGACTGGGAAATGCTTCTTTGGCACCAGCCGTTTCTCACCCTCCAACTGTTCGCTTCATCAAACCGGTTCCAGTGCTATCTGTTTATTTTTCCGCATTAGCCGTCAAAGCCCATAAGCAGGACATGAGCCGTCGCTAGCAGCAGTAAAACACAAATCAGTCTATTGTATTTGCCATGAAATCAGAATTATTGATTGAACTCGCGACACAGTGAATCTACACAGTGACCCAAAGTCATTCCGCAGGTTTACATCCTGCTTTTTCCTCGTTTGCTTTCGACGACGGCAGCGTTACTCTATATCTAATTCAACAGCAGCGTGTTGGTCTTTCAAGGCTAATCAGATCTTTGTAGCTGAAGCGTACAGTCCATACTGATGAACCCTAGAAAAAGAAGGATGTCGTATCTCGGTTTAAAGAAGGAAAAAAAGGCCATATTGTGATGTGCGTTCATGCGCGAGTTTAGCACTGAACTGTCAGACTGTTCCATTATCATCACCATGGGTTTCATTTGGCTGTAACAAGGCACCAACTGTGGCATCAGCTGTGGATATGCTGTACAGAGAAGATCTCCACGTGGCTCCTGTCTCTCTCCCTGAGGACAATGATCTCACCTGAGCAACTTGTAATGAACACTGGTTATTACGATATGGATTCTGAAGAGCTCATGGAACGATAACAGTAGAAATGTGCTTTGGTGTTGTACGTCATGCTCTCTGTGCTGTTTAGTTAGAGGCAAGTTGGTGCTTATGGTGCAGCTGCATGTGGTTTTGGCTTGTTTTCCTTTAGTATAAGCTTTAGTATAAGTTTTCCTTCCCTATCACATGACCACTCCGTCCGGGACATGCGATCCTGCGGCATATGTGCATTTGAGGGCAGCCTGACACACTCCGAGGGAAAGGACTATCCGCCCTGGTACGAATAAGCCCACAGACACCCATGATTGGCTAGTGCTTGCTATGAGTGACAGGGAAGACTGCGTTTGCCCGCCCTCCCAATGAGAGCTCAGCCAATTAGCATCCATGGACTCCTGGTCATGGATGGCTGTGATCCCGTGAAAACTTGGATTTAAACCGGCAATCTCCAGGTGGATAGTCGTACACCTTGTCAATGCGCCATTCAGGAGCCCTTCCGCCATCTTGTTTATTGTTTAGAGAGGATTGGTAAATACTACACAAGAACGGGATCACGGGGACACTAGAGCCTATACCAGCGTACACTAGAAAGCAGGGTACACCCTGAAAAATTTGTCACACTATAACAGGGCCAGAACACACACACACACACACACACACACACACACACACACACACACACACAAAACCATTTACACTCACACCCAGGGGCAATTGGGAACAGCCAATCAGCATACTGTGCATGACTATAGGAGGAAATTGGACAACGCAACGGAAACCATACAAGCATGTCGAGAATTTAAACCTCCACACTGAAACACTGTTGACTTTGATCTAAACCCAGGACCTTGGTTGTTTAGAGTATTTATGTTCTTCCACATTGTTTATTATCTATTATAAGTGTTTTAGTGGCTCATTTATAATTTATTGTAAGTACATTTGTTGTTTCTAGCTCATTCATCATTTCTGGTTCTCCTGACCCATGTATAGATGCAAACATCATATACAACGGCGTGTTTTTGGTTTATTTTGGTTCATCTGCATTGTCTATTCTGTTTTTATATATATATATTATTCATTCATTTTCTGAACAGCTTAATCCTAATTAGGGTCACAGGGAGGCTGGTGTTCCTCTCAGCCGAGGACCCAGAGGCAGATCACACCTTGGACAGCTCGCCAAGCCATTGCAGAAACACACTGATGGCTATGCAGCTCCTTTTGCTCAAAGTCAGTAATGGTTCTTTTATATGAACCTCACACCACATACCAGAGGTCTCCAATCTTATCCACAAAGGGGGAAATGGGGAGATATATATATATATATATATATATATATATATATATATATATATATATATAACACACACGATGAAAATGTTGAGGTTCTCCCTGGGAGTAACGAGGATGGATAGGATCAGAAATGAGTATATCAGAGGGACAGCCCACGTAAGATGTTTTGGAGACAAAGTCAGAGAGGCGAGATTGAGATGGTTTGGACATGTACAGAGGAGGGATAGTGAGTATATTGGCAGTAGGATGCTGAGGTTGGAACTACCAGGCAGAAGGCCTCGAGGAAGACCGAAGAAGAGATTTATGGATGTGGTGAAGGAAGACATGAAGGTCGTTGGAGTCAGAAAAGAAGATGCGGAGGACAGGGTGAGGTGGAGGCGGATGATTTGCTGTGGCGACCCCTGAAGGGAGCAGCCGAAAGTAAAAGAAGATATATATAACACACACATATATATATATATATATATACATATACATACATATATATATATATACACATACATATATACACATACATATATATATATATATATATATATATATATATATATATATATATACATACATTAATGTAATTATTATTACATTAATATAATTATTAATATACATTATATATACTTACATACATGCATACACCACACACACACATACATATATATATATATATATATATATATATATATATATATATATATATATATATATATATATATATATATATATATATATATATATATATATATATATATATATATATATATATATATATATATATATATATATATATATATATATATATATATATATATATATATATATATATATATATATATATATATATATATATGTGTGTGTGTGTGGTGTATGCATGTATGTAAGTATATATAATCAAGTATTTTTGTTTCTTGTGGCTCATTTATTGTTTCAAGGGAGCATTTATTGTTTCTTTTGTTTCCATGATAATTTGATCAACTTTCTAAGCTGCGTAATCTTAATTTGGGTCGTGGGAAGCTCTGCTGACTCTGCACATCGGTGGAGTACATCCTGAACAGCTCATCACACCACTGAACAGCAACATACTAGAATATGCAAACATTCACACTCACTCTCAGGGTCAATTTTGAACAGCCAGTCAGCACACCGTGCATGTCTTTGATCTGTGGGAGGGAACCGCAGTACCCAGAGGAAACCTATGCAAGCACAGGGAGAACATGGAAACTCCACAGGGAAATACCCCGAGTCAGGGAATCGAACCCAGGACATTCTTGATGTGAGGTGAATATGCTAACCACTGCGCAGGTGTGCCGCACCATTGAAGACACTGGAAGTATTGTATTAGGTGAAAGCCTGTTGTTGGTTTTTACACTCAAACCTACTGTCCCTCAGGCCGGAGTGTGTCCCACGTTTCTGTTACGTGAAGCAACTGAAGTTCAACTTCAGCTGGATGGGACTCTCGTCCGTCGCAGGTTACTTTCCCAGTATTTTTTACTGGTACTCATTTACACTGCTGGGTGTACAGGGGCACACTTGTGTTTAAGATCTTGCCCCGGGATCACAGCACAGTAGGGATCTAATAGGGATATGAACCCACGACCTCTTGATCATGAGACCAGCACCCTAACTTCTACAGTTCCCTTCTTTGTTGTTAAGTGTGAGAACATTTATCACTCCCACCTTGATTTCGTTGCTCCATCAGCACCTGAATTGACTCTAACGTTAAAAAGAACTGTTATCACAGATTAACAATGAATGCATGGATTCTGGATCGACGCTCCTGTGATCTTCGAAGCATGTGGTCAGTCTAGTGTTCGAAAAATTTATCCTAACCCAGAGATCGCAAGTACGAATCCGGGTAAATGCAACAGCTGTCCTTGACCGGGAATCCATGGTAGCTAATCGGCCTCTCACAGTGATCGCCAGCCAATCGTTGGCGTCGGTGACTCATTCGTATGTGGGCCGGATAGCGCTTTCCCTCAGAGTGCGTCAGACCGCCCCCAAATGCGCATGCGCCGCAGTTCAAAAAGAGGCAGATGGTGAACATTGCATGTCACGGAGAGGGCGTGTGCATACTTTCGCCCCTCCCTGGTCGGTGGTGGTTGTATGATAAGGAAGGCAGTTCCCCTGCTGAATTTAGTTATATTGACCCTCTTATCACTAGAATTCAGGCACTGATGTAGCAACAAGTCCGAATGTCACTACTGTGCTATCTGCCCCATTTTCATTTCCAAACATGCAGCTATTCCCTAAAGGAAACCATACAGCCGCTCATCCGTCACGCCACGCTGACCTTACAGAAGCACCGTGGCTCCGGGACTCAGTGGTGTTTGGTCATATTGACCAGTTTCATCTAACCTCCATCTGCCGTTCTCGCATCTTTACCCATCACCCCTACTGAGAGACAGATTACCAGCAGCGTGGACCCTCAGTCCCGTCCAAACCATATTGATGTTGCTATCACAGCGTTGTGTATTTGATTTGCTCATGTGCACACACTATTCTGTTTCATGAGCGTGAACACACACACACACACACACACACACACACACACACACACACACAAGGATGCATACTATACATAACACTGCCACACTCGCTCTCACTATCACTGTATATTCACTTACCTCCTTCCTCTTTATTGCTCACACACACTCACTCACACACACACACACACACACACACACACACACACACACACACACACACACACACAGAGTGAGTGAGAGAGATAAAACCCTTCCTTCACCCCTCTGTAGCTGTAGTTTGACAGCTTTCGGGTCTTCAGCTGTCAGTTATCTGAATGAAGAGTGAAATATGTGACAGAATCACGGAATGTGACTGCGTGCGAGGGTTCAAAGGTCTAACTGCTTTACTGAGAACTGCTTTTATTTTGTAAGTCATTAAATTGAATTCCAAAATTCAGACTCCTTTGATAATTTACACGGCTTATTATTTGCAGACGCTTGACCTGTACCTCCGATTGGATTGTTCCCAAACTGCTGAAAGAACACAATACTATAAAATGTCTTTAAAATTATATAAATGATAAACTTTCTAACATCATGAACCTCCCACGACTTCTCTGAAGAAGCCCAGACCTGTTTCAACATCCCAGCGGTGTGATGCTCATGTCTCCGCAAAAATCCTACAGCGTACCTATTTGACAAATATTGTATAGGAAACACTTGGATACATTTAAAATGACACCGATGTATAAAATTCTCATTTGTTTCTTTTTCTTTCTTTTTTGTATGACATTGTTGGTTTCATTAATTAATAACTGACAGAACAAACCTCACAGACCATAATAAACTTTTTGTTAGTTCCCAGAAATACACTGTTCAGCCAAAAAAGTCACAAACACAAGAATGATGTTGTTCCGCCTTTATCCTCATTACGCCATCATCATCATCATTGTTATTATTTTCTGTAACCGATTAGTCCTAATTAGGGTCACGGGAAGGCCATCACAGGGCGGAAGCATGCTGACGGCTATGCAGCTCGTCTTGTTGAAAGTCAGAAATGGTTCTTTTACATGGCCGGCCTTTGATAACCCAGTTAGCTTCACTGGGGGGGCAGTGACAACCTTGTGGAGAGTGGGACTTGAACCTCCAACCTTAGGAGCAGCGATCCAGCACCCATAGTATACCACGAGGCCACCACTGCCCTCTCATCATGCCATCGTTTTAACAAACTTAAGCACCATAACATTTATTTCCATCTGGTGTCGGGTTCATGTCTCACCGACGTCTTGAATCGATTGAGGGAAAAAACTGAACCACTCCAGAAAGTCTTCTGCAGCACATCCTGAAAACTTTCAATAGAGTTAAGGTCAAGACTCTGGGGGGGGGGTCGGGGGGGGGGGGGGTCAATACATATGTGAAAATGATTCCTCATTACCCCCTGAATCACTCTTTCATGATTCGAGTCCCCATTTTATATCCGAGCCATCAGGGAAGGAAAAGTGTTTCACATCCTCAGCTGCTTCATGTTATTGATACATTAATGTTGCTGAGCCTCGACCGGACCAGCTGGAGCAACAATACCATGGAGATTACATGCTGTGATCAGGGATAAATGCTGCTCTCTAAAGATATATTAAAGTGTGCATCACTTAACTCGCTCTGTTTTTTTTTTTGTTGTTGTTGTTTTGTTGTTGTTGTTGTTTGTTTTTTGGGCCAAGTAGTGTATCTTAGAAATCTATGATATTTATTAGACTGTGATGGCCTGGCGAGCTGTCCAGGGTGTACCCAGTGAGTTGGCTGAGATGGGTGCCCGCCTCTCCATGACCCTAATTAGGATTAAACGGTTGAGAAAATGAACGAATGGATGATATTTATTAGACACCTTTAATGCTATCTTTACATTTGACTTACAAATATCTTTTTTTTTTCTATTCAACTGATCAATTGAGAATGAATGGCCTTGCATTTTAGTGACAGCAGGGATTGAGCCGCTGACCTTTGGGTCAGTAACCCATCACCTTGCCCACTCTACCACCACTGCCTGGACTCACTACCTACATGATGTCTTCACTCAGGGTGGCACAGAATCATCTGCCTCGCAGCAAGCAGGTCCTGGATTTGTGTCTCAGACGTTTCTGTGTGTGGTATTTTCTCTCTGGGTTCTGTGGTTTATCTTTACTCACAGTCACATCTGTGAAACCCAACACAATAAATACCCCAAATTTAATTTCTTTGTCTTCATTTTGCCTCAGGAGCAGACAGATGTTTGTACTCCGCTCTTGCCATCATTCTTTCAGAATGGTTCTGGGTACAGTGCACACATTTTACAGCAAAAAATATCCATCCATTTGATACCCAGGGATCAATATGAGATGAAGGACATGATGTAGTTGTTATAAAAAAGAAAGAAAGAAATCAGATCACATCTAAAAAAAGAGTTTCGGTTCATGGAGTTCACCATGGACGAGCGGCAAATTTGTGCGACTGTCATTCAAACACTCTCCCACACTCACTCGTTTACCGAATGGCTTAATCCTGCTAAGATCATATGGTGGCTGAAGCCTATCTCAGCCAACACTGGATGAAAGCAGGGAACACCCTGACAGCTTGCCAGCCTATCATACACACAACTATTCACACTCGTACTTAGAGCCAGTGTGGAGCAGTCAATTCACCTAATGCTTTCATAAAGAGTAGCTGCATAGCCATCAGAGGGTTTCTGCCCAGTGATGGCCTGGCAAGCTGTCCAGGGTGTACCCCGCTCCTGCCTAGAGTCGGCTGAGACGGGTACCACCCTCTCCAGGACCATAATTAGGATTAAGCAGTTCAGACAATGAATGAATGAATAAGAATAGCTCTGCTATGGCCTGGCAAGCTGTCTAGGGTGTACCCTGTCCCGCCCAAAGTCGGCTGAGATGGGTACAATCCTAACTAGGATTAATCGGTTCAGAAAATGAATGAATGAATGAACTAATAATAATACAGTAATCCCCTTATTTCGCGGTTAATGGGGACCAGGCCCCCTGAAAAACCGCGAAATTACTTCTGCACACCCGCCCACCTATGTATTATATAGAATTTATATAGAAATTAATTTTAAAGTGTTCTATGCAAGTTGTGGTGGGGCCGGTGGCATAGTGGTTAGGGTGCTGGGCTCATGATCGGAAGGTTGTGAGTTCAAATCCCACCGAGACCCTCACTGTGCTAAGACCCCTGGGCAAGGTCTTAACCACAAGTGTGCCTCTGTTCACCCAGCGGTATAAATGGCTACCAGCAAAAATATACTGGGAAGGTAACCTGCGATGGACCAGCGTCCCATCCAGGAGGAGTTGAACTCCTAGTTGCTTCACGCTACAGAATCCGGGGATAAGCACCGGTCCGATGAGCCAATAGGCTTGGGTGTAAAAAGCCCAACGGACTTTACCTTACCTTTACTCTATGCATCTTAATGTCATACAGGCAACGTGTATTAATATATAAATAAATTATACACCTTATAATGAGAATATATTTATATAAATACTGTATAACAAATCTTATAAATAACAAATCCACGGCCATGTCGAGGAGGAGGATCACTGGCGGCACTGGTGTTTGGATGGGACTCGTCAGCGCCTCCAGGGCCTTTGCTTTAGTATGTATCCTGTTAGTGTCCAAACTCACATTATTTTTGCGGCAGTCCGTAATCCACAACGATAAGGCATTTTCCATTTTCACAACTGTTATAGTCTGTGCTAGTTGGCGGATTTTAATTCTCTTTTTTTCTCTCTCCATAAACTGCATGCGCTGGTGAGGGGTGTGGCTGTTACCTGCAGGCAAAATCCAGAGAGCGCACCTGAATTCACTCAGCCTTCAGCTATAAAGAGCTCCGTGCTCGGCCAGTTTCCGTGTTGATACTCTCCCAGTGATTTTGCTTTTTGTTTTTCCCTCACCACTATGGTGCACACGATTTTTCCCGCACCTCAGTGCTTCCCCTGAGCTCTATAAAAGTCATTGTTTCATGAGAGAGAAAAGGTGTGTTATGCTGGGAAATATAATCTTGACCAATCAGCTTGCTGGATTCACAACCAATCAAAGACCACTCAAGTCAATCAGGAGAACAGAGCATGTTGGGTAGCGTAGTTATATATGCATGTACATGTACTGCTCATGAGTTTTGAATAATCTTTAATTTTTTAATTTCCCGATGGGAAATTCCGCGATATTGCGGGGACACGAAGTAAGAAACTCAAAGTTGCGGGGGATTACTGTAATAATAATAATAATAATAATAATAATAATAAAGATTTTTATTTCTTTCTTGGAACATAATATGGCAATGTTGACGAAGGTGAATGAACAGAGTGAAGGAGTAAAGCTGTAAAAACAAACAGCTGGAACTCCTGGAATGATGACAGAAAGGTGGAGTAACATTTTATCCTCGTCTCCTTTTTTGTCTACTTGCGAGTATTGAATTATTTTGTCTGTCACATTCCAAATCCGTCTCCATCTTCTCGTTGCCTCTCTTCACTGAATCAGCACGTACAGTAGTGTGAAAGCTGAGAAGGTGAGAACAGACGGACGTGTGTGCAACATGCAGCAAGCTTCAGCGGCACTGCTGCCATACTCAACAACTCCATTAATTAGAGCATACCCCCCCGACACACACACACACACACACACACACACACACACACACACACACACACACACACACACCATTCCCTGGCACCAGATACCCATCTTAGCCAGAGTTACCCATCCCCCAGCTTAAATACACAGAGAACCAGCACACACATGCACTCGCAGCCAAATTTCTCATTACTGATGCAAGAAACGTGCAAAGGGGACTTTTGAGTGTTTGATGCGATTGACCCAGATCTTCAAGCGTGAGTGAACGAATGAGAGGGAGATAGAGAGAATAGGGAGAGCGTCTGACGGACTGGGACTGATAAAGGGAGTGAGAGACAGCATAGGGAGGATACTGAGGAGCTTCATAAAGAGAGTAATTTGAAACACAGCTGGGAGTCTGTATGCAAAAGGCCATGTAGATTCGGAGTGGGTCAGCGTCTCGAGCGTACAAGAGACGGGCCTTTCATCGGCCCCAGAAAAGAGGAGAGTCTTATCTACAGAGTCCCCCCCCCCTCCTTCCGCTCTTACCTCTTCCCTTTTCTTTTGCATTATCTCCTGCTTGCTGTCTTCTTCCTGCCTTGCCTCCATCACTGAAGTCCCACAGATGCATTATAATCTTCTTTTCATTGTGTGAGGAGATGAGAATGTGGCCTTAAAATGTCTCCGAGGCTTACTGAAGGCACCAGTGACGGCATGTTAACTGCTAATGTGGGAAAGGTTTTCAATCTTGGTGGATATGATGAGGATATCTGTCAGGTCTGTGTATGTGGAATAAGTAAAAAAAACTTAATTATTATAATTATAATTATTATGCTGTTGATTATCATCATCAATATTGTTGTTGTTATTGTTGTTGGGTGGCACAGTGGCTAGCATGCCTGCCTCACAGTAAGCAGGTTCGAGTCAATTCAGTTTTAATCTGTATAGCTCTTTTTACAGTTGAAGAAGTGTGTGCAGGCAGGTTGGAATGGTTGGAGAAAAGTGTCCGGTGTGATGTGTGATAGGAGAGTGTCAGCAAGAATGAAGGGAAAAGTGTACAAGACGGTGTTGAGGCCAGCGATGTTGTATGGCTTAGAAACAGTGGCGCTGAGGAAAAGGCAGGAGGCAGAGCTGGAGGTAGCAGAGATGAAAATGTTGAGGTTCTCTCTGGGAGTAACGAGGATGGATAGGATCAGAAATGAGTATATCAGAGGGACAGCCCACGTAAGATGTTTTGGAGACAAAGTCAGAGAGGCTAGATTGAGATGGTTTGGACATGTACAGAGGAGGGATAGTGAGTATATTGGTAGTAGGATGCTGAGGTTGGAACTACCAGGCAGAAGGCCTCGAGGAAGACCAAAGAAGAGATTCATGGATGTGGTGAAGGAGGACATGAAGGTCATTGGAGTAAGAGAAGAAGATGCAGAGGACAGGGTGAGATGGAGGCGGATGATTTGCTGTGGCGACCCCTGAAGGGAGCAGCCGAAAGTAAAAGAAGAAGAAGATTGTCGCAAAGGACAATACACAGTAAAAGTACAAGTTTACAAAGTATAAAAGAATTTAAACATTTTCTACATCCCCTACACATCCCTAATGGGCGTCACCTGTGGCGACTGTGGCAAGGAAACCCTCCTTCAATATATGCGAGGAAGAAACCTTGAGAGGAACCAGGTCCAAAAGAAGACCCTTCCTCTTCTTCTTCTTCTTTTCCTTTCGGCTGTTCCCTTCAGGGGTCGCCACAGCAAATGATCTGCCTCCATCTCTCCCTATCCTCTGCATCTTCTACTCTTACTCCAACGACCTTCATGTCTGCCTTCACCACATCCACAAATCTTCTCTTTGGTCTTCCTCTGGGCCTTCTGCCTGGTAGTTCCAACCTCAGCATCCTACTACCAATATACTGACTATCCCTCCTCTGTACATGTCCAAACCATCTCAATCTAAAAAGAAGACCCTTCCTCATTTGGGTGAAACCATGTCTGTCTGTCTTCCTTTCGGCTTTTTCCCTTTTACTCGGGAGTCGCCACAGCGGATCATCTGATTCGCACGTTTGATTTGGCAGAGGTTTTTACGTCGGATGCCCTTCCTGTCACAACCCTTTTTCAGCAAGGACAGAAACACGCTGACGGCTTTGCAGCTCCTCTTTACGAAAGTCAGCAATGGTTCTTTTACATGCCTCTCACCATAGACAGTGACAGACATGGCCCGCCTTTGATAACCCAGTTAGCTGCACTGGGAGGACAGTGACAACCTTGTGGAGAGTGGGACTCGAACCCCCAACCTTTGGATCAGCAATCCAGCGCCTTATACCACTAGACCACCACTGGATAGGGTGAAACCATAAAGATACAAATTAACATGAGAAATTCATTACAGTCCAAAATGTACGCTTGTTTGGTTATATAATGACTGTAAGTCCTAATCAATTGTGGAGGAAAGAGTTTATATCACCAGCGGTGAAAAGTCATGTTCATAGTTTGAGTGCACATCTGGATCTATATAAATCTTCATCAGCAGGAGGGCGGGGCTTCCAAGACGAGAACTCCAGACAGCATCAGCACACTAGGACAGACCACAGGACTCAGAAAGCAGAAGGATCAGGAACACCGGCATCCCAGAAGAAGAAGAATGTGTACCTCAACAAAAACACAGGGGGAGAGAGAGAGAGAGAGAGAGAGAGAGAGAGAGATGTTAGGTTTACTCATAATATCCATTCTTTCATTCATTAATTTTCTGAACTGTTTAATCCTAATTAAGATCGCGTGGAGGCTGGTGCCCATCTCAGCCGCCTCTGAGCAAGGGTGGGGTATATCTTGCACATCTCGCCAGCCCATTGTTGTATACTCATAACATGGATTGGAAGTAGACGAATGTATTATTTCTGAGTGCAGCAGGGTCTCCGGCATGACTGGCTATGGCAGCATAACTAAAAAAGAGAGAATCAGAAGGAGGGCAGACATGAGGACACCCTGTAACAAGAGGCAATCAGCCACCCCACTGTCATCGGACCTCGGTGAGCATGTAGCGTGGGGGAGTGACAGCATCCCAACATCACAGTTTACCAGAACTTTCTATGCCCGAGACCCCCAGATCTCCTCCTTTACATAATAAAAGCCTTTTAACTAAATGCTCCACTAAAGAAGTAATTTTTAAGCCTCACCTTTAAAACAGAAACTGTGTCTGAGTCATTAACTGGAAGAGAAAACTCCGCCCCTGCAGTAGTCCTCATTCTTCAAGGTATCACACTGCACCCTGACCTTTAGATCTAAGGGGGCATGCATGATCATAAACGACAAGAAGTTCACTAAGACCATTAAAGACCATTAAAGTGCTTTGTACGTTAAGAGTAAGTATTTTATATTTGATTTGAATTTTAACTGGGACCCAGTGCAGTGTAAATAAGGTCAGGGTGTCCTTGTGCTTGCGCGGGTTTCCTCCCACAGTCCAAAAACAAGCACATTCAACAAACTGGTTGTTCCGAATCCCTCCTAAGTGTGAATGTGAGAGTGAATACTTGTATGTGTGTTGGTCCTACGATGGTCTGGCAAGCTGTTCAGGTTGTACCCCACCTTTACTCAGAGTTAGCTGAGATAGGCATCAGCCTCCTCACAACCCTAATTAGGATTAAGTGGCTTAGGATATGAATGAATGAATGACTGAATATTATTATTAATATTTATATTATTCATGATTTCATTGTTTTCTGAATCGCTTAATCCTAATCAGGGTAATGGGGAGGCCGGTGCCCATCTCAGTCGATTCGGTATGAGGGCAGAATATGCCCTGGACAGTTCGCCAGGCCATCTCGTTATTATTATTATTATTATTATTATTATTATTGTAACTGTAACATTTGTTTTAGTTTTCTAAATTGTTATTGATGATGTATTGCACACGTGAATGCATTTTTTTTATCTGTAAATTTAATGACGTGACTGTTCGATAATGAAAACACATCAACGCTGGAGTTATCATTAACAAACGCGCCAGAAAGGATCTGCACTATTTTACGGGTTAAATGGCTCAAAGCGCCATCTATTGGTTAAAATCCTTCTGAATATTTCAAAACCTTTAATGATATAAAGCTGACTGTTGATTTTCTATGTCAGTCATTCATTCATTTATTCACTTTCTGAACCACTTAATCCTAATTAGGGTCGAAGGAAGGCTGGCGTCCATCTCAGCCGACTCAGGCCAACACACATAGAACCATTCACGCCTATGCTCACACCTAGCGGCAATCTGGAATGGCCATTTAGCCTGCTGTGCATGTTTCTGGTCTGTGGGAGGAAACCGGAGTACCTGAAGGAGACCCACGGAAGCACGGGGAGAACATGCAAACTCCACACAGAAACGCCTGAGGTGGAGAATCGTACCCGGGGGCTGTTCTTGCTGTGAGGCAGACATGCTAATTACTACACAATTGTGCCGCCACTTTTCTGTGGTGAAATATTAATAAAATAAATAAATAAAAATAAAATGTGACTAGAAAAAAAAAATCGGATGATGTTGTCTAAAATTCTCCAAGACCCCGCCCTCTCAAGTAGGGGTCAGTGAAACCATGCTCATTTTCAAAGCAATGCTAATCGAGACTCATCATCCATCTATCCATCCATTTGCTGAACTATCTATTTCTATTAGGGTCATGGAGAGGTTGGAGCCTATCTCAGCCGGCTCTATGCAAAACAGTGAGGCCACAGCCAGACCACTGCAGAGCCAGAACACACAACCATTCACGCTCACATTCACACCTAAGGGTAATTTGGAACCGCCAATAAGCCTGATGTGTATGTGTTTGGACTGTGGGAGGAAACCAGAGCACCCAAAAGAAACCCACGCAAGCGCAAGAACAACATGCAAACTCCACATAAATCAAAATGTCCTTGCTTAGCCTGACCTTCTTGCTGTGAGGCGGACATGCTAACCATGCTACACCACTGTGCCGCCTGAGTCATCGTTCACGGGCGTTTATAAAGCTTTTTTATTTTTTATTTTTGAAATGATGCATTGGATGGAGTTAGGCTCAGGGCAGGGGATGAAGATGTGTGTGTGTGTGTGTGTGTGTGTGTGTGTGTGTGTGTGTGTGTGTGTGTGTGTGTGTGTGTGTGTGTGTGTGCGCGCCATATTCCTGCCCTCTAGGCAGATAAAGAGTGTCACGTGAGCCACTTTATATTTAATCCACAGTCACATTCCGTTACAGCCCTGATGAGAACAGCAACGCTTGGCTTAGAAATTTTCAAACTCCTCAGGTTTTAATTCTGTGGTTTACACCAACCAGACAGAATTATTTACCCAGTTATCCATGACAAAACATGTTTCTGTTAGGCACTGTAGCATAATAAACCGCTGTCAAGTTTCAGATTAGCGGTTCACACTTCTGAGCCAAAAAATGAGAAAACGTTGGGGAAGGGTAGTGTAGCGTTCACATTACTTCTGATTCGAGGCGAGGACAAACAGATAAAGGTGGTAAAGGTGTGTGTGGTCATTAAACGCTGAAACTAGCATCTACAGAAGCATAGAAGTCAGCACAAGTAAAGAAGGAAAGTGAGAGAGAGAGCGAGAGAGAGAGAGAGAGAGAGAGAGAGAGAGAGAGAGAGAGAGAGCGAGAGAAAGAGAATGCGAGAGAGAGAGCGAGAGAGAGAGCGAGAGAGCGAGAGAGAGAGAGAGAGAGAGCGAGAGAGAGAGAGAATGCGAGAGAGAGAGTGTGAGCAAGAGAGAGAGAAAGAGAGAGCGAGAGAGAGAGAGAGAAAGAGAGAGCGAGAGAGAGAGAGAGAGAGAGAGCTGAGAGAGAGAGAGAGAGCGAGAGAGAGAGAGAGAGAGAGAGAGTGAGAGAGAGAGAGAGAGAGAGAGAGAGAGAGAGCGAGAGAGAGAGAGAGAGTGAGAGAGAGAGAGAGAGAGAGCGCGAGAGAGAGAGAGAGAGCGAGCGAGCGAGCGAGAGTGAGAGCGAGCGAGAGAGCGCGAGAGAGTGAGAGCGAGAGAGAGAGCGAGAGAGAGCGAGCGAGTGAGAGAGCGAGTGAGAGAGAGCGAGTGAGAGAGAGAGAGAGAGAGAGAGCGAGAGAAATAGCGAGCGAGAGAGCACGAGCGAGAGGGCGAGAGAGCGAGCGAGAGGGCGAGAGCGAGAGAGAGCGAGCGAGAGAGAGTGAGAGAGAGAGAGAGAGAGAGAGAGAGAGGGAGAGATTTTTTTCTGGTGAGTAAGTAGTGGTATTTAGGGAAGAGGATTAAACAACACAGCGTGAGATTGTAGGGTGTGTATCAGACACTGTGTATCTCACTGAGGGGAGAGTGTGTGTTTGTGTGTGTTTTTGTGTGTGTGTGTGTGTGTGTGTGTGTGTGTGTGTGTGTGTGTGTGTGTGTGTGTGTGTACATGTTGTGTGTTTGTGTCAGGAACAAGTCTGTTGGTGTCTGATAACGACACCCACGTCGTTCATCTTTAAGCTTTCGCAAATTATCTGCACTTTGTTCCTATAAGCAGCACTAAAGCAAAATTTATTTAAAAATTGATTTGGGAACGAAGACAATCACCAAACGACACCAGGAATGAAATACATTTATCACGAAAATGATCTGCTCTGTCAAATTCAGATCTTTATTTCGTATACCGTATGTATACGAGGTGCATACAGAGAGTCAATACAGACTTTCAGTTGTGGGTTATTAAATCTTTTTTATTATTATTATTATTATTTCACTTCATCTCGGTTTTCACTCTGAACTGTGGGATATAGTGAGAAAAGGATGGAGGTGTGATGAGTCAGGCGGGAAGATAGTGAGAACACAGGCCTCTGCATATTAGGGAGAATGTAGCTGCGTGCGTGTGTGTGTGTGTGTGTGTATGTGTGTGTGTGTGTGTGTGTGTGTGTGTGTGTTGGGAGTAACCCAATGCTGTTATCAGCATCTCTTCAATACTCCAAATAGTCACATCTGGCCCCATATCAGTCCTGTGGGATCCCAGTCGAACTCCCAGTCTGTCACCAAATTCCTGTTTACAATTCATAATATGGATGATAACATTACATATTAAATGTCTGACTTTTCCCCCCAACTCCCTTTCCCAAAATGGGAAGGGTAAATATGATGACATAATTTTATCTGCTCCAATCCCCCCCCTCCCCAACCTGCTGCTCATCCTTCTTCAGAGGGAAGAATAAAACGCTATCCACCCTCTTCTGCATACATGAAGTCAGAGAGACACATGATTGGCTCATCTTTCTCTGACTGACAGGAGAGAGTGTCATGACATCGCTTCAGTGGTGAATTTTGCTCTCTTGAAATTTGACTCCTGGCCCTGGATGTCTTTGTTATTAAAGGGATCTGAACTCAAAATCTCACAATCTGTCCTGGGCTTGAGTCCAAGGCTTGGCAAAAGCATTTCTGTGTGATGTTTTCAAAGTGAAATGGAAGTGCATTCCACCTTCATCCCGAGTCAGCTAAGAAAGGCTCCAACCTTCTAGTGTCCCTTGTAGGGTTAAGCAGTTTGGCCAATGAGTGAGTGAGCGAGCGAGAGAGCCCGAAGACATGCACAGTAAGCTAATTGGCTGTTCCAGATTGTCCCTAGGTGTGACTCTGTGTGTATGTGTGTATGTGTGTGTGTGTGTGTGTGTGTGTGTGTGTGTGTGTGTGTGTGTGTGTGTGTGTGTGTGTTGTCCCCACAATGAACCGGTGAGTTGTTCAGGGTGTACCCTGCCTGCACCCAGAGTTGCAAGAGATAAATTCCAACCTCCCTGTGGGAGATTAATTAATTAATTCCACAACAGTGTGGCGTATTGGTTAGCATTGGTTTTTCCTCACAGCAAGAAGGTCCTGGGTTCGATTCTCGGGCACGGTGCATTTCTGTAGGGAGTTTGTATGATCTTAACATGCTTGCATGGGTTTCTTCTGGGTACTCCAGTTTCCTCCCACAGTTCAAAAACATGCACATTAGGCTAATTGGCAGTTCCAAATCACCCCAAGGTGTGAGTGTAAATGCTCGTGCATGTTGGCCCTGTGATGGCCTGAAGAGCTCTACAAGAGCTCTACAATCACGAGGAATGGACGTTGATCCCTGAAGCTTTAATAATGCTGATAAAGGGATTGTCATGGCTGTGATCACAATGATCTACCATATGGTTCGCCAGGCCACATACGGACTCACTCACACCTACGGGTAATTCAGAACAGCCAATTAACCTACTGTACATGTTTTTGGACTGCAGGAGGAAACCGGAGTACTCGGAGGAAATCCACACAAGCACAGGGAGAACATGCAAACACCACACAGAAACACCCAGGCCTGGAATCAAACCCAGGCCTTGTTGCTGTGAGGCGGACATGCTAACCGCTACGCCACCGTGCCGCCCTCCAGGGCATACCCCGCCCTCACAGCGGAGAAAGCTGAGATGCGCACCAGGCTCCCAGCGACTCTAATTAGGATTAAGCGGCTTAGAAAATGAATGAACGGGATTTGAAATGAACAATAAGGCTAAAATGAATTCTTCTTTTTATACGGCATTATAAATATGACACCAGGCTGATTATTTTTGTACTGAGCACATATCTCTGAGCGCGTAGCTCTGTATTAGAGGTTCGGATGTGTAGCTGAAGTCAGCTGTGATTCATTAGTATGCTGAGTCTTGGTGAAATGATTTATGATTTAATAAGAGAAGAGGGCTTTAAATAAATACTTCACTCACACAGAGATGTGTTTGCAATGTTTCACAGATGACGGAACTTGAAACTACAAACTTAAAGCAAGATGTGATTAGTTACTTCTAAGAAAAGATAATTACACCTTGACTGTATGCGCCGCCTAATCACTTCCTCACAAACTCCACCACGCTGTATAGGATACTATTACACGGGGAATTAAACAAACAAACAAACAAAAAAAAAGATAAAGAAATCCATCAGCATGTACAAAGAGATATATTAGTTTTGCTGTACAGTATGATATGAGGTCCCTGCTCACGTTTAGATCATTAGAAGATGGCAGTGGTTTGAATTTGGTTGGATTATTTATATTTTTGGACTCCCGAGTGGTGCATTGACATGGTGTGATCCTATGATCCTGGAGGTCACAGGTTTGAATGCATATCAACGGACACAGAAATCCGGCTGGATGATTGCCAAGTCCTCACAGGATGGAATGGCATACATTGATCTCCCTGTCACTTACAGCGATCACCAGTCAATCAAAAATAGCTGTGCTCTCATTCAGACAAGGGGGGGGTGTTTTTCCCCCTTTGAGTGTGTTATGTTGCCCCTGAATACACATGCGCAGCACTTCATAAAGATGCAGGTGGCTGCATTACATGCCATGGAGGGGCCACATTCATGTTTTCATCCCTCCCTAATTGGTGCTGGTCATGTGATGAAGATACATGATGAGATGTGATGCTTGGCAGATGGGAATTAGCTATGATTGTTTGATTTTTTTTTCCTGTGGAGTATGTGTGGTAATGACATGATATAAGTCATTCCTGTTTGAGTTCATTCATTCATTCATTTTCTGAACCGCTTAATCCTAATTAGGGTCAAGTTGAAGCTGACACCCATCTCAACTGACTCTGGGAAAGGGCAGTGTACACCCTGGACAGCTCACCAGGCCACCACAGGGCCATGGACAGTGAGAGACATGGCCAGCCTTTGATAACCCAGTTAGCTGCACTTTCTCGGGGGGGACAACTGTTGATAGTGTGGCTTGAACCCCCAACCTTAAGATAAAAAAAATAGCAACTGGTTCTCTCGGGATTTATTTTTGTTAGTTTATAACTTCCACCAAAAAAAGGTTAAGATTTATCTTAATTTGTGAGGTGCATTACATAAAAAGTTATTTGTATCTTGTCATTTTTTTTTCAGAGACAGGGATTTGGAACTTTATTAGATTTTGGAGATAATCCGATTTGTAATCCAGAATTTTCTATTATTATTATTATTATTATTGCTATTATTTTGTGGATTCTTTAACATTGGGAAAGCCAATGATTTTTGACATATTCGGTTCATATAGGGAATTGCTGGGCTTAGTAGAGGCTTGCGCTCTCTGAGTACAAAATCTCCCATCAAAACTAGTTACAGTACATTATTGTGAGGTGCGCATCTGAGTGTGTGCACACACATCTGTGTGCGTGCGCACACATGTGCGCTCATCTGTATGTATGTGTGTATTTATATTTTATTTACATCTTATGTATTTATTTATGTTTAATTTTTATTATAAGCATTTATAACATTGAATATGTATTTATTGATATTATATACACATATACATGTACGTATATGTACGGGGCGGGGTTGGGGGGGGGGTGATCCTACATTGTGGATTTCGATGGTCGCGTGGGGATCTCGGTTCCAATTAACCGCAGAAAGTGAGGGATCCCTGTACCATAGTTTCCGAGTCATAAGGCGCACCGGATTATAAGGCGCAATATCAACAAATGATGATTGAACAGCCTCTGTCCATACATAGGGTGCACCGGATCATAAGGCACATTAAGCGAAACAAAAGTCAGATAAGTTAAACTTGATTCAACTCATTCACAATAACTCTCAACATTGTTCAGTTGTAACAATAAACAATAAACTCACTTTTTCAGTTCATTCCTCTTCCACAAATCCATCAAATGTTTCATCTTCAGTGTCTGAGTTTAACAGTTGTGCAAGTTGGACATAAAGCCCAGCTCTCCCTATTATTTTTTATTATTATATTATATTATAATATTTTATTACCTGTTTTTCCCTCGCGTGCATGGAGTCAGATCAGTAGAGACGGAGATTAGAAGTCTTCTGGGTCGTTACCTAAACTTTTCTCAGCTATGCCCCCTTAAAGCGACGGCACATTTACAGTAACGAACATGGCAGCGCTCAGTCGCAGCGTGAGTATTGTGTTCATTACAGAACGGAGGTCATTACTCTTAAGGAGCTGTATCAGTGTCACTTTAAATTCAAGAAGGTTAATCCCAGGTCTCAGGAGGAGAACTGTAGCAGTGCTTTATCCCAGTGATGAATGTTAGACTCTCATTAAGCCAGCTGAGAATCCTGAGATGCAGAAGCATCCTCGTAACAAAACAGATGGTCCATAGAGACGGAGATTAGGTGGAAAAACCACTTACGTATGACTCAGCGAGTCACCTGACTACCATAGCAGTAATGCCTGTATTTGGACATAAAGCTAGATTCCTCTAATTTATGACCTGTTGACACCAATATCTAGCGGTTGGAGTTGTTTGGTTAATCCACCGGAATGATGGTAAGCTCTGAATTAGTTTGCTTCACTTGGGTGTTGATGGTGTCAGTGAGATGGAGTCGCGTGGTCTCATCCACATACAAGGCGCACCAGGTTATAAGGCGCACCGTCAATTATTATATATATATTTTTTAAGATTGAAAGCTTCAAAGTGCAGCTTATGGTCCAAAAATTACGGTAATCCATTTGTGTCTGGCAGAGCTGCCATGCACTTTGTTCCCTGTTTTTACGTTCAGGGCAAAATCTGCGTACCTATTTTTAAAAACATATATAAAAACAGCCTTTTCAGTTTCTAATATTTCAAATAAAAATCCATGAAACAATTTCAAACAAAAAGGGAATAGTTTGCAAAGATGTTTTCTCATAAATTATGATTTGATCAGAAGAGATTTGAAATTTTAATGTTGCACAGTACGTGATAATTCAGATAAAGATGCAGATCAAGACTTTTTAATTCTTTAGATGATCATCAAAGTAGACAAATTATTCAGCCCAGCCATTTTTGTTTATTTATGAGAATGTTTATTCTATATCTGTTCTTTACATGATTATGATTTAGAAATGACACGAATAGATAAATAGTAACTTAAATTATGATTGCAAAGTATTAAACTTCTGTAAAAAAAAATGTGTGAGATTTATAAGGAACGATCAATCGATGACAGTCCACACAGTAAACAAGGAATAGCTCAAAACGTCATACACTGGTAGAGGTTTGCGCTCCTGGAGTGCTCTTGTTTACACGGTGTTCTACCTGTTTCAGAGTGAAATAAATAGTTCCGATAACAAAGCATCTAATCTAAACAAGGACCCGAAAACCATCTTCAGATGAATCCGACTCACAAAAGCCTCAATAGGACAAATAGATTATTTCACCCCTAAGTGAACACACTTGTGTTGCTGACAGTCTTCAACTTCTGTGGTGCATCGGGGACAATATGGTGAATGCACGCTTCAGTGCTGCTCCTAACTTTCTAAAGCGCATTGTTTTTCTTTTTTTTTAATTCATTGGTGAAATGAAGTGCAAAAAGAGACTTAAGAGAAGAAATGATTTTTTTTTTAAAGGGTCATTTACCAGAGAAGCTGAGCTCACTTTCATCTGTAACCCATCAAACTCATTCTGCATAATTAAGGCTTTAAATACGATTACAGAGTCAGCAGTGTGTAATGGAGTCTGGGTAATTGTGTGTTACGCCAGAGATGTGATGTTTCTATTGTTCGGAGAGTCAGTAAAGGTAATAGAAAGAGTATCAGATGGAGAGCTGGAGAAGGCATTGTAAACATAGCTGCATGGTGGCGTAATTGTTAGCACATCCGCCTCACAGTGAAACGCACCTGAGCTGCGGGACTCAGAGAGAGCGTATTCTCTCTAGAGCAGGGGTCACCAACATGGTGCCCGTGGGCACCAGGTAGCCCGCAAGGACAATATAAGTCGTCCGCGGACCTGTTCACTGCTATTTTTAGGACAGGCCCACGGCTCCATAGCGCCACTCTCCATTGAGTTGCATCTCATTTTTTTAAAATATATTTTTAAATCAAATCAATATCTTCACATAGTTCAATATCATTAATTATTAATAATAACATTATAATTAAAGGTAAATTGAGCAAATTTGTAATTTCAGAGGTGTGCATCGGCCTGGTATCCCATCGCATTAATTGGTACCCAAGAAGTGGCTCTCAATTTCAAAAAGGTTGGTGACCCCCTGCTCTAGAGTTTGCATGACATCCCTGTGCTTGCATGGGTTTTCTTCGGCTGGGCTGATTTCCTCCTGAAGTCCGAAAACGTGCATACTGGGCGAACTGTCCGTTCCAGATTGTCCCAGGTGTGAGTGTGATTGTATTGGCCTTGTGATGGAGCTGTTTTTGGTGTGTATATAGGCTTTATCCCAGGTCCCTGATAGAGTTAAGCAGTTTGGAAAAAAGGAATGAGTGTGCTCATTACTAG
Source organism: Plotosus lineatus (assembly GCA_024760905.1). Classification (NCBI taxonomy): domain Eukaryota; kingdom Metazoa; phylum Chordata; class Actinopteri; order Siluriformes; family Plotosidae; genus Plotosus; species Plotosus lineatus. The sequence continues at coordinate 53,072,454 of CM045734.1, forward strand.
CTATTAGCCATAATATTAACACCATCTGACCAGCGTGCTGATGGACAGACCGTACATCGCAAGCTGTAATGCATAGTATGTTTTCACCTCTTTGTATCTTAGCCAACATTAATAGTCTTGGCGGTTTGTGCACCAATCAACCTTTAAGAGATCAAAGCACGTGTTCTTCACTCCCTATGCGCACCTGTTTTATACAGTCGGCCCTCTACTTACAAAATTAATCCGTTCCAGTGCCTTTTTCGTAACCTCAAGTTTTCGTAAGTAGAGGTGCATTTTACATGTAAAACGCGTGATTCGTTCCAAGGCTCCCAAGACTACCCTATAACCCTTTAAAAATTATAAAAGTACACCAATTTTGTATGAAATATGTGTTAAAAGAAAAAGGAAATTATTTACCTTTTTTTTAATCTCTCGAACCACACGGCGGTTGCTTTTTTCCGAAACTGCATCCCACTTTCGTATTTTTTTTTATTATCTCCTGCTTCACTTCGACTGATAACGGAGCCCGCTTCTTCTTTTCGGTGTCACCGGGAATCACTGTCTTGGGGTCCATGATGGATAACGAAATATAACGCTGCAATGATCACTCTCAAAAAACTCACGAGCCTACAGTCCTGTTCAGCTCTCCTTCACGAACAAACAGGAAGTGACAAACAGGAAGTATGGGTACCGTTCAGCTCCCTCCTGGCCAATTGGAGGCCAGCAGGGCGGGATGTTAGGAGACAGCCAATGAGAAAGCAACTCGCACATTGTTTGAATGTTTGAATTTTTGAATGGCATGTTTGGCGCTTTTCGTAAAAAGAGGTTGTTTTGGTAAAAAGAGGATGAAAATTTAGGATTTTTCGTATTCAGAGGTTTTTGTAAGTAGAGGGCTGGCTGTAATAACAGTTACAAATACGGTGTGCCCAATTCTACCTGACACTGGTTCGCATGACAAATGTTCATTCAGACTTAGCACATATCTTTAATACAAACTGAATGCAAACATCACTCACTTGGCTATCGCAGGGCCGACACACTCACAAATCCACACCCGCACACACACACACACACACACACACACACACACACACACACACACACACACACACACGCACGCACGCACACACGCACACACGCACACAAAAACCTAGGGGCAATCTGGAACAGACAATTAGCTTACTGTGCATGTCGTTAGACTCACTCACTCACTCATTTGTTCAATTGGTTATTTCTACTAGGGACACAAGGAGGTCAAAGCCTATCTTAGCCTGAACAGCTCACTAGTCCATTGCATTAGGAAAATTTACGCAGAAATGCTTTCTTCAAGCCCGGGACTCGAGCCCAGGACAGAATGTGAGATTGTGAGTTCAGATCCCTTACATGACCGAGACCTCTAGGGCCAAGAGTCAAATTTCAAGAGAGCAGAATTCACCACTGAAGCGATGTCACTCTAGCACAGGAAGAACATAACATGTAAACGCCACACAGAAATGCTCTCATCGAGCCTGGAACTTGAGCACAGAACCTTCTTGCTGTGAGGCGGACGTGCTCAACACAATGCCATGGTGCCACCCTTCGGTAAAGCTGTAAAGCCAAATAACTTGGTCAGTGCTTTGGTTGTGGATTGCAGTTTAACTCTCTGCAGTTGCGTGAAAACATTTTACCCAAAGGACAAAACATGTCCAGCATGTACCGTACATTACATGAAGTTATTCATACATTGCCTGGGGTTATTTCTACTTAATGTTTTCAGACCAGGTATGATATGGTGTAATATTTCCAGATACTGACCCAAGTATAGACTAAACTAAAATCCTAGAGATTTTTCAATAATTAATACATTTCCCAACCTCCCAACATCAAACAGCTCGAGTCTGAACAGGTCTATAATGTATAAATATTGTACAGGCCAATGATTCCCAAGCGTCATCTTAAAAAAAAAAAAACCCGCACAGCAGTATGTAATGCAGTAAAGTGCGGAGGCTTTGTAATTTTTTTCGATGAGTTCCAAACCGAGTAGAAGACTTTATTGTGCTGATGAAACCCCACAGTGCAGGAAGCTTGAGTTAAAATTATAAGTACAGTGATAGGAAACAAGTCTTCAGACACTTTTTTGTTTCTGTTACTTACCCAAGCTCATACTATATATATCCACTTATATACACACCAATCAGCCAGAACTTTACCACCACCTGACTGAGTTTCAGCAAAAAGGCCCATACTGACCAACCAGTCATCTGGTAACCTAGGAAACGCCAGTACTTTATATCATCGTAAGGTCGGCATGGTGGTGTAGTGGTTAGCCCGACCGCCTCACAGCAAGAAGTTCTGGGTTTGATTCCAGACTTGGGCGTTTCTGTGTAGAGTTTGCATCTTCTCCCCGTGCTTGGGTGGGTTTCTGCCGGGTTCTCCGGTTTCTTCCCACAGTCCATAAACATGCACAGTAGATTAATTGACTTTTCCAAATTGCCCGTAGGTGTGAGTGAGTCCGTATGGGGCCTGGCAAACCATATGGTAGATCATTGTGATCACAGCCATGACAATCCCTGTATGAGCATCATTCAACCTTCAGGAATCGACATCCATTCCTCGTGATTGGATGTAGACATAGATAGATATCATCGTAACACTCATACAACAGGACAATGAAAAGATATCAGATGGTTCTTTCTATAAATTATTTCTTCCACGTACCAGAAGCATGTACATTAGGCTTATTAGGCCCCTAGGTGTGAGAGTAAGTGTGAATCGTTGTATGTGTGTCGACATTGTGATGGCCTGGTGAGCTGTTCCGTGTGTACCCCGCCTTCGCCCACTGTCAGCTCAGATGGGCACCAGCCTCCTGCAACTCTAATTAGGTTTAACTAAATATTAGTTTCAAAAAATTATACATGCACAATATTTTTTTTTTACTTTTGGTCACAGTGTGTCACACCGGGCTTTCCCCACTGCCAGCTCATGCATTTCGGTATCACTGCCAGCCAACCAATCAGAACAGAGTAGAGCACAGAGAGCGGAAAGACCATAAACGGGATGTGGAATCCAAACAGGTTGTCCAGGGCATACACTCATGATGGAAGGTGGAAGGTGTGGCTTCAGGGGAAGATGGGGAATCAACTTGCTGAAAAAATGCACCGTTTTTGGATGAGGAAAATCACACTTTCATTCTCCACTGGTGTTCAAAATATCAGAAGAATAAAGATCTGAAGATGAGATAATATCTCACCTTTATTAGGTTAATTTCCAAGTTCTGTTTTCTACTGGCCTTGCAACGGTCTAGCGAGCTGTCCAGAGTGTATTCTGCTGAGGTGGGCGCCAGCCTCAACCTGACCATAATTAGGGTAAAGTGGTTTAAAAATGAATGAATGAATATTTTCTATTGTTCATGTCTGTTTTCTGTTTTTGTCGTATTTTGTCGCTCAGCTGAACTGAAGCAGTATTTCTGAGCATGTCAAACTCCAGTAATAATAAATATTAATGAGTTTTGGAGAACAATCGATAAACGTAATGTATAGCCAGCGCCAGGCGGTTTCCGAAACACCCTACAGCAATTTATTTAAAAACATTAGTCAAGGTTTTCTTCTTCTTCCATTAGCGGCTCCGGTCGGGAGTCCCACAGTTGTGATCCTTCTCCAACTTGCTGTCTTCTGCATCCTTCTCTTTCACACCAATCACCTGCGTGTCCTCCCTCACCACATCCACTAATCTCCTCTTTGGCCTTCATGTTCTCCTCCTAACAGAAAGCTCCATTCTCAACATTCTTATAGCAATATGCATTTCATTCCTCATCTACACGTGTGCAAACTATCTCCATCTGGTTTCTCTCACTTTATCCCAAAACATTCCGACCTGCGCTGTCCTTCTTATATGTCATTCAATCGGTTTTTTTGAACCGCTTATTTTTAATTAGGGTCATGGGGAGGCTGGCGCCCATCTCAGGCAACTCGGGTCGAGGGCAGAGTACACCCTGGACATCTCTCCAAGACATCACAGGGCAGAAACACACTGACGGCTATGCAGCTCTTCTTGGTGAAAGTCAGCAATGGTTCTTTTACATGAACCTCTCACCATAGACCAGAGGTCTCCAATCTTGTCCACAAAGGGCTGGTGTGGGTGCAGGTTTGCACTTCAACCAAAGAGTAGCCAGACCTTCCAACTGTTTCAATCACCGGTCATCAAAAGGACGGAAAAAAAAAGACCTAGATTCCACATTCAACTCTGGAGTGGAGCCATCTTGGTGAGATCACCTTGCTTTAAGTCTTAAAGCAAGATGACCTCACCAAGATGGCTTCACTTCAGAATTGAAACAGTAATGTCCAATCTATTTTTTCTTTTCTTTTGATGATCAGTGATTGAAACAGGTGGAAGGTGTGGCTGATGTTTGGTTGAAGTGAAAACCTGCACCCAGACCGGCCCTTTGTGGATAAGATTGGAGACCCCTGCCATAGACAGTCAGAGACATGGCTGGCCTTTGATAACCCAGTTAGCTGCACTGAGGGGACGGCAGTAACACCCCGTTGATAGTGGGGCTTGAACACCCTGACCTTGGGATCAGTGATCTCGCACCTTTACCACCAGGCCGCCCACTGCCCTCCCTCTTACTGTATATCTTCTTTTCCTTTCGGCTCTTCCCTTCAGGGGTCGCTACAGCGAATCATCTGCCTCCATCTCACCCGATCCTCTGCATCTTCTTCTCTTACACCAACCGCCCTGCCTCTTATATATTCATTTTTAATTCTACCTCTTTCAGAAATGCCTGAAAATATTGATCCAGAACTTTTAACTGCTGAGAGTACGGTCAAATAATATATAACAACAGTGTAATAGTCAAGCATGAAGACAGTAGACAAAGAGACAATGAAAATAAACAAAGCAACTTTATTTATAGCTTTGGTTTGTTATTTATTCTAATGAATGGATTTGCCTGTCTCGTTTTAAAGGAAGCGCTCAAAAAGCAACGATTTGTTCCGCAATTACCCATCACTGCCCTCATTAAAAACTCTTATTAAACCACTGAAGACGATAAAACTGTTTGGAGAAACTGCTCAGGAGTGCAAATTTACATTATTGTCCCAAACCGTGACCACATATGGCAGACTCGAGTGTGATATTTCAGAATAACAGCTGTCAAATTGTCATTCTAAGAACCGCTTTGTCTCCAGGGAATGAAGTGAAAGGGATCACGGGTGCTTTGTCCATAATGGTGGAGTTGATGACGCATATAGTGCTAAATGATGATGCGGACGAGGCTTCATTCTCAAATGCTACATGATTGGCTGACAGAGTCATGCACAGGAGGCCAAGAAGCCTGCACAGCAGCTCCCAGTGGAGCAATTAAATCAGGAACAGTGGCGCTTGTTTACATGGCCTTTCTGCTTCAGACCAGAGACTGAGCAAATTAATAACCACATCTCAGCAGGGAGGCATGTGTACACCAGGACCAACCCCATCAGACCTTCAATGACGTGACCTGCCTCAAGTAAAAGACCAAATTCACAGAAAATTATAATCCACGGACAACATTCATTATAATAACCCACAACATGCTTAGCATTAATACACAAGTTTGCTTTCAGTTTGATTAGAATTTTTTTTTTTTTTTGGAACTGCCTAGAGAGGCGCATGCCTAGCTCTACCCTACCACATGTTCCGAATCCTGAAGCACAGTTTGGTAAGCTTTCCAAAGAGAAGCCTCATTGGCCTTGAACATGGCTTAGTAGGTCAGGGTGGCCAACCAGTCAGAGAGCCATATCATACACATGGGCACACCTGAACATCACCCATCACTCACACACACACACACACACACACACACACACACACACACACACCTCTGCTCAGACAGATTTATTGTAAATTCACACACCTTTGAAGGTCACACTGCAACTGTGATTCAATCGCCGTCTTAATGTCCAATATTTTGTGTTCAATAGTGTGGCAGGACAGTTGGACGTCCAATACCACACGTTTTAGTTTGTCATTTTCAGGAGACAAGATTTCAACAACGTCACTGAGGCATTTTTAACCAAGTCTACTTCATTGTATGTTTTTTTTTTTTGGCACGTACCATGTTTCAAAGCCGGTTGATACGATGCAAGCGTTACGGTCTCTCTGAGCGTTTCGTAAATTTTTGGAAAAACTGTATCTGCTCTCCTGCGGGACATTTCAAAGTGAACAACTTGTGCTTGTAAGTTCAGTCCCTTTCGGAAATTCCTAGTCGAAGTTAGCAATGGCGTGAGCTGAAGTGGCGCCGAAGATTTGAAAGTTTGAAAAGTGCTAATGACGTCTGAGATATAAAGCCGAATTTCCTACCATCATGTTCAACAAAATATATAAACTCTCCCACTCTGTTAAAAACCTCCTGAGTTCTTCTTCAAATTTTTGTTTTGCTGTGCATTTTTTTTCTGCCATTTTAAGAGTGAACTCGACACAAATTGTTTTCTTAAATGTGAAGTGCTCCACCGAATGTAGGCGCTTGTCGCAAGTGACGTATGGTGCTTGTCAGACAAAGCGCGGCTTATTCGGACTTCCGATCTTTTAAGTGAGCAAGTGTGCGTTGAATATTTGTTCAGTACTCAACCTTCACTTGTCTACTTGAAAGATCAGAAGTCCGGATAAGCTGCGCTTTGTCTCACAAGCACCATACGTCACTTGCGACAAGCGCCTACATTCGGTGGAGCGCCTCACAAATAATTTTGCCATACTGGGAAGCTTTGCGGTATTTTCATCTCACGCACAGGCGCATTTGACGAAAATGCCACATTAAACTCTGGCGAAGCAAACACGCACATTAAAAAACACAAACAAAAACTTCGATATGAACATAAGAGCCGCATGAAACCGGGCAAAGGGTCGCATGCGGGTTGGCCACTCCTCTAGTAGGTTGTCCGGTGTCCGAACCCCCACAGGAAACCCGATAAGTCAAAAATCAGATTTATTATTTATAATGAAACTTAGACCCACAAAAATAAAGGCTTGTACACCGCCGCTTTGACTCACACAGAATTAAAAATATTTCAATCTAACTCGGGTAGGCAGAAAAACTTTCACAGAGCCAATGGAAGCACGAAACATGAACTCGTTCAACGTATAATTAAACTAACAAGACAGGTGATACAAATGAACATAAAAATCAGGGAGTGAATAGAATTAGATTTTTTTTTTATCCCAGGGTACCATGAATTAACTAAATCTTTTTAATTTGATTAAAATTCCCTGGACTTCTCTGACATGACAGAATGTGCTTTATGATCAGAACCGCATCCATAGCAACAATCTGTGGCAATTACAGAATGCCACAACTGACCAATAAGAATTGAGTATGTAAATAAACCATTCATGCTCACTCACTCACTCACTCACTATTTGCTGAGCCATTTAATCCTACTAAGCTTGCAAAGAGGCCGGTGCCCATCTCAGCCGACACCGGGTGAAGGCGGGGCTCACTGTCAACAGTTTGCCAAACCATTACATGGCCAACACACACAACCATTCACACTCCCAACTCGGGTCAGTTTGGAAGAACTGTGGGAGGAACCCTGAGTACCAAAAGGAATCCCCAGCAAGCATGGAGAGAACATACAGACACACTTGATCTTGGGAGCCCAGGACTTTGATGTCCTGGGTCAGACATGCTGACCACTACACCGTTATGCAACCCATTCTTATTATGATATTTTTTCATTGGTACTTCGTACTGACATTTATTTTCTATGCCAGACAGAACCATTGCAGGGACAGCACACATACAACCATTCGTAGTATCACATTGCTAAACTGTTAAAATGAATGTCGACGTGTACAGCCAAGGTAGTGGTGGTCTGGTGGTAAAAACTTTTGATCGCTTATACCTCCTGGGGGTCATAGAGAGCCTGGAGCCTATCTCAGCCGACTTTGGTGAAGGTGGGATATACCCTCAGGAGCTCGCTGGTCGATCGTAAGGTGACACACACAACCATTTGCATTCACACTTAAATTTAGGGGCAATTCGGAGCAGCCAATTGGCCGGTTGTGCTTGTCTTTGGACGGTGAGAGGAAACCAGAGTACCCGGAGGGAAACCCATGCAATCACGGAAGAAAATACCACCCTTATCCAGCAAAGGACAATAAAATTTTAAATTAATAAAAAAAGAATAAAATGGCGTGAAAGTCAAGTTGTATTTTTTACCCCCGTGCAGGCCGCCGGCCCTAAATGTGTTCCTGTTTTATTTTCTCTACAGAAAACTGGACTGAAGATCTGAAGCTGTGGCAACTGACAGCTGTTGTATATCAGCGTGTGTGTAGCGCCACCCTCTGTGTGTGTGTCCTCTTTCCCACTGCTGTGTGTTTGTGTCTCCTCGCTACCCTTGACCTGACTGTGGTGTCACCATGTTCTGGACTCTTCTCCTGGCACTGATCCTATTGCTGGTGCTCCAGGCACAGTTGTACGTTTGCCTACGTGAGCTCAGACCTCTCAATGCTCAAAGCTCCAAAACCTCTGTGATCTCGGTGAACCCGAACCAGACCACCAACAGCAGTATGTCCCGTCGCATTCCGGGTGCCGTCATCATCGGGGTGCGCAAGGGTGGCACAAGAGCCCTCCTAGAGATGCTTAACCTCCATCCAGATGTGGAGGTTGCAAAGGCTGAAGTGCACTATTTTAATTTGGATGAAAACTTCAACAAGGGTTTGGACTGGTATCGAGCCCAGATGCCGCTGAGCCTCGCCGGACAGGTGACCATAGAAAAGACTCCAGGTTATTTCACAGCTTCGATGGTTCCAGGTAGAATGTGGTCAATGAATCCAGCAGTGAAGCTCCTGCTGATCGTCCGCGACCCAGCCGAGAGGCTGGTGTCAGACTACACACAGGTCCTTCACAACCGCATCCAGCAGAACAAGTCATACCAGCCTCTGGAGGACCTGCTCCTTCGCCGAGGACACATCAACACAAACTACAAGGCTCTCCAGAGGAGCATTTACCACCAACACCTGGCTAGGTGGCTGGCACTTTTCCCCAAGGAGCAGATCCATATTGTTGATGGAGAGGCGCTAATCCGGGACCCATTCCCAGAACTTCAGAAAGCAGAGAAATTCCTGGAGCTCCCTCCACGAATAAGGCCGGATAACTTCTACTTCAACACCACCAAAGGGTTTTACTGCCTGCTTTCTGCAGGACATGACAAGTGCCTGGATGAATCAAAGGGAAGGCCACATGCCCCCCTCAGCAACGAGGCTTTCCAGAAGCTCTGTCGGTTCCTCCGGTTGCCCAATCAGATCTTTTTTAGGATGACAGGCCAGACTTTTCACTGGTGCTGATCAAACATTTATATTCCGCAATAAATCATCTCGTCTGCACTTGATTTGATATTTGACTGAGATTTGATTAGAAGCTCGGATTGGAACAAACCCAGATGTTAAACAGACTTGGTTTTTTTCGAACCAAGTCGAAGAACTAAGTTGAAGAAGAAAAATAAAATAATAACCGAGAAAAATAATATGGAAAACAGATCCTACTCTTGGCACGACGGCGACTCCTGGTGTTAGGTATGCAGAACTGCATCAAACCTGATTTTGAAATTCAGGCTTGTAGATAATTATGTAAATGGCTCAAGCTGTAGGGTTTTCTAATCTTTCAAAATTCCCACTGCAGTTATACTGGGCAGTATATGGGTATGATTATCGAATCCTGTTATAAACTAACTGTATGTTTAAATTGTTAATATATGTACATTTAAAAAAAAAAAAAATCTGTTGAGGGACATTTGAGTGATATGAAAATACTCACATTACCGAGAACTTTACCTGATACTTCTGTGTTCTTTGTGTACTTTACAAAGGTTTGTACAGATGTACGACTGAGGACTGTAATCATTCTAGTAATTAGTTGCTGTTTGTAAAATTAATCTACACTTGAATGTTTTGTCTGCCATTTGAATAGAAGGTTCTATTTTTAAACTCAAAAAAACAAACAAACCATTCTATGTCTGTATTGCAGTTTTTACTTAATAAATCAATGTATAAAACTGCGGGGAAAGATCACACTGCATATAATGCCCTACATTCTCATCACACAGGGATGTCCAATCTCATCCACAAAGGGCTGGTGTGGGTGTAGTTTTTGACTGCCACACCCCCCACCTGTTTCAATCACTGATCTAAAAAAAAAAAAAAAAAAAAAAAAAAAAAAGACTAGCATGTACATTCGAGTTTCAATATTGACGTGAGGTAACAGCCATCGTGATGAGACCACCGTGCTTTAAAATCTCAAAATGGAGCCGATGCGGTGGGGGGTTCAGTGGTTAAGGTGCTGGATTACTGATCCCAAGGTTGGGGGTTCAAGCCCCACTATCACTGAGTTGTCACTCCCCCTCCCACCCCCCACCCCGGTGCAGCTGATTGGATATCAAAGGCCAGCCTTGTGTTTCACTGTTATTGGTAAAGAGTAGACGACTGGATTGTCATCTGTGTGTTTCTACCATGCGACGGACTGGTGAGCTGTCCAGGGTGTACTCCGCTTTCATCCAACATTGGCTGAAGCCTCCGCGCAACCCAAATTAGGATTAAACGGTTCAGAAAGGTAAAAAGTCTAGTCTGTTGGGTTTTCACACCCGAGCCTCGTGGCTCATCAGGCTGGGGCTCATCCCCGGTTTCCATAACGTGAAGCGACCAGAAGTTCAACGCCCCCTGGATGGGACGCTAGTCCACGCAGGTTACCTTCCCAGTATATTTTTACTGGTTCCCATTTATACTGCTGGGTGAACAGAGGCACACTTGTGGTTGAGACCTTGCCCAGGGGTCTGAGCACAGTAAGAGTCTCAGTGGGATTTGAACTCACAACCTCCCGATCATGAGCGCATCACCCTAACCACTACACTACCAGCCCCATATCTTCTTCTTCTTCTTCTTCTTTTCCCTTCGGCTGCTCCCTTCAGGGGTCGCCACAGCAAATCATCCACCTCCGTCTCACCCTGTCCTCTGCATCTTCTTTTCTTACTCCAACAACCTTCAAAGTCCCCACTCTCAGTCCTAGACTCATGCCTTTCCTCTTCTCTCTCTGCCTACGGACACGCCTCCCGCCTCTCCTTCCTCCTCGACGTCTTCGACCAACAGTAGTCCGATTTCCATCAGCACCCTGTTGATTGACAGCACTGCTGGCGGTCGTTGTTAACCCGGGCCTCGACCGATCCGGTATGGGGGTAATACTTCTGATTTGCATCATAAAAGTTTGGCATTGGTTTTACGTCGGATGCCCTTCCTGACACAACCCTCTGCATTTCTCCGGGCTTGGGACCAGCATGAGGGGGAGAGACACTGGTTAGTGGCCCCCCTGCGCCGCCTCATACGCCATATGCGGTTCAGAAAATGGATGGGTAAATGAATGGATGTTCAAAGACAACACGGCTCGGGGGAAAAAAGGCATTCTAACCATCAGAGGTAAAACTGAGGTTTAAAACTGAGGCCCCTAACGATTCCATTTTGAGACCTTAAAGCAATAAGGTCTCACCAAGATGGCTGCCACTTGCCTTCAAATTTAAAATAATAACCTAAAATCTATGCTTTTTTTATATACATACTAGTATATCAGTAATTGGGGCAGTGCTCGCCTAGTGCGATAGGGCGCTGGATCACTGATCCAAAGGTTGGGGGTTTGAGTCCCACTCTCCACAAAGTTGTCATTGCCCCCCCCCCAATGCAGCTAACTGGGTTATCAAATGCCGGCCATGCCTCTCACTGTCACTGGCTGGGATGGGTGCCAGCCTCCCTGTGACCCTAATTAGGATTAAGAATGAAACTGTTAAAAATGAACTGAACTGATATCAGTAATCGAAATCGGTCGAGGGTGTGATTAATACTTGGTTAAGGTGAACACCTGCACCCACAACATCTCTTGGCAGGTAAGACTGGACATCCTCATCATTCATAAGATCATTCAGGTTCTCACTCTTATTCTCTTGAAGGTGGGGTACCCCCTGAACAGCTCACCAGACCATCACAGGGGCAACACTCAGACAACAATTTATAGTACGTCGGGGCAATTTGGGACAGACAGTTAGCATAATGTGTTTTTTTTTTTTTTGGAAGAAACCAGAGAACCCAGATGAAGCTCATGCAAGCAGAGGGAGAACATTCAAACTCCACACAGAAATCCCTCAGTGAGCTCAGGATTCAAACCCAGGAGCTTCTTGATGTGCGGCAGATGTGTTAACCTCTGCACTATAATGTCTCGCCTCATTCACTCTCTCTGAGAAATAATTATTTTTGTCCAAACCAAAAGTTCCATGATTCATGTATCACTTCTGGCGCCAAAATGTTGCTTCTGAAATAATTGTGTATTGTTTAAATGCTCCAGTTGGTATTTTGATGGGTAAATAATGTGCTATGGAGGCGGTTACATTACCTTATCATTCACTCGTTCATTTTCTGAACCACTTAATCCTAATTGGGGTTGTGGGCAGACTTGCATACATATCTAAGCCGAGTGGAAGAAGGCAGAGTACACCCTGGACAGCTCGCCAGGCCATCCCAGGGCAGAAACACGGCGACGACTATGCAGCTGCTCTTTCTGAAAGTCAGCACTGGTTCTGTAACAGCCTCCCAATCACAGAGAGTGAGAGACATGGCCGGCCTTTGAGAACCCAGTTAGCTGCACTGGGGGAACAGCAGTGACAACCGTTGACACTGGAGCATGAACCCCCGACTCTGGGACTAGTAATCCAGCAGCCTACCACCGGGCCACCACTTCCCCTACATTAAATTACTTATGTTGAATTTAGTTGAAACACGTTTTCAAGGTTTTAAGCTTTATGGGTAAAACTCAACCTCTCTTACTGTTTATGTATAAAATGGTCTAGAATAGCCATGTGGCAACAATTTGGGTTTTTTTGCCCATTTGTTTCTAAGTCACTTATTCCAAATTAAGGTCACGGAGAGGCTGGCGCATATGTCATCGGACTTTGGGCGAACGCGTGGGAGATCTTGAATAGCTCGTCAGGCCATTGAAGGACCAACACTACCATGCTCACACTTGGGAGAGATTTGGAACCGCCAGTGAACCCGCTGTTTGGAATGCAGGAGGAAACCAGAGTACCAGGAGGAAACCCATACAAGCACAGTGAGAACACGCAAACACTATACAGAAACACTCCCAGCCTGGGAATCGAACCTGTGACCTTCTTGCTGTAAGATGGACATACTAACTACTGCATCATCCTGTGAAACACAATCTGCTAAAATATCAGTGTGCCATCCGGTCGTCTTCAGCACTTCTTACTGTCTGGGGCTGAGTGCTGGACCACATGTCCAACGGCACATCCAACAGCTTGAGGCTTTGTCTAAGAAAGATTTTCCAAATAAGCGCCAAATAAGCACCAAATGTGGCAGTGGTGGCCTGGTGGTAAAGGTGCTGGATCACTAATCCCTAGGTTGGGGGTTCAAGCCCCATTGTCCACGGGTTGTCACTGTCCCCCCCCCCATTGCAGATAACTGGGTTATCAAAGGCCGGCCATGTCGCCCACTGTCTATGGTGTGAGGTTCATGTAAAAGAACCATTGCTGACTTTCGACGAGAGTAGCTACAAAGCCATCAGCGTGTTTCCGCAGTGCGATGGCCTGGCGAGCTATTCAGGGTGCATTCTGCCCTTGCCCAGAGTTGGCTCGGAGGGGCGCCGGCCTCCCCGCGACCCTAATTAGGATTAATCAGTCACAGAAAATGAACGATGAGCGCCAAATGTTTGTCATTTGGGCACCTGAGCAATTGAGGGTTATGAGTCTTGTTCAAGGGCCCAAAAGTGGTAGCACAGTGGGTCTTGAACTCCATCTTTTGGAGCTGTGACCCAGAGTCCTAACCACCAAGCCACATGTAGAAGTGCTGAACCTGGTGAATTGTTCCTCTGTTGAAAGCAACAGCATAAACCATCAGCTGCGATGGGCTGGAGATGTGTACATGAATGATCATAGAACTGGCTAGCGTTCAGAGACCTAAACGGTGAAGAGACAGCATCAAAGACCCGTGAGATGGAGATGGTGCGATGGAACCATCTGAGCTTGAAAAACTTGCTGTTGTTGACCTTAAAACCTGTGGAAGCTACCGTTTACGATGAAGTACAAATCTTTGAACCAGACAATAGGACATCATTCAAGTCTGTATTGGAAGAAAACACCCAGCTGCAGCAGACAAGAAGACCTACAGTTGCCACTTATGTTCCAGACCAGATAGAAGAAAGATGGATAGAAAGATGGATAGGTGGATGCTTTATTAAAATCCCGGGGGGAAATTCGCGCATGACATCCATCCAGTGATCGACAGTCGTCCGATCTGAACTGTGACCTTCATGATGGTTCAAGTTTTTAAAATTGCGACATTTAAAGAATCAACACCCAGTTATTGTGCTGATGTTTTATCGGTTGGTCCCCGGTGATTCCCATTCCTCATGAGACCCCTGTTCAATTTGTTTTTAGTTATACAGAATTTTTTTTTTTTAATAAAAGGTGTTGTCCCAACCCACTACAAAAATTCATGCATGAATGTCAATCAATACCATGGCAACAGTGGAAAGGGAAATACATCATGTTCATGAATAATATAACGAAATAGTGTAAATAGAGTCCCGTCCCCATTACCTCCTCAAAAAATATACCACAAGGGTCCAGACACTCAAGCTGGCAAGCCCATGTAGATCCAATGTTATTTCCTTTTACAATAACAAGCCTTGAAACAGTCAGGGTGACACATGCAATCCTAAGAGACCTTCCTGAGGGGAACCTATCCACCAAACTTGGTGATCCTGTGTCGTTTTCTTCCAAAGTTATCATACTACCAATTCATGGCAAGCCGAATATAGGAGTGACCTTGAAACAAGGTCAAGGTGACCCACATAGGGTGCCACCCTATCGGCTTCTCAAGGGGATTCAGGCTCACCAAATTTGGTGCATATCGTTTTCTTACAATGTTACACGTAGTACTAACAAATCGTACTGATGGACGGAACCCATCTCTAAAGCTCCTGGTCCGTTCACCTTCACGAACATCACGAGCTAAAAATCTGCTCATGTTGCAGATTCCTTAGCGACACATCCCTGGAAACATTCTACCAGAATAGTCAAACTCCTTCAATCAAAATCTTTATCTTACCTCATAAATAATCCAAACCACCTGAATGAACAGTTATTAAAGGGAGTAATAATACAAACCGTAGACTCAGTCAATCCCGTCGTCCAAATCACTCTTATTCACGTCCCCCGACCAACTACACGGGAAAATTCATTTAGATGGCTATAGTGAGCTCAACAAGGAACGTAAGGCCTTTGGACTTTTTACACCCGAGCCTAGAGGTTCATCAGGCCGGTGCTTATCCCCGGTCTCCGTAGTGTGAAGCTACCAGGAGTTCAACTCCTCCTGGCTGGGACACTAGTCCATCACAGGTTACCTTCCCAGTATATTTTTACTGGCATCCATTTATACTGCTGGGTGAACAGAGGCACACATGTGGTTCAGACCTTGCCCAGGGGACTCAGCACAGTGGGGGTCTAACTGGGATTTGAACACACAACCTCCTGATCATGACCCAGCACCCTAACCACTACACCACCGGCCCCAGTGTGAGCTCAACAGGTAAGTGTTTGACGCTTCAGCACCAATAGCTACACAATGCTAACACAGCTGAAACCTCAACTGTTTCTTCTGGATGGTCCAAAAGCAAACACTTCTGTTTGCTCTGCCTTTTAATAAATCAAATTTGAGATTTGTTAGTCGATTTTTATTCCCACGTGAATATTTTATTTTCATACTTTATGCCTTATTCCATTTAAGCTTATTTTTATTTTCCATCTTCTTAGTAGCCATTTTTACTGTACTGTACTTGACGGTCCATTCATGCATTACATAATTAATGCTTTGTTTTACATTAAAAAAAAAAAAAAAAAGACAAAATGAACTCCTGGATTTTTCTCGTGCCTTTTGTCACAAGGAAAAAAAAACTGCACAGTGCTTGGTTCACTACTTTTCACAATGCACTATGGGATACTTTCGGTCAACTATACAGTATGTTTCCCAATGTATACATTTCAGACACAACTCCAAAATGGTCAACTTACCGTATGGGGAACTAAACAATGAATAGTAAGTGATTTAACCTCAATTATTCATTTATTTATTTGGTGGGGGGAATTTGTAGAAGAGCTATTCCGCTCCAGATCCAGCACCACTCTGATTGGGACAGAGCAATTGCTGAATGGAGTGGCTAAACTGGAGATTATATAGTACAGTGTGTCCTGCCTCGAATAAACTTCAGACTTCAAGGAAAAAATGAAAGACAAACATTTTTAGTTTTTTTTAAAAAAAACATGTTTATCAGTTTTATTTTTTTTCAGTATAAAACACTTTCATAACTCTGGCCAATCAAACAAATTCACTTTCATAACAGGACAAAAATCACAAGGGCTGAAATGTCTCTCTAAAATAGCTTTGAACACAGATCTGGTTTTAAACTAATTTTGTAGATAAACTAACAAATTACTCAGGGTTAGCTAATACAACAAACATTAATTTAAAAAAAAAAAAAAAAAAAAGGAAAAAAAAAAAAGAAAAAAAGAAAAACGGATGAATGAACGAATGCCGGTTTATCTGATCACAGTCCGAACACAAGTCCTTGAGTCCAGCCCACCATTGTGATGCTGTTTATGCAGTCTTCTGCTGGCCCTTCTTCCCAATCAGGGACTTGTGGATGTGAGGGATCACACCTTCAAAAAAAAAAAAAACAAAAAAAAAAAAACATTGACTGTCAACCCATCCCAGATAGAGCTGAAACTCAAAATAAATCTGACAAATTAAGCAAGGAAACCACTTTCTTCATCAACATAGAACTGAGAAATTAAAAGGTCCCAACTTACCACCACCGGCAATCGTAGCCTTGATGAGGGAATCCAACTCTTCGTCTCCACGAATGGCCAGTTGTAGATGGCGGGGAGTGATACGCTTCACCTTCAGATCTTTGGAGGCGTTTCCTGCCAACTCCAGCACCTAAGAAAAGTAAAGATACACCCACTGTCAATCAGTTTTTCTCCATTCGGTTCATAGAGAAATCAAAGAGAGAATGAGGGGACAGCATGATTCCTGTCCCAACGGACCATTATGATAAATTGATGCAATTCCCTTTTTGGCCACATGGCACAAAACATAACACTATGCTCTAACAGCCAAGTTATTCTTATTATTAATTTATTTATTTTCAAAGCCATTTAATCCTAATTAGGGTCTTTGGGAGGCTGGTGGCCTTGTAGTAAGGTGCCAGATCACTGTTCCCAAGGTTGGGTGTTCAAGCCCCACTCTCAACTTGTTGAGAGTGCCCCCCCCCACCCCCCAATCCCCAGTGCAGATAACTGGGTTATCAAAGGCCGACCATGTCTCTCTCAGTCTATGCTGAGAGGCTGCAAAAGAACCACTGCTGACTTTCGACAAGAGTAGTTGCATTGGCGTCAGTGTGTTTCTGCCCTGCGTTGGCCTGGCGAGCTGTCCAGGGTATACCCCCCCCTCGCCCAGAGTCGGCTGAGATGGACACCAGTCTCCCCACGATCCTAATTAAGATTAAGCAGTTCAGAAAATGGATGGATGGGAGGCTGTTGTGCATCTCAGCTGACTCCGACCTGTGATGGCTTCACGAGCTGTACCCTATCCTCACCCAAACACACAATCATTCATTCACACTCACACCTGGGGAAAATTTGGAACAGGTACCGTATTTTCCAGACTACAAGTCTCATTTTTCTTATATTTTGGCTGAAGGAGCAATTAATACTCCAGAGCAACTTATATGTGAAATTATTATATATAATTCTGTTAGTCATCATAACAAATATACCGTATTCGATGTAATAAGCGCCTTACTCCAATAATCGCGCACGTACCCACCTTTATTGTTCTGCTATTATTCATGTTTTCCAACTCAATGATAATAAGCACTTACCGTTCTACTCCGCTATAACATTTTAATAAGCGCCAACCCACTCCAAATTTTTTAAGCGCCCTGGGCGCTTATCACATCAAATACGGTAATTTCACGTTTGTTATTTTTACAATCAAAATCATAAGAGGGCACTCTAGGTTTTGTGTACCAGTACCTGCTGATCCACCACTGAAGAAATGTCCCCAAAAGAAAATCCTATTCTGCGGATTACAAACTGCAAGTAGTGAAATATGCAGCAGAAAATGGTAATCGAGCAGCCGAAAGAAAGTTTGAAGGGAACGAGAAAGTTGTGAGGGACTGGAGAAAAGTGGAGATTACTATTACTGCAATGAAGGAAAAAAAAAAAAAAAAAAAAAAAAAAAAAAAGCTAATAGCGGGCTGAAAGCTAGATGGCCACAGCTAGAGGAACGAGCTCGCACGTGGGTGCTTGAGCAACAGGCAGCAGGAAGGGAGGCTTGTCAACAGTGCAGCTGCGTTTCCACGTCCAGGTAGTTGTCAAAGAGATGAATATAGATGACTTTGCGTGAGGAGTTTCTTGGTGTTACCGCCTCATGCAACGCAGCCCCCTCTCTCTATCAGAGCGAGTACCACAACGTCACAAAAACTTCCAGCAGATTTCCAAGCCAAGGTAGACAGTTTCCATGAGTTTGCGACTTATATTCCAATGTGATTTATATATATATATTTTTTTTTCTTCTTTATTGTGCATTTTTTGGCCAATGCAACTTGTTCTCCAGAGCAACGTAAAATACGTATTTAGAATTCTGTGCATGTTTTGGGACAGTGGCAAGAACCCAGAGTAAATGGAGGAAACCCATGAAAGCACAGGGAAGCCTTCTTGCTGTGAGGTGAATGTTCTACCTACTACGCCAC
Source organism: Plotosus lineatus (assembly GCA_024760905.1). Taxonomy (NCBI): domain Eukaryota; kingdom Metazoa; phylum Chordata; class Actinopteri; order Siluriformes; family Plotosidae; genus Plotosus; species Plotosus lineatus. The sequence goes on from CM045734.1 coordinate 53,091,247, forward strand.
CATGCAGCCATATCATTACTATTAATAAAATATGAAAACCTGGGGATCCCAAGTGACACAGTGTGTGACTCAAAATAGCTAAATCAATACTAAAACTAAATTTAAAGTGTGTGATGCTAAAAGTTAGATTTTTTTTATTAGTATTTATGGAATGATTGGTGTATTTCCAGCAGGCTCAGTGGATGAACAGCCACTGTCTTCTGATAAATGACACGTCATAGTCATCAATTTACACAGAAACAGGAACAGTTACACTGGACACTGACGAGCAACTGCCTTTACCTCAGCTGTTAGATATTCAAGTATAGCTGCACTGTACACAGCCGCTGTAGCTCCAACTCTCCCATGACTGGTAGTGCGGGTCTTCAGATGCCTGTGGATTCGACCCACGGGGAACTACGAACAGTACAAATGAGGCATTGTTTACTAAGGTGCAAAATCACAACCACAGAGATTACACTGAAGGCCACTCAAAATGTAGGTGTCAATCCACTACATTTTAGGACATAAATTAAAAAAATAAATAAATAAAATAAATAAATAAAAGGCAGACAATAACTACATGATAACCTTCCTTTGGCACGATGAACACAGAACACCAACATGCAGAGAAGTAACAACAAAACTCAGAAATGACTGAAACATGATCTCAGCCAACTGTCACCTTGATAAACCAGCTTTTCTAACAAACAGATTAACATTTCTGCAAGTCTATTTAGTTTAGAGAATAAAATCAAGCAAATTTAATTGTATAATAAAAAAAATATGCATTAATTATAGGCTTTAAATATTTATGTAGAATATGTAAATTATCTATACACTTATTTCAAATTTAGACCAGCTCAGTTATTGTTCTTCTTGAACAGTCATAACTTTATTAAAAATACTGAGAGAATTATAATCAATAACACAAAAAGAAAATGTCTCATTTACAGAAGATTTAAACTTGTGTTAAGAATGAAAACTGCTTTCAGCCATTATTCCACATAATCTCCATTTTGTCTAAAACAAGAACACACATCGAAACACCGCAAACAAAAAAATATTAGTACAGGGATCTTTCACTTTCCACGGTAAATTGGGACCGCGACCCCCTCCCCGCGCGACCACCGAATTCCACAAAGTAGGATCCCCCCGACTGAGGTTTATGTACATGTATACGTGTATATAATATAAATTCATATTCAATGCTATAAATGCTTATAATAATAAATAAACATTCAAAAATAATGCATAAGATGTAAATAAAATATAAATACACACATACAGACGAGCACACAGATGCGCACCTCACAAAAAATGTAGGTAGTTTTGATGGGAGGGTTTGGGTTGTTTTTTGTTTGTTTTGCATAATTGGCCTTGTTTTTGCAGCATTTTCCTTAACTTTCCCCCTATTCTTCATTAATATCCTTATTTTTTTAATTCAATGAATATAAAAAACAAAACAAAAAACAAACAAAAAAAAGCAATGCACTGAAGCCACATGAATTGAAACACGAAGTAGCGAACGATCCCTGTATTGATATTAGAATTTACCTGAAGTCCAGCCCTTTGGGAGCGAGACACGGCCTTCGCCTTAGCTTTGCCGCTGTCCTTTCCTGCCTTGCCACCAGCCTGGGATGCAATGAAATGCACACAAGGTTAGATTTATCACCAGGAGAGGAAAATGTTCAAACAAAAACAGACAACACATTTGGAAATGATTAAACAATATTGCATTTCACTTTGCTGATATAAATAATATAGACAACTGGACAAAAAGTACACCATCCTTAACTTAAGAATTGTGTTTAGTCTCACGCGTCCATTTATCAGATGTATGGGTTACTTACCTACCTGTTATTATAGATTATAAATTAAAAATATATATATTGAAGATAGATTGAGACCCAAACTACACTCAACCTTAGATTCCCTGCACATTGCGTTCTACATTGTTGACAGCGATTTTCTCCCTCACACACACAGTCAGCATGTCAATCCCTAACCTTTCCTTATTCCGATCAGATCAACAAAGAAAAAAGATTAAATGTTTACTTCATGCTTTTCTCAATGCTGCTAAATGTGTTTTCTTTGAGCGCGCGCACGGTGAATCATTTTCGAAGTGCAGAATCGACTCCAATGTTTTGAACTCGACTCTTAATTAGAATCACAAAATCGACTCACTCTGGAATCGACTCTGGTGTATGTCTGTAAACATAAAAAATAAGCTCCGCGAGGTATTTTCATATAAAAGTTACAGTTTGTTGTATAAAATGAAATTATGTAGATTTAAAAAATAAAATACTAGATGGTGTTCAATAACACTGGACTGAACTGATTCAAACAGTGCATAATGAACAAGGCAAAAAAAATGTAAAACATTTTTTATTTTTTAATTTGTTAGTAAAAGACTTGGCCAATTCCATCATTGCGTTTACGTTAAGATTGATTTTAAATTTTTTGAACTACGTGAATAATCAGATATATACATTTATTTTAGGACACATCTTCTAGAAATATTTCCGGTAGGATGACACACACACACACACACAAATATCATCAATTAATTTATTACTTTTAGGTCGTTCATGTGTTTGAGGAATAAAGTGATAAAAGGCATCCGGTGTGTTTATAACATACCCAACAAGATAAACACGGTTCTCCGATTAACTTCCGGTGAGTCCACTGAATTAACTAACCAACTGATAAACTAAACCTAGTTAATCACACAGAATCCAAAAGTACCGAAGACCAAATCGACACTGACCGACTCAATCGATGGGGGGCTCATTCGTCTAATAAAATAATATTTTTAAAAATCTGTTACCATAAAAAAAATTCCACAGCCTTTTTTTGTATTTTACTATAATGTCAGTTAGCTAACCAAGTGGGTTATATGAGCTTTCTGTAGAGGTAAACAATCTAAACCGGAGCCGCTTTCGATTATAGTTTTCGAGTTAAAGATAAATAATCTCAATCAAAATTACAATTATCATCTTAGTCAGCACACTCTAACTGGTCGCTGACAAAAAAATGAATTCCCATTAGCGCTATGGGTGAAATAAGCTAAAATTGAGACTAAGACAAACAACACGCTGTTTTCCGAAGCTGTTAGCGCGCGCGGACACAACGGTGAAGCTAAAGCTAGTAGATTAGCAAATAAAATCGCCGTTTACTCATTCAAACAGTTAATAACGCCAAACCAACGCTTCATTCCACAAAATGCAAACAGTCATACACGCAGTGAAGCCAAACTCAAGAAAATAAACCCATACCATTTTAAAGGTTAGTTGTTTGGGATGTGTATCCGAGAGAACTAAAGCTAAATCAATTTGGCCTCAAACAGAGAGGAACAATAAACCTCCGTTTCACTGAGAAACACTTCAAGGTAAACGAACAGGGACATTGACCAATCATGTTCGCTGTTGTTTGTTCGAATTTTATTATTAACCAATGAAATTGCAGGTTACTGAACACTTTCCCCATCCCCCACAGAGGAATGGTATTTTGTTCATATACAGAGTGAAGGCGGGACTTTAACTACAACTATGAAACGTACTCAAAACTTTTACTCCCTCAACTCCATCTTACATATATATACTTACACACATATACAGTGTATACAGTATATAAAATGTGTGTGTGTGTGTGTGTGTGTGTGGTATGAGTGTATAAATATTTGTTTTGCAATCAATATAGTTTATGTTTTTTTTTAGTGGTTCATATAGATCATTGGAGGTAAAAACAAATGTGTGCATTTTATTTGTACTATTTAAAAAAATAATTGTTTATGATTATTACAGCTTTTATTGTCCGAATTGTATTCAACTCTTCTTGCAATAAGATATTCATAATTTTTGAAGAAAACTGTAAAACCCACTCTACCAGTAAACTCAACTCAGATCAAAGGCGGGAAAAAGAGTTTTATTGATGTGGAAAATAGACCAATTAGAAAACTAAGTATTTTCGCGGCGATCTTAATGGACACGATCATAATCCAATTGGATTATAGGATATAAAACTCGACGTCATAAAAAAAATATATTTTTTCCCACTCGCATTCCGGCATCCCCACCTCCTACACTAAGATTAGTTAATATTCTTGCCAAGTGCTTGCCGATTGGCTAATTTAGAAGTCGTTCATGTCACCATAGCATCCTTGGAACCTACATGCACGTCACAGGATAGTGACGATTATAAAAGTTTACAACATTTAACCAGCCTATATTGAATCATAATATTATTTGTCATAGACAGTTTTGCCTTTTATGTCACTTTACAGCAAAATTTATTATCGTGCTCGATCGAGTATAAGTCAATCTTACTGTAGGGGGCGGGGTTTGTCAGTATACGGGTGGGAAAATGACTCAGAGTTAGAGCGCTTGAACGCAGAGAAGCAGCTGCTGGTGAAGATGGCGGATGGGGATAGTGGGAGTGAGCGTGGTGGAAGCAGCGGTGGAGGAGGCAGTGGATTCCCCCACTTCCAGCGGGATCAAGAAGAGACCCAGGAGCTGGCCTCCAAACGCCTTGACATCCAAAATAAGCGCTTTTATTTGGACGTGAAGCAGAACTCGAAGGGCCGATTCGTCAAGATCGCCGAGGTCGGAGCCGGGGGCTCTAAAAGTCGGCTGACGCTGTCCATGTCGGTAGCGGCGGAATTCCGTGATTATTTGGGTGATTTCATCGAGCACTACGCCCAGCTCGGGCCTAGTACTCCAGAGCAGATCGCACAGTCCTCTAGTGGAGAGGACGGAGGTCCAAGACGGGCCTTGAAGAGCGAGTTCTTGGTGAGGGAAAACCGAAAATACTACCTCGATCTGAAGGAGAATCAGCGCGGGAGGTTCCTTCGGATCCGTCAGACCGTCAATCGTGGCGCGGGCTTCGGGATCGGAGGGGGAGTGGTCCCAGGGTCGGCCATGCAGTCAGGACAGACCATCGCCCTCCCGGCTCAGGGACTAATTGAGTTCCGCGACGCTTTGGCCAAGCTAATAGACGACTATGGCGGCGATGACGACGAGCTCGCCGGGCCTGGATGCGGCGCCAGCGGCTACAACGAGCTCCCCGAGGGCACGTCCATCACCGTGGACTCGAAGCGGTTCTTCTTCGATGTTGGCGCCAACAAATACGGCGTGTTTCTGCGGGTCAGCGAGGTGAAGCCCAGCTACCGGAACTCGATCACGGTGCCGTTTAAAGCCTGGGGCAAGTTCGGGGGAGCTTTCTGTCGTTACGCCGAGGAGATGAAGGAGATTCAGGAGAGGCAGAGAGATAAAATATACGAGAGGAGAGCGGACGAAGAGTCTGAGGTAGACGACGTGGACGACGACTGATTTTCCCAGAACTGGGTTTTTATTTTGTTTGTTTGTGTGTGTGTGTGTGTGTGTGTGTTCACTCACGCGTTTGGCAACTTCGAAAGGATATGCATGACGAACTTTAATACTAAAACATTTATCGCGTAAAAAAGTTGTGACTTACGTAAATGGCGTACATAAAGATAAAGAATCTGTAAAGCGTGAACACCGAGTTAGCAGGCTAGGCTAGGCTAAGCTAAGCTAAGCGAAACGAGTTTTATCTGGCTAGTTAGCAAAGCTAAGATTCACGAGATTTCTTTAGCTAGTTAGCCAGATAAGTTAAGAGTTTTATCTAGCTAGTTAGCTAGCTAAATGAAACGAGTTTTTCTCTAGCTGGTTAGCCAGCCCAAGCTAACGTTTAACGAGTTGTTCTCTAGCTAGTTAGCTAGCTAGCTGCACTAGGCCTAGTTAGTGAAAACTCCTTTTTAGTGCAGACCTGTTTTAAAATGGCATGTGAAGAAAAGGTGTTAAACCAATTAAAAAAAAAAAACCTGATCTTTACATGTTTATGAACACAAAGTGAGCACACAGTGTTACATATTGAGGTTTTATTTCCTGTGTGTGTGTGTGTGTATGTATGTATAGCCATCGTCAATGGAAGAGACCAGCAGATTCACAACAAGCTTATTCAGAAAGTTTGTTCAAAGGATTTTTATTTTCTCACCTTTTTGTTTCAGGTCTCTGGTAAAGGATTTAATTCCTTTTGGCTCCAGGTTCTGGGCTAAGATTTAATTTCAAAAGTTCAGGCAAAAACCTGGACATTTTTTTGCAGTGTATACAGACACATTATGTGGACCATTGATACAAAAAAGGTGCTATGAAACATTTCATCACCCCCTTAAACATAGTCATCATCATTATTATTACTATTAACGTGTAAAATAGTTATAAAACCAGTTGAATGTACATACTAAATTATTATTAATCATTCTTACATATGGTCGAAGGTTGACAAAGCACACAGTCACTATTATCCGAAAAGATACTGATACTTTGACACTTTGCTTTCGAAATGATTTTAGCACAAATGGTGTCGTTTATGATACTACATTAACCGTGTTTCGACCAGCACTTTGAATACCTCCACAAGAAGCGATGGAGATCCAGTCTCCGAATTTGACTGTCCTCTTAGAAGTTAGTGAATTGAAAAGGAAAAGAAAATTGAGTGTAACTGGAAAATACATTAGATTCAACACGAAACTCACCCAAAAAGGGGTCAAATACTTATTTTTAAACACAAAATACAGAAATATATATATATAAAAAATATATTTATATATAGGAATATAGAATTGATTCAATTATAGCAGGCTTATTTAAACAAATCTTGGATGCAATTATCTGGTGGGATTTTTTTTTCTTCATTTTTTCATACTGTCCTTCAGGCTATAAGAGCATCGAAACAATATTTAAAATGCTTTGTAACCTTTCTCTGTACAATTTGATCTTTACAAAATCCCTCCACAAGAGAAATGTTTCTTTTAGCCTTTTGTAATATCTGAATATGCATTAAACCATCAGTAATCTACCAGAACAGCCCACTGACATCAGTCAACATCTATTTTCCATGAGCTTTTAAAATATGTCTGTTGTAATTTACAACCATCATGTCTGATCTTTGTTTTGTGCCTGTTTTGATCACTATATGCTGTATTATTGAACATTTCATTTACTCTTTTTTTTTTAAAGAAAAAAACAGGCAGAATTTACAAACTGTGAGATTTGTCACACAATATCCTCAATGTGTGAACTATTTCTTCAGGTCTTCGTATATACCACCTGGGAGCAATAGCAATTTTCTACTACTTTTTAAAACCTGTTTCAGTTTTGCCTTCCTGTACCATGCCCTATGAAAAAGGCAGCTGTTCGGTCAACATCATTCTGCTGTAACACTCCACCAACTTCTTTTCAACAAAAAATAAAAACCTTTGCTGATGACACAAGGTTTGTTTGAGCTTTGTTTGTGCCTGAAATTATCAGAATCATCTGTCAACAAAGAGATGTGATATTAAAGGTATATATTTGTAGATTGTGAACATTTTACTATTGTTTAGTAAAGCTGTTCCACTATCCTGAGCTTGTGTACACTCTTGGTTATTAGTTAACATTACCATTATTCACTTCACTTATCCCTTAATCTCTGAGGATATTGTTGGGGCACCTTCATGGCGAAACTTAGGCTGATTTGGCCTGACGGTGCCCATCCCTCTCCAGGTTGTAGAAACACGCTGACGGCCTCGCAGCCTACTCTTTACGAAAGTCAGCAATGGTTCTTTTACATGAACCTCACACCATAGATAGTGAGAGACATGGCCCGTCTTTGATAACCCAGTTAGCTGCACTGGGGGAGGGGGCAGTGACAACCCTGTGGGGACTCGAACCCCCAACCTTAGGATCAGCGATCCTGCGCCCTATCCACTAGACCGCCACTGCCATTATTAACACAATGTAAATGTTGGAGGGAGCATAGCACCGCGGATGACATTGTCCTCAAGTAACTGCAAACGTTTTATTAAAATTTATGGGATTTGACAAATGTCTTTGTTGAGCAACTTATATTTTATATACAGTACTTGTATATGTCTGTACCTTGGATCATAGTATGTAATCTCTGCGGTTGTTTCAACAAACTTAAAGCGACATAGCATTATTTACATCTAGTGTCAAATTCCTTTCACACTTGAAGCGAAACACTGAACCACTCTATAAAGTCTTCTCCAGCACATCCTCAAAATTTCTCGTGCTTCCTGAACCACTCCTTTATTGTCTGAGTCCCTTCCCTTCAGTGGTTGCCACAGAGAATCATCTGCCTCCATCTCACCCTGTCCTCTGCATCTTCTACTCTTACTCCAACTACCTTCATGTCCTCCTTCACCACATCCATAAATCTTCTCTTTGGTCTTCCTCTGGGCCTCCTGCCTGGTAGTTCCAACCTCAGCATCCTACTACCAATATAATCACTATCTCTTCTCTGTACATGTTTAAACCATCTCAATCTAGCCGCTCTGACTTTGTCTCCAAAACCTTTTAACATGTGCTGTCCCTCTGATGGACTCATTCCTGATCCTGTCCATCCTCGTTACTCCCAAAGAGAACCTCAACATTTTCATCTGCCTATATTATGCTAACATTTGTCTCAAATCACATAGTCATTAATTTATTTGTTGAACTGCTTAATCCTACTAGGGTCACCAGGATCCTGGTACCAACTTCAACTGACACTCATTGTATGCAGGGTGCACCGTGAACAACTCACCAGACCATCTCAGCACAACACACACACACCAGGGGTAAATTTGGAGCAGTCAGTTTGCAGAATGTGCATATGTTTGGACTGTGGAAAGAAACCAGAGTACCCTGGAGGAAATCCAATCAAGCAAGGGAAGATCATGCAAACTCCACACAGAAACACCCAAGCCTGGACTTGAACCTAGGACCATCTTGGGGTGGGGAGGATGTACTATACCATGATGCCACCAACAATGAATTTTTTATCATAATGCTTGAAGATAGTTTCAGGCCATCTCTGAAAGTTTAGGTTGAAGTAGAGGTGGACCTTTCAATGGGATTAGGATCCAAAGCAAGGTGGCAAGTCCACCAAAAAAATGTTTCAAAAATGAAATGGCTTTATGGAATGGCGTCATCAAAGCCCAGATCTGAATCCTAATGATTTGTTTGAAAAGAATAGGGTTTGTAAAAAAAAAAAAAAAAAAAAAAAAAAAAACCTTCCAACATCTTGTAACTGAAGATAAAGTGGCAATGGTTAAAGATCTGGATTACCGAAGGTCAGGGGTTCAATCCCCAGGTTCTAGGCCCAGTACCCCCAAGGTGCCACTGCAAGACCCTAGAGCAAGAAGGCCCTTCACTCTCAATTGCTCAGTTGTATTAAAAAAAAAAATTACAAAAATAAGTCATTCTGGATAGGGGCGTTTGCCAAATGTTATTCTGATTACTGAAGGTCCACGGTTCAAAGCAGGACAGAAACACGCTGACAGCCATGTTATTTAAAAACTGCCTAAACAAGAGGATGCACCCAGTGCCAGGAGTGGCACGTATCCGTAGAGTTGCCCGTGTGGGCACTTAAAAACAAATACCATCTCATGGCTTTACAACTTTTGCATCATCATGAAGGTCCACTATCAAATAAATGTTTCCGACACCTAAAGGTAAAAGTTAGACTGAAATAGAACAGGAATATCAACTACAGTATATAATCGGTGTAGCGGTTAGCACATCTGCCACGCCGCAAAAAGGTCTTGGGTTCGAGATAGTGAGGGCTTCACTGTGTAGAGTTGGCATGCTGTCTTCCTGCCTGTGTGGGTTTCATCTGGGTACTCTGATTTCCTTCCACAGTCTAAAGACATTCATATCAGGATAATTGGCTGTTCTAAATTTGCTCTTAGGTTTCCGGGTGAACGGGTTTGTGTGTTGGCCCGACGAACTGCTCAGAGCTGGCTGAGATAGGATCAAGCCTCCCAACAAACCTA
>CM045734.1:53106063-53111063 GCA_024760905.1 Plotosus lineatus
AGGGTCGCGAGGAGGCTGGCGACCATCTCAGCTAAGTCCAGGTGAGGGCAGGGTACACCCTGGACAGCTCACCAGGCCATCTCAGGGCCAACACACATCTCAGGGCCAACAACCATTCATACCCAGGGGAGATTTAGAACAGCCAATTAAACTACTGTGCATGTTTTTGGACTGTTGGAGGAAACCGGAGTACCCGGAGGAAACCCACACAAGTACGAGGAGAACATACAAACTCCACACAGAAACGCCTGAGCTGGGAATCAAACCCAGGGCCTTCTTGCTGTGATGCGGACGCGCCAACCACTGGACCATGATCGGGAGGTTGTGTGTTCAAATCCCAGTTAGACCCCCACTGTGCTAAGACCCCTGGGTAAGGTCTTAACCACAAGTGTGCCTCTGTTCACCCAGCAGTATAAACAGGTACCAGTAAAAATATACTGGGAAGGTAACCTGCAATGGACTAGCGCAGGGGTGGCGAACAAGTTAGACACAAGGAGCCAAACTTTTTAACTGTGAGAGTTAAAGAGCCACACCATGTGCTGACCTGCCAAAACACACACACACACACACACACACACACACACACACACACAGGCACCTTGCTCTCTTTCTCCCTTGCTCTGACACACACAACTACTGAACACACTTCAGATACATAGATGTGGCCTGTATAATATAAATGGATGAATATTGGAATATACACACAATCATGTTGAGTCAGGTGTTTTTTCTACCTTTGGGGAATTCCGTGTCAATATTAGCATGGAGTTGCTAAAATGACGCTGAAGATTTGAATCCTTGAAATGTGATATCGTGGGACTGCATAATAAACAGAGCGATTTGCCATTCCGTTTAATAAAAAAGCAAGCATCTTCCCATTCTCCCAGAAATGTCCTGTGTTCATCTTCATATTTTCGTTTAGCTTTGCATTTTGCCATTTTGACAAAGAGGGTAAACCTGCATGCAAAGAAAAGGTTTACTTCATTTCCCAGCATAAGACGTCATCCACTCAGATGATTGGCGGTCACTTATGTGTCAGACACGGCATAAAAAACACCCAACCTGTCAAAATTATTTAAAAATATTATTTATTATTTGTTTTTAATAACCTCTGAAGAATTTGTGTGTTTTAAGATTTAAAAAATAAATAAATAAAAAATAAAAAAATATATGAAAAGAGGCAAAGAGCCACAGTATATTGAAAAATGATAAGAGGCAAAGAGCCACATTCTTATTGATCAAGAGCCGCATGCGGCTCGAGAGCCGCGTGTTCGCCACCCCTGGACTAGCGTCTCATCCAGGTGGAGTTGTACTCCTGGTAGCTTCACGCTATGGAAACCGGGGATAAGCACCGGCCCGATGAGCCACTATGGCTCGGGTGTAAAAAGCCCAACAGGCTTTACCTTTACCATGGACAAGTTCTAAGAATAATACCATCGCCGATAAAGAATTTTGAATGTTTGGTGTGCAACATGGTGGCTTTCTGATCCGAAGGTTGGGGGATCAAACCCCCACGTTCACCAAGTTGTCACTGCTGTCTCCTCAGTGCAGCTAACTGGGTTATCACAGGCCAGCTGTGTCTCTCCCTCTCTGGGGTGAGAGACATGTAAAAGAACCATGGCTGTTGTTCATTAAGAGTAGGCTATTGAGTTTCGGGTTGTGTGATGGCCTGGCGAGCTGTCCAGGGTGTACTCTGCCCTTTTCCAAATTCGGCTGAGATAGGCACCAGCGTCCCTGAGACTCTAAATAGGATTAAGCAGTTGAGAAAAGGAAAGAAAGAATGTTATGCAGCATAGTACACAATATTGTGGCCTAGTTCATTATCCTTGCCACATCAGCTCCTTATTAATATTCACAGCAGTATATTGTGTCTGACTCATCGTGTGTCTGTGAAACAATTATACACACTTACTGATATTTCCATGAGATTTATCCAGCTCACGCTTTCACACCCACACAGTGAAAGCATCAGAATTGACTTTTACCAAAGCTCTACTACCAAAGCAGTCAGAATCTTTGTATGATCTGTGATAAAATTGCCATCTGTTCTTGCAAATTATATTTAAATCTTCTGCGAGTAAACGGAGACGTCCGAGAGTATGCGTCAAGACTACTATCCAAGCCCTGTGATGGAACAGCGGGCTGTCCAGGGTGTACTTTTCCCTCACCCAGAGTCTGCTGAGATGGGCAGCAGCCTTCCCTCAACCCTTATTAGGATTGCGCAGTTGAGAAAAGGAATTAATGTACGATTGCCCTCCATAAGTGGGGGCCGGTGCTGTAGTGCTTAAGGTGCTGAGCTCCTGATTTGGAGGTTGTGTGTTCAAATCCCAGTTAGACCCCCACTGTTGAAGGTCTTAGACCCCTGGGCACGGTCATAACCACAAGTGTGCCTCTGTTCACCCAGCAGTATGAATGGGTACCAGTAAAAAATATACTGGGAAGGTAACCGGCGATGGACTAGCGTCCCATCCAGGAGGAGTTGAACTTCTAGTCGCTTCACGCTATGGAAACCAGGCATAAGAACGGTTTCGATGAGCCACGATGGCTCGGGTGTTATAATTCCAACAGACTTTACCTTTACCCTCAATAAGTAGGGCATATTGTAAGTGATCTTCATGAAATATTTTTAATGTAGAAATCAATTAATGAAAGAGAATTTTGGGAGGATGTAGGCACCTGCAAGCCTCCAGCTGTGGACACACCAGTAGCCACACTTAAGGGTGAGCGGGCGATGAGGAGGGTGTGGCGTGGAATTGCAGTTGGAATGGATGTCTGAACCTCAGTGCTAAAGCTGCTGCCACCGCGACTTGTCCCCAGATTAAGCGGAGGAAGATGCTGATGATCTTCTTCTTCTTCTTTTCCTTTTGGATTTTCCCTTCAGGGTTCGCCACTGCAAACCATTCGCCTCCATCTCACAATATCCTCTGCATCTTCTATTCTTACTCCAACTACCTTCATTTTCTTCTTCACCACATCCATAAATCTCTTTGGTCTTCCTCTGGGCCTTCTGCCTGGTGGTTCGCATCCTACTACCAATATACTCACTATCCCTCCTCTGTACATGTCCAAACCATCTCAATCTAGCCTCTCTGACTTTGTTTCCGAAACCTCTAACATGTGCTGTCCCTCTGATGTGCTCATTCCTGATCCTATCCATCCTTGTTACTCCCAAAGAGAACCTCAACATTTTCATCTCTGCTACCTCCAGCGCTGCCTCCTGTCTTTTCCCCAGGGACACTGTTTCTAAACCATACAACATCGCTGGCCTCATCACCGTCTTGTACACTTTTCCTTTCATTCTTGCCGATACCTTCCTATCACACATCACACCGGACACTTTTCTCCATCCATTCCAACCTGCCTGCACACGCTTCTTCACCTCTTTTCCACACTCTCCATTGCTCTGGATTGTTGAGCCTAAGTACTTAAAATCCTCCACCTTCTTTATCTCTGCTCCCTGTAACCTCACCGTTCCTCTTGGGTCCTTTTCATTCACACACATGTATTCTGTCTTACTGAGGCTAACCTTCATTCCCCTCCTTTCCAGGGCATACCTCCACCTCTCTAGATTTTCCTCCACTTGTTCTCTGCTCTCACTACAGATCACAATGTCATCTGCAAACATCATAGTCCATGGAGATTCTTGTCTCACCTCGTCTGTCAGCCTGTCCATCATCATAGCAAACCAGAAGGGGCTCAGAGATGTCTTTTGATGCAGTCTCACCTCCACCTTGAACTCTTTTGTCACACCGACAGCACACCTCACCACTGTCTTACATCTCTCATACATGTCCTGCACCACTCTAACATACTTCTCTGCCACTCCAGACTTCCTCATTTAATACCACAGTTCCTTCTGACGTTCTCTGTACTTCTCTGTGTAACATCCTCAGAGCAAACACTGCATCTGTGGTGCTCTTTCTTGGCATGAAACCAAACTGTTGTTCACAAATGCTGACCTCTGCCCTTAGTCTAGCTCCCACTATTCTTTCCCATAACTTCATCGTCCAGTCATCTGGAAGCACTTCCTGACCACCCAAAGCCTGTTTCAATTCCTCCTTGAAGACAACACGACATTCTTCCTTTTTCAGCTTCCACCACTTTGTCTTCTTCTCTGCCTTTGCCTTCTTCACCTTCCTCACCATCAGCATCATCCTGCACACCACCATCCTATGCTGTTTGGCAACACTCTCACCCACGACTACTTTGCAGTCACTGACTTCCTTCAAATTACATCGCCTACACAAAATGTAGTCTATCTGTGTGCTCCTACCTCCGCTTTTATAAGTCACCCTCTGCTCCTGTCTTTTCTGGAAGAAAGTATTCACCACAGACATTTCCATCCTTATTGCAAAATCTATCAACATCTGTCCTTCTGTGTTCCTGTCCTGGATACAAAACCTGCACCTCACTTCCTCGTCCTCTCTGTTGCCTGCACCAACATGTCCATTGAAGTCTGCATTAATGACCACTCTTTCACCTCTGGCGGTACTCTGCATCACTTCATCTAACTCACTCCAGAATCTCTCCTTCTCTTCTAGCTCACATCCTGCTTGTGGGGCATAAGCACTAACAGCGTTAAACATCACACCTTCAATTTCTAACTTGAGACTCATCACTCTGTCTGACACTCTTTTCACTTCTAGAACATTCCTGACAAAGACCTCCATCAAGATGACTCCGACTCCATTTCTCTTCCCATCCACACCATGAAAGACTATTGCTTTGATTCTTCACATTCTCGCAACTTTTCTCTTTTACTTTCCAGTAGAATTATTTCTGCTTTTCTCAGGACTCGGGGTTAAAGGTTAAAGTAGCCGTAACGTAATGAATAAACACAATACGCAGTACAAGACGCTCTCTCATTGGTTGTTCACAGTACCGAACACTGAGCAGCGTTCAACACAGTCAACTCTGCTCTGTTCCAACTCTGATCATTTGTTCGAACACCAAGGCAGATTTTCCTCATATTTTTTGATCGAACTCTGATTTGTTCGACT
>CM045734.1:53116063-53218563 GCA_024760905.1 Plotosus lineatus
ATGTATGGTGAAGATACCGGGTGGCGTAATGGCATAGCCGTTAGCACGTCTGCCTCCTAGCAAGATGGTCCTGTGTTTGGCGTCCCAGGTTTGGCACAGACGTTTTTGTGTGCTTGTGCAGGCTCCCTCGGGATACTCTGGTTTCCTCCAACAGTCCAAAGAAATGCACATTAGGCTAATTGTATGTTCCAAAGTGCCCCTAGGTGTGAGTGGGAATGGTTGTGTGTGTCGTGCCCCTGCAATGAACAGGCAAGGTGTCCATCTTGAAGCACTTTTAATCGACCACAGTAACTCAACAAACAAATAAATGAATGAATGAATGAATAAAGTGAAGTTTAAAGTTGGGCAGCAGTGGCCTGGTGGTAAAGGTGCTGGATCACTGATCCTAAGGTTGAGAGTTCAAGCCCCACTCTCAACTCTGTCCCCCAATGCAGCTAACTGGGTTATCAAAGGTCGGCCATGTCTCACTGTCTATGGTGTGAGGTTCATGTAAAAGAACCATTGCTGACTTTCGTCGAGAGTCGCTGCAAAGCCGTCAGCGTGTTTCTGCACCTGTGACAGCCTGGCAAGTTGTCCAGGGTGTACTCTGCCCTTGCTCAGAGTCGGCTGAGATTGGCACAAGCCTCCTTGCGACCCTAATTAGGATTATTCGGTTCAGAAATTAGTGACAGTTTAAAGTTGATTTTGTGTATAGAATTCTTCAATTCTTCAAAAAATGGTCACTATGTGTAAGTTTCCAGTGCGCTGGAGTATTTTTCAAGTACTGTACTCAGAATTTTATTTTGAACCCAGTCGTGGAGAGCAACAGCTCAGAGATCCCGTCCTTTTATTTCTGTTTACGACTTTATTATCCAAAACTTGAACGAAAAGCGAGGTGTTGATTTTCGGTGTAGTTTGTACATACTAATGAGAAGTTCTAATATTTTAGAGATAAGAAAATAAAGCCTAGTTTAGCCATGCTAGCAGGTGGCTAAAATGAAAACGCTCCTCCTCAGTGGTACTTTCGTGGCATTTATGTGGTAACCTGAGCGTATCCATAGAGTTTGCCCCAGAGTGCGCGAGTCACTTGATGGGACCAGTGGTGTAGTAGTTAGGGTGCTGGGCTTCTCGTCACTAAGTTGTGGGTTTGAATCCCGTTTAGACACCCACTGTGCTAAGACCCCTGGGCAAGGTCTTAACCACAAGTGCACCTCTGTCCACCCAGCAGTATAAATGGATACCGGTTTAAAAAAATACTGGCAGGTACCTGCGATGGATGAGCATCCCATCCAGGAGGAGTTGAAATCCTCGTCGCTACAGTCTACGGAAATCAGGGATAAGTGCCGGTGATCAATTTTGTTGGTACTTTTTTGGCATGAATGTGATTGCCTGAGCGTATCCAATGAACGTGCTTCAGAGTGTCACGTGAGCTAAACCAATAGCGAGAGAGAGTTAGGTATGAAAACAGTCTCACTACAGTCCTTCCATATACGGATCCCAGACTTCATGTAAAACACCCACACACACACACACACACACACACACACACACACAAACACACACACACACACACACACACACACACACACACACACACATGTTCATAAGAACAACAACAGTGGTGCTATCGATGTATAATTCTCCTCTTTGAATTGTTGAGATTTCACACAAGGCTTGTTGAAATCATTCTCACTCCCTCATTTGTCACTTTAATCCTACTAGATATTCGTGGAGGGGCTATCGGGCGGGGTCCACACCGAACGTTTCAGCAGAGTATCACACACAGCACTTCACACTCACATTAACACCGAAGGTAACTTCGAAACAGTCAGATAAACTAATGTGCATGTGTTTGAACTGTGAGAGGAAACCAGAGCACCGAGAGGCCACGTACACATGCATGCTGGGAACATACAACGTCCAAGAAATGCCCAAGCTTGAGAATTGAACCCTGGACCTCCCTGCTGGGAGACATGTGACATGCTACTCACTACGCCACTGTCCCGCCTGTTGAATCATTACGCTACAATGATGTGTTCATTTCTATGTGTCTGTTATATAACGCTATCGCTACGCTAAAGTTCAAGAAATATCGTTCATTTCAGTGCAGGGCTGCCAACCCAGGAACGTGACCATTTTGTTGACGATAAACCAAAAATTAGTGTTTTGAGCTGAAAATTAGTATTCGTAATAAACAAAAATTAGAACTCAAATTAGGATTCTACAAAATTACATACATGGACATACAGGTTATCGCTGTCAAATTTTGCTGCATTTTGGATTAATAATGAAACAGCACATTCGAGAAAACCAGATTTATATGGCATAATTCTACTAGTGTTATAATATATAATATAATATTTCATAATTATTATTATATATTGCATATTTATTATTATGTCATGCATGACGCTGAATGATATTTGATATCAACTAAGTAAGAAAATTCAGGACAAGAAAAAAGTTAGCAAACCGATCGCTAGCTGGCTACGTCTGCCTCCCTTTACATGCGTTTTAATATCAAAAACGCCCGAATGCACAATGCTAAATTTCGCAGCGCACATTGTGCAAAAGGCAGTGTATCTGTCATGCTTCTTAATAAATGGATAAGTTGCTGAATATCTTGATAAAAGGTCTTGCTTTCTTTTCGTCGCCATTTTTAGTTTCCCGCAACCGTTCAATGATTGGCTCTTGTTACCACGGAGTGTACGTGCGATAGCCGCTGGTTCACGGAAATCAATCACCTTGCTGCCGATTAACGAACCACATGGTAAAATTCAACAGTAACATCCCGTGAGATTATCGCGAGACTTGGCTTTGCCAGGAAGGTAAACATGTAAACACGGATCGAATTTGATGCAATTCATCAGAATTATTGATAAAATATTGCCAAATAAAACTGAAAGGAACATATTTTCCTTTGAATTCCGTCTGAATGAATAATATTGGCGTATTTTGTTATTTTTTTTTTTGTATGAATACGGATAAATTCGTACAAGTTGGCAGCCCTGACAGTGTATTGGTTCAGCAGTGGTGGCTCAGCGGATAAGATTCTGATCAGAAGGTTAGGGGTTCAAGCCCCAGCACTACCAAGCTCCCACTGTTGGGCCCTTGAGCAAGGCCCATATCCCTTAACTGCTCAGTTTCCATGAATATGAATAGTTAGTAGGATCTTCTTCTTCTTTTAGAAAATTACTCACAAATGAGACAGTTAAAGTTGAAATATTATCCTATTTTGATGTCATAACAGTTGCTACTTTGGGTCCAGTGCAAATAATGCATACAGTAGATATATAAATGGTGATGCGCAACAGGAAGAAAATCAATTAATCAGTGTGGAACATTTGAGTCGCGTCTGCATGCGTATGATGTGTATGTGATGTTAGTAGGAGTAGAACCAGAGAGGCCAAGCTTTTAGGTTAAAAAATTACCTCGATGTGGACTCCTTTTTCCAAATTCTCTTCCACGACAAGAAAATACTTCTTCCTCCTCAGCGTAAAGCAGAACGCCATGTGGATGCTTTTGTCTGGATTTTTCCGAATGTGCACTGTCACTGAACCATACAGAGAAAAGCAAGTGGAAATTTTAAGTCACATTACACAAATCTTTATTGCGACCAAATATTAACGACATACACATGTTTACACGTGACAGAATCTACAAACATTTCAAAAAAAGAAACAAACCAAGGATGAATCATGGACCTTTCTCTACTTACTGTTTGATTGTTTTTTCTGTGTAGGTTTAAATCGTATTTGATTACTGTTGGACTCGACGTAAGCAGCTTTCCCATCATAGAGCTCCAGGCGTGCAGGCTTACACTCTGGGGGAGGAGTCCACCGCATTATGTCGGAAACTACGATAGACATTACACAGGTTTTAAGGTAAAGTGCCCAAATTTATCACTACACCACTTTACAGTCAATGGCTACCAAGCAATTCACACCTCAACCGACTCTGGGTGAGGGCTGGACACCCTGGACAGGTCGCCAGGCCATTGTAAGGTTTCAATATGCTGTTGGCTATGAAGGTCAGCAATGGTTCTTTTACAGCCTCTCACCACGGACGGTGAGAGACATGGCCGACCTTTGATAAGCCAGTTAGCTGTATGGGAAGGGGTGGGGTGGGGGGTGGGGTGGACAGCTGTTGACAGTCGGGCTTGAATCCCCAACCTTGGGATCAGAAATCCAACACCTTACCACCAGGTTACCATTGTTCCCGTCAAAACGATAAATGTTGTGATAAAAGCAGACACGATTTATGATTCTGCTGGTGGATTTTATATTTTTAGGTTTCATTTAAGGTTTTAAGAAAAACATGACACTGCCAGATGTCTGTCTGCAACATATAGAAGATATTTTCTTTGTTTTAGTGAATTTTGGTGTAAAACGAACATGCTGATACGCAATGCGATCACAGGGGGCGCTATTGTATAGCCGCAAAAAGGACATAAATAAGGCATGAAATGAAAAAAAAAATTTTTTTTTTATTCAAGGGATTCTTCCTTTTAGGATTTTTTTTCAATTTTTGTTCTACACAAGATGTTTATTTAAATTTACAAGAACTTTATGTTTGATATTACTATGTATTATTATTATTATTATTATTATTATTATAATTTCTGTAACCGCTTCATCCTAATTAGGGTCACGGGGAGGCTGGTGCCCATCCCAGCCAACTTCGGGCGAGGGCAGAGTACACCCTGGACAGCTCGCCAGGCCATCGCAGGGCGGAAACACGCCGACGGCTTTGCAGCCTACTCTTGTCGAAAGTCAGCAATGGTTCTTTTACATGCCTCACACCATAGACAGTGAGAGACATGGCCGGCCTTTGATAACCCAGTTAGCTGCACTGGGGGGGGGGACAGTGACAACCTTGTGGAGAGTGGGACTCGAACCCCCAACCTTTTGGATCAGCGATCCAGCGCCCTATACCACTAGACCACCACTGCCCCCCATTCCCAAGGGAATATATGTAATATATACATATATTATGTATATTATTATTATTATGTATATTATTATTATTATTGTATATTATTATGTACATAGGATCCGAAATGAGTACATCAGAGGGACAGCCCATGCAAGATGTTTTGGAGACAAAGTCAGAGAGGCTAGAGTGAGATGGTTTGGACATGTACAGAGGAGGGATAGTGAGTATATTGGCAGTAGGATGTTGAGGTTGGAACTACCAGGCAGAAGGCCTCGAGGAAGACCAAAGAGAAAATTTATGGATGTGGTGAAGGAAGACATGAAGGTTGTTGGAGTAAGAGAAGAAGATGCAGAGGACAGGGCGAGATGGAGGGGGATGGTTTGCTGTGGCGACCCCTGAAGGGAAAAGCCGAAAGGAAAAGAAGAAGAAGACCAAAATTAACCACTGATGGTAACATTGAATGTATGTCTTCCTTTTGGCTTTTTCCCTTTTCCTCGGGAGTCGCCACAGAGAATCATCTGATTCGCACGTTTGATTTGGCAGAGGTTTTTACGTCGGATGCCCTTCCTGTCACAACCCTTTTAGCAAGGGACAGAAACACGCTGACGGCTTTGCAGCTACTCTTTACGAATGTCAGCAATGGTTCTTTTACATGCCTCTCACCATAGACAGTGAGAGACATGGCCCGCCTTTGATAACCCAGTTAGCCGCACTGGGGGGACAGTGACAACCTTGTGGAGAGTGAGACTCGAACCCCCAACCTTTGGATCAGCGATCCAGCAGCCTATACCACTAGACCACCACTGCCCGATGGTAACATTGAATATAATCGATAATTTTATAATATTAACAATAAATGTCTTTCTCATGACGTAATGCTGCTTTGAATTAAATCACGTTTTGTGTAAATATTTTGTGTTATTATTTTCTTGACTGTTATGATAAACATTATTTTTGATATTACATGGAATGTTACAGAAATTAATAATAAATATTTCTGTAATGAAAGTCTTATTACTCGGGGAAATATTTTATTCTGTATTATACTGGTCTATTACAAGTGAGTTACCATAATTCCTGTCGGAAAGGATTTCCCATATTTAATATATAAAGCCACATTCTATAGAACTTTCACAGCAATATGATTTTTTTACTGTAAAATCCAAATTACATCATCAATAAATAATAATAATATCTAATTACATGCATTTATAAGGTTCACTGGCGGCACGGTGGCGTAGTGGTTAGCACGTCCGCCTCACAGCAAGAAGGCCTGGGTTCGATTCCCGACCTGGGCGTTTCTGTGTTGAGTTTGGATGTTCTCATCGTGCTTGTGTGGGTTTCCTCTGGGTACTCTGGTTTCCTCCCACAGTCCAAAAACATGCATAGTAGGTTAATTGGCCGTTCTAAATTACCCGTAGGTTCACATTGTGCTGAAGGTAATGGAAAACCATTGCACTATCCTTGCCAAGAAAAACCTCCATGAAGATGATAATCAAGGTGTTATCCTTCATGGCAGGTTGCCAAGAGTCGTCCTGTGACTCGGAAAGTACCAGACCAGACCAGCTAAGGTTCTCTGGAGAACCATGGGCTAAAAGAGATGGCAGGTTCTGTGAAGAACCTTAAATGGTTTTGTGGCGAACCTTCTGGTGGTTCTGTGAAGAACCCTGTGGTTCTTTGAAAAACCTCATATAAGGGATATCCCAAGAACCTTGCAGTAGGGTTCTTCAGAGAACCAAAAAAATGCTTCCTTTTCGGTTCTTCGAAGAACCTTTCTTTCTTAGTGTGTAATCCTGGAGGAAATTGTGTAAAACGATAAGATTGCATATTGATTGTTGCAAAAATGCATGAATATTTTAACAAGGAGGCAAAATAAACCCACTGGCAAAATGATGTGCAAATCAAAACAACTGTATTCAATTTTTAAATTAATTAAGGATTTGAGTGCTGTTGGAATTTTAGTGCTAAATATAGCAGCAGGGCTGAGCAGAGCAAGACCGAGTTTATTTATATTATCACTGAGCCTGTTTACGGTCAAGTTCGGTTTAAAGACATCAGCCCCAGAGGCTGGAATTGAGGCTGGAAGCTGGGATATTTGTACACTAGAGCTATATTCAGAAAGACGCATATATTTAATGAATTATTTCAAAAGCTAAACATTTAATTTATCTCTCTTTCTTGAATAAAACAAATAAAAATAATAGCAACATGCAGTATTATATAAATAATATGGATTAATACATGCATATATATATATATATATATATATATATATATATATATATATATATATATATACTAGTATATATATATATATATATATATATATATATATATATATATATATAGACACATATATATATGTGTGTGTGTGTGTGTGTGTGTGTGTGTGTGTGTGTGTATATATATATATATACACACACACACACACACACACACACACACACATACATATATATATATATATATATATATATATATATATATATATATATATATATATATATATATACATACATATTTGCTGATTTTAGTTCTGCTGATATTTGTTGTGCACCTCAGAGTCTAAAGGTTTAGTGCATTAGTATTAAATCTCAGCCTCCTGCACAACTGAGAATCAACACATTTAACAGCGTATATAATACTGAATAGCAACATAGAATAAGATCAGCAGTTTTTCAGAATGTGGTTTATATTGATGTTAGAGATGACATGAGACTGACCTTGTTTAAAGAAGAGTCAGCACCACGTAGATTCTGCTGCTGCTGCTGCTGCTGCTGCAGGACACGGAGTGGTACCACATCTGTATTTATAGCCTGGAAGGCAGTCCAGTGGTCAGCTAGCACAGACAAGTGTCCAATCCTAAAGGCTGCCCCTCCCAGACATATTTTATGCTTTCTCGCTTTTCTTCACATCACCAGTGGGCTACTGTAGCCTCATACCTGATTTATTAATGTTGAAAAAAAAAAAAAAAGAAAAAGAAAAAACAGCCGAGTGCTGCAGTGATTATACGTCCACCTCACAGCAAGAAAGCCTGGGTTCGATTCCCTTCCGTTTCCGTGTGGAGTTTGTGTGTTCTCCCCGTGCTTGTGTAGGTTTCCTCGAGGTGATTTGGGTCACAGCCAAAAAAGCATACGCAGGACGATAAATCAGCCCCGGTGTGAGTGTGTTCTGTCCAGAGTGGCGCCAGCCTCCCGTGACTCAGATTAGGATTAAGCATTTTAGAAAATGAATGAAGCATTCCAAACAGAACCGAACCAATCACAGCATGGACCACCCAATCACCTTCTGCGATCGTTTACATTACTGAGGCGTTTTCCAGCTGTGCTTTTTAATTTATTAATTAATTTGATTTTAAAATTGGATGCTTTTGAGATGCACTGCATGCAGGTTGTTTAAATGGGAAACTGGCGGGTTGGTGATACAGTTTAATACCTGAATTTTAAACAAGTCTTCTTCTTCTCTCTTTCTTCCTCTTCATGTTCTTTTTCTTTGCTTCTTCCTCTTCTTCCTCCTCTTCTTTTCCTTCTTCTTTGCTGCTGCTTCTTCTTCTTCTTTGCTTCTTCATATTCTTCTTCTTCTTGCTCTTCTTCTTCTTCTCTTCTTCCTCTTCTTGTTATTATTCTTTTACTCTTGTTCTTCTCTTCTTGTTATTGTTCTTCTTCTTCTCTTTTTCTTCTTCCTCTTCTTTCTCTTCTTCTTCTTCCTCCTCTTCTTCTTCTTCTTCTTCTTCTCTTCATCTTCTTCTTTTTCAATAATAATAATAATAATAATAATCAGAGCTTGGATTCAGGAGTAACAACGTGGGTTTCATCTTTTGGCAGCACAGCAGTCCTCCAGCTCCAGTTTAATTGGACAGTCCAAAAACATGCACAGTAGGATATTTGGCTGCTCAAAATGACCCCTTGGTGTGAGTGAGTGTGAATGGTTGTGGAAGTGTTGGTCCTACGATGGCCTGGCAAGCTGTCCAGGATGTACCCTGCCCCCGCCCAGAGCTGGCTAATATCCACAGCAATGTCTTAGCCACTGATTTCACGTGTGGTCATATTCATTCCTTTTCCGAACCATTTAAACCTAATTAGGGTCAAGGGGTGGCTGGCTGCCTATCTCAGCCCTCTCTGGGCGAGGGTAGAGGGTAGAGTACACCCAGGACATCTCCTTAGGTCACCACAGGGTAGGATCATATTGCAGGTTGCAACTGTTAAGTCACAACACATGCAAGTTGGCAAAATGGAGAAAACTGAGGCTTGAGCAGTGATATAGTTTCTAGTCTGCACTGGAAAGAAGGATTTGAGGTTTTTGCTCCCTTGTTATGACCCGGTCTCGGTCAAACCGTGACATACAGATAAATAAATTAAATACGATGGCTGTTCTGTTGTTCTTTTATCTATTCAGATTTTTTGTGGACATTCCTCTGCGATGGCCTGGCGAGCTATCCGGGGTTTACTCTGTCCTCGCACAGAGTCGGCTGATATGGGCGCCACGACCCTAATTAGGATTAAGTGGTTCAGAAAACGAATGAACGAATGGTTCTTCTTTCAGAAGCCGGCCAGGCCAAAATAATCTTTATACAATCAATTGGACTTCCCTATAACCATGCAAAGAAAAAAAACTAAACAAACATTCAAGAATCACATCTTTTTTCACTTGATAGATAATCCAAATCCAGGAGAAAATGTGGGGGAAATAAATTCCACCAGCTTCTTACTAATCATGGGGCTATTAGCACATGGATATAAATACAGTGGTACCTCACCTTACAATAGTCCCAGAAAACGAAAAATCCAGGTTATGAAAAACATTTTCCAAAATTTTTTGTCTCTGTATACGAAACAAGTTCTCCTTACGAAACGCACCAAACGCACCATTCAAACATTCAAATGCACCATTCAAACTTTCAAACAATGCACGAGCTGCTCTCCCATTGGCTATCTTTCAACATCCTGCCCTGCTGGCCTCCCATTGCCTAGGAGGGATGACACATCTCCCTCCCATTGGCTATTTCCAAACATCCCACCCCACTGGCCTTCCATTGGCGAGGAGGGATGACGCAGCTCCCTCCTATTGGCTATTATGGAACTGCATTTCCCATAGTGCTTTTCATGTAAAGGACATAGTTACTGTTGTTTCATGAGTTTTCTGAGTGTGCTCATTGCAACTTTATGACTCAGGCTTTTAACCTTCCATGAACATTTGTGAGATTATAACTCTGCTAAGAAAACATGGTCAACACACGTGAGTGCACACACACACACACACACACACACACACACACACACACACACACACACACACACACACACACACACACACGCGTGTATGATTTCCGGTGCAAGTGAAAAGAAGAAGCGGGCTCGTGGTAAGCTGTTGAGTGATATCGCAAAGGAATATGGCGAAACTCGTCTACCATCAGTACGATATTGAAGCAGAAGGAGGTTTAGGGGGTAGTAATGGGGCCTTGGAACGAATCACACATCTTACATGTAAAATGCGGTTCAATTTATGAAAAATCCAGGTTGAGAAAAAGGCTCTGGAATGGATTAATTTCGTAAGGTGAGATACCACTGTACAAAAGTATTAATACAACATGCACAAAATAGACAATCAGATCAGTGTGGAAACAACATAAACTGAGTCAGTACCAAGCATTCACCAAGCAGGAGGCAGGGCCAAGTTCAAGGTCGTTCCTCTAGGACATGGAACAGATTCAGTGCTGAGGACTGGACCTACAGATGAGAGGAAACAAAACATACAAAACAGGGACGTCAGGCCAGATAAAATGTTAGTTGTACTCGAAATATAAAGTTCAACAGTGCCATGCTAATCAGTTTATCCAACAACTTAGATATCTCAATTGTTTACACAATTCTTGCATTGCCCCTTGCATATGCAAACCCACTCACACTGTCCACCTCCTACACCACCATGCTCCACAAGAATCTTTCTTTTTGGATCAGGACTGTAAGCCTTTGTTCTCTATCAGTGGGGGGTGGCAGTTTCTCTGGTTACAGTTTAAGACTGCGTTTCTTGCAACTACTGTCACTCTACATGGCACTGAATACTCAGCGGGGAGGTTTGTTTCGGTTGGGAGCACAAGCGAGCTGCCTGATTTTGGTAACATTGTAAAAGTACTGATTGGGGCAACAAGGCCTCATTCATCATTAAATGCTTTTCAGCTTGGGGTACTTAAAGCACTTCAGATGTTATGAACTGACTCGGAAACGTTCCTCAGACTTTGAAGAAGTAACTGAATTCCTTCTGCCGACTTGCCCCTTACATGCTGCAAGGTAGACTGTGGTCTCACCCAAGGTGTTCGTACCTCACTGAGGTAACTGTTTTTATGGTGAAAATGTTTTGTAAATCAATAGTGTTATAGTTTTTTATTGCCAGAGGATATCTTACATGAAATGTGTTGAGCTGTGTAAGTCATACTTAGCATTTTAAATTGTTTTAAATTGTTTTAAATTGCCTTATTTAGGTTTTTTTGGCCCTTTTCTGAATTACAGGGATCCTTCACTTTCCACGGTTAATGGGGACTGAGACCATCGCGACAACCGATTTCCGCGAAGTACATCGACCCACTTGACTGACATATACGTACATGTATATGTGTATATAATATCAATAAATATATATTCAACACTATAAATGCTTATAATGACAAACATTCAAAAATAATGCATAAGATGTAAATAAAACACATAAATAATATAAAATAAAATAAATACACACACATACAGACGCGCATGTGCGCGCACACACACAGACGCGCACCTCATAAAAATGTAAGTACACTCATGTCTTGGTTCAACGGTCTAATAGGGGGGAACACTGGTCCGAAGTACCCGATTGTCCGAAGTTTCCGATTCCATATATTTCAACGATTACGTTACGAAAAACATTTACTTAAGCACGCTATGTAATCTGCAAAGATACTGTATCTATACTCTGTAAATGTACACCATAAGATCAGGGGTTGGGAACCTTTTTGACTAAGAGAGCAAAAAAAGGCACATTTTAAAATCTAATCCTCTGAGAGCCATATATATATATATAAATATATTTATATAATATATATATAAATAATCAGGGGTCAGGAACCTATGGCTCGCGAGCCAGATGTGGCAGTTTTGATGACTGTATCTGGCTCTCAGATAAATCAGGTGTCCTTTCTTAGCAAAATAACAAATACATAATTTTACTGTCATTTAAATATGAATACAAAAAAGCTATCAAGTAAAACAAAAACAGATGAATAAATCTTGCGCATTTAAATCTATACATCTATTTTCAATGCCACGTCACTGTGGTGCGCAGCGGAGAGCCAATCCTTTCTGTACTCCCGTGTGTGGGCGGGTCCGATACCTTCAAACTCTAATTTTATTGAATTATAACAACAGACACAGACTGCGTGTGTTGTTTTTGAGTAAAGAGATAAATTTCCTTGTTTTTGATCGGCTCATTTCCACGAAGTCAAGCACAGCTGGCAAGAAAACACAAATTGACAGACATGGAAAAACTTCAACCCGCAGACCAGCTGATTGCCAAAACTTGGGACGCGATTCCTGCCATATAAACACTGCAGCATGTGAGTCCAATAAAATTAGAGTTTCATGGTATCGGACCCGCCTGCATACAGAAAGGATTGACTCTCCACTTCTCGCCACAGTGACGTGGCATTGAAAGTAGATGAATAGATTTAAATGCGCGAGATTTCTTCAAGCCAGTCTGGTCATCTGGCGGTCACTTTCAAAAACAACGGCCCATGTCCGGATGATCTGGACTAGTCGGAAGCTACAGATTTTGTCCGTTGCATCCGAAATCTGTTAAAGTGAAGTTCGTAAAACCGAGGCATGAGTGTACAGTAGTTTTGTTGGGGAGTTTTGGGTTGTGTTTTATTTTTATTTGTTTGGGGGGTTTTTGCATAATTGGCCTTGTTTTGGAGCATTTTCTTTAACTTTTTCCCCTATTTTTCCTTAATTTCCTTTTTTCTTTTTATTTTTCGATGAATATTTTTCTGCAATGCACTGAAGCCGCAGAGACTGAAGCATGAGTAGCGAGGGATCACTATATCATCTGATCATCTGATAGTCACGTTGCCATGTTTCCAGATCTTCAAGTGGCTCTTAAATTAAATCTCAAAACCAAATTGAAGCCAGAGATTTTTTTTTTTGTCTAATTTCCCAAATTTTCCGTGAAATAGCCAGCATGTTGCTTCACATAATTTTTGCAGATGATGGCACGGTAGACCAAGTACTATACTTTTATAACAGAGCTCATGTAAAACTTACTAAATTTTAGAGAAGCATGCAGTGATTATGAAGTATTTTTATAGCAGAGCCTGTGTGATGGATGAATCATGGAACTGATCCAGATGGTTAGCACACATCTCATACTCTCATCCCACACTGTCATATCACTCTGAAGATAAGATAAAACTCTCCACACAATAGTAGCACACTTGTCAGAAACAGTGATGGAAGTGTCAAATCAAACAATAAATATTATTTTTAAAATAGTACTTAAAAAAGGGAAGGAATAATAAGTAAATAAGGGTGGCACAGTGGCGCAGTGGTAGGCACATCTGCTTCACAGCAACAAGACCTGGGCTTGATACCTGGACTCAGGTGTTTCTGTGTGGAGTTTGAATGTTCTCACTGTGCTTGCGTAGGTCTTCTCTGGGTACTCCAGTTTCCTCCCACAGTCCTAAAACATGCACAGTAGGCTAAATAGCTTTTCTAAATTGCCTCTAGGTGTGGTCGTGTGTTGGCCTGGCAATGACGAGCTATCCAGGGTGTACCATGGCTTAACCCAGAGTCGGCTGAGATGGATGCCAGCGTTCCTGCAACCATAATTATGATTAGAAAATGAATGAATTAATAAATAGGATTTTAAAGATTTGCCTGTATGTATGCTAAACAATTATAAAAAAATTTGTTCATTTCATATACAGGTCTAAAAAGTCACAGTGGTGTAATGATCAGCAACACGTCTGCTTCAAACCCTGTTAACACACCCATATGGAACCACTGTGGATTAGAAATGGGCTAGCAAGTGGGCCCCATCTGGGCTGACCAGCTAATTTTGTCCGGGGGTTCCATGGTGGCCCCCACGTGGGATAGTTCACATGGGCTGAGCACGAGTCCTAGTTAAGGCCCATTGGGCAACCCAGGTTTCTCCTGTCTGGCGCCCACAATATGGGCACTTAGCTTGTACCCGTAAGGATCGCAACTTGCAACCAGTATTTTAGTGGGCGATCGTATTTGTTGGCTTGGTTCTTATTTTGTAGTAAACAACCTACAAAAAGAGGAGACAACGAAATGCATTTCTTTCTTTTCATCAAGATATTTATTTTGTAAAAAAAATGCATCACAGGTATTTCTGCATCCCTATTGTAAACATCATTCATGAAAAGGTTTAACAAACAACAACAGGCATTTCATGACTGTAATAAGTCCACATGTCATGTGGACTCACTATAAGGACTCAATCAATCGGCATACACATCACCTGACTCTGTAGAACCAATCAGAGCAGGCCATTGGCAGCATAAAATCCGCCTGCCAAATCAAACCCGTCAGTGTTTACACACCCAGTTTTAAAACCCAAAGTAGTTGAGGTACAGTGACACTAAGATACCTGTTCCATCCAGGCACCCTCGAAAACGAGTCTGCAAGAGAGAGAAACAAAATAACTTGACGAATAGCAGTGAATTACCTGATGTACCAATACCCGAGACATTCCATTCTCCTCAGCATCACATATAATATACAGTCAGACCTCAATCATCTACATCAGCCTTCTCAAAATTTTGTGTTTCAAAGGGCCCAAGTGTAGCAATCGTAAGCCGCTGTCACACTTTCTCGGATTGTAGATGGTTCTGAAAGACCCGTAACCTGATTAAAATGACAAATCCAGCTCAGTTTGTCTCGACGTGCATGTTCCTGCTCGCCAACTATACATTCTGGGACATTGCATACATGCAGAGAATACATTCATTCATAGAGTAGCCATTCCAAATGAGCATAACCACACTGCATTCACAGGGAACCATAATAAATTTCGTTAAGACTATTTATATACATTACTGTAATTGAACATATATATATTCACTAATAGTTATATTATATATAAAAAACACTAATAGCTGCTGTTACTACTGAATGTCTTTTCATGCAGATAATATTAATATGCATTGCTGTGTTCCCAAATTTGCTAGTTGGTTACTTAGCGGACGGTTGAACGTGAGATTAGCTCTTGTTAATGTGTTTGAAGTGCAGCTAAAATCCATGATAGGCTATCCATCGCCAGAGGCACAATGAAGGTCAGTTTTCACATCCCGACAGGCTAACTGCCAACATTAGTTCCCGCTAAAACTTTCCAGCAAACATTTAAACAATGAGCTGTCAATCTGCTCTACTTTTCTGGAACAAAGTCTTGTTGACATAAGACATTCCTGAGTGTTTTTCTGTTTGATTTCTAAACGCGCGGAAGTGGTGGCCCGGTGATAAGGTGCTAGATAACCTTTCCCAAGATCTGGGCTTCAAGCCTCACTGTCAACGGTTGTCAGTGCTGTCCTGCCAGTGCAGCTAACCTAGTTATCAAAGGCCGGCCATGTCTCTCATGGTTTATGTAAAAGAACCATTGTTGACCTTAGTCAACAGTAGCTGCATAGATATCAGCGTGTTTCTGATCTACGATGGTCTGGCGAGCTGTCCAGGGTGTACTCCACCCTCACACAGAATTGGTTGAGATGGACGCAAGAGTCCCTACGACTCTAATTAGTATGAGGCGGTTCAGAAAACGAATGAATGAATGACTTCTAAACACCATCTTGTGCATCAATTGTTCAAAATAGGATCAACTAACGTTAGTTCTACTTCACCTTTGCTTAAAACTTGCCTAACTAGCCACTGCTATGAGAGTCTATGAAGGTAGACCATTCTATAAATAAGCCTGGTTCACCTCATTCTGCACAAGAACATGTGAGCAGTTCTTACCTGGAAATCAGGAAACAACAGACTGCCACTGAGCTCAACTTGACGGTGTGGACATTAATACTGACGTGATTTGAGGATGAAAACTTCTCAAAGGCTCGATGGGGGTGGGGCTTGCGTACTTTAAGGAAGTACACATTTTATCCACATTAAATTGAGCCACTTTTGGCTCCTTTGTGTATCTGACCAATCCGATGCCTGAACTTTCAGCCAATGGAGCAAGCACGTGCCTTTGAGTCACCAGCCCATCATAGCCATGTTTTCAAGACCCCAGATCAGACTCTAATACAAGAAGGTTGGGGAAGGAATCTACATATGCTGTCTGAGCTGCGCACTGTGGAAAAAATAGTTTACATTCAATTTGCATTTTCACAGCATACGCCACTTCTCGAACGCTTCATGTTTTGCGCTGTGGGAATACAATTATTAACCAGAATAGAATTTGCTCTGTGCAGATGGTGTATATGGAGAGTCAGGGTTAGTCCATTGAATTGAATTGAATTGAATTGGTGATACGTTTTGATTTATGCAACTGCATGAAAGTCAAAAGGATGGTAAATTAGAGGTTTTCTATTTATTCAGTGATAGTAAGTGTATTAAAGACAATAAAGAGAATTTTACAGCCCAAGGAGGAGGAGGAGGAGGAGGAGGAGGAACATGACGAACAACAAAAGTCCAAGATTGCACAAGACTGATGATGATATTGATGACGAACAGTCTATCCACAATTCTGTGAACATTCTGAGAACAGAAATCACTGTAACACATATTTAACATGTTGGCAGCTTGTAGGAAGATGTTCAGTAGCTGGGGACTTTTTTTTCAGTCAATAATATACAGGCAACATGACAACTGTGTCAAGGGAATTGTGACCCTGTTTTCCTATTTGGAGAAGCCATGAATGAGAACTTTGAAATGCCCAATTAACTTAATGAGTATGTCTTTGGACTTTGAGAGAAACCCAGAGCACCTGGAGGAAATGCACACAGAAAAAAAGGAGAACTTGCCAACGTCACACAGAAAGCATGGAAGCATGAGGCTTGAACCCAGAACCTTCCTACTATGAGGTATTAGTGCTAATCATTATGCTATTGTACCACTAAACACTGCCTACACTTTCTTTTTGGAAGGACACAGTCCTCATAAATGGTAATCAGCTGCTTAAATATTCATTCATTCATTCATTCATGCATCTGCTGTGCTTATCCTGTTTTGGTCATGAGGATACGAGAGCCAATGGCAGTCGACTTTGGCCCGGCTACACTTTAAACAGGTCGCTAGTCCACTGCAGTGCATCTTCAACTGTTCTTCATTCATTCTCTGTCACCGCTTACTCCTAATTAGGGTCACGGGGAGAGGCACCCATCCCAGCCGACTCCAGGTGAGGGCAGAGTACACCCTGGATAGCTCACCGGGCCATTGCAGGGCAGAAGCACGCTGACGGCTATGCAGCTACTCTCGTGAAAAGTCAGCAATGGCTCTTTTACATGAACCTCACACCATAGACAGTGAGAAACGTGACCGGCCTTTGATAACCCAGGAAGCGGCACTGGGGGTCAACTGTTGTTGTATTTATTAAAATTAAAGCTCATTAAAGGGTGAACTGCTCCTATGTTGAGTGAAAATTATATTTACAGATATACTCTGAGTGCTGAATCCCATCTCATATGACCGAAGGTCATTTTCTAGCTGAAAGAAGACTGGTCAAAAATTTAATTGAGCTGATGTTAGGAACAGGGCAGTGATGGCCCAGTGATAGGGTGCTGGATTATTGATCCCAAGATTGGGGGGTTCATTCTGGATCTATTTATAGCTATTAGTAACTTCTAATTTAAGACCTACACACACACACACACACACACACACACACACACACATACACACACACACACACACACACACACAGTGTGTATATATATATATATATATATATATATATATATATATATATATATATATATATATATATATATATATATATATATATATATATATATATGTGTATATATGTCTATACATACACGGGGATCCCTTGCTACTTCGTGCTTCAATTCATGCGGCTTCAGTGCTTTGCGGTTTTTTTTTTGTTTTTTTTTTAATATTCATCTAATTAAAAATTAAGAAAATTATGGAAGAATAGAGGGGGACAAGTGAAGGAAAATGCAGCAAAAACAAGTCCTTCCTTCTTCTATTCCTTTCGGCTGTTCCGTTCAGAGGTCGCCACAGTGAATCATCTGCTTCCATCTCACCCTATCCTCTGCATCTTCTTCTCTTACACCAACTACCTTCATGTCCTCCGTCACGACGTCCATGAATCTTCTCTTTGGTCTTCCTCGAGACCTTCTGCCTGGTAGTTCCAACCTCAGCATCCTACTACCAATATACTCACTATCCCTCCTCTGTACATGTCTAAACCATCTCATTCTAGCCTCTCTGACTAGACTCTCTGGCTTTGTCTCCAAAACGTCTAACGTGTGCTGTCCCTCTGATGTCCTCATTCCTGATCCTATCCATCCTCATTACTCCCAGAGAGAACCTCAACATTTTCATCTCTGCTCCCTCCAGCTCTGCCTCCTGTCTTTTCCCCAGGGCCACTGTTTCTAAACCATACAACATCTCTGGCCTCATCACCGTCTTGTACACTTTTCCTTTCATTTTTGCCGATACTTTCCTATCACACATCACACCGGACACTTTTCTCCATCCATTCCAACCTGCCTGCACACGCTTCTTCACCTCTTTTCCACACTTTCCACTGCTCTGGATTGTTGAACCTAAGTACTTAAAATCCTCCACCTTCTTCATCTCTGCTCCCTGTAACCTTACCGTTCCTCCTGGGTCCTTCTCATTCACA
Source organism: Plotosus lineatus (assembly GCA_024760905.1). Lineage (NCBI taxonomy): Eukaryota > Metazoa > Chordata > Actinopteri > Siluriformes > Plotosidae > Plotosus > Plotosus lineatus. The sequence goes on from CM045734.1 coordinate 53,134,829, forward strand.
CACATGTATTCTGTCTTATTGAGACTAACCTTCATTCCTCTCCTTTCTAGGGCATACCTCCACGTCTCTAGATTTTCCTCCACTTGTTCTCTGCTCTCACTACAGATCACGATGTCATCTGCAAACATCATACTCCATGGGGATTCTTGTCTAACCTTGTCTGTCAACCTGTCCATCACCATAGCAAACAAGAAGGGGTTCAGAGCTGACCCTCAATGCAGTCCCACTTCTACCTTGAACTCTTCTGTCACACCGACAGCACACCTCACCACTGTCTTACATCTCTCATACATGTCCTGCACCACTCTAACATACTTATCTGCCACTCCAGACTTCCTCATGCAGTACCACAGTTCCTCTCTCGGCACCCTGTCATATGCTTTCTCCAGATCCACAAAAGCACAATGCAGCTCCGTCCGACCTTCTCTGTACTTCTCTATTAACATCCTCAAAGCAAACACGGCATCTGTGTTGCTCTTTCTTGGCATGAAACCAAACTGTTGTTCACAAATGCTGACCTCTGCCCTTAGTCTAGCTTCCACTATTGTTTCCCATAACTTCATCGTATGGCTCATCAACTTTATCCCTCTGTAGTTACCACAACTCTGCACGTCTCCCTTGTTCTTAAAAATTGGCACAAGCACACTTCTCCTCCATTCCTGCTCACTCTCTAAGACCTTGTTGAATATTCTTAACAGAAAATGTACTGCTACCTCGCCTAGAATCTTCCATACCTCCACAGGTATATCATCAGGACCAACTGCCTTTCCACTTCCTCACTTCACCCTTACTAATCTTTGCAACTTCCTGGTCCTCAACAGTCACCTCTTCTACTCTTTTTTTCTCTCTCATTTTCCTCATGCAAAAGTACTCTTTCCATCTTCCCAGCACACTTCTGTCATCAGTCAATACATTTCCCTCTCTGTCCTTAATCACTCTAACTTGCTGCACGTCCTTCCCATCTCTATTTCTCTGCTGTATAAATCATTTTCTCCCTCCTTACTGTCCAACTTAGCATACAAGTCCTCAGACGCCCTCTGTTTGGCCTTTGACACTGCTACTTTCGCCTTACGCGGTGTCTCCCTGTACTCCTGTTTACTCTCTTCGGTCCTCTCTATGTCCCACTTCTTCTTAGCTAAACTCTTCCCCTAGTTAGGGGCGTGGCAGTGACCCACAAGCTACTGAGCATTCAGAGGATATTAACGGATTTAACATTTTATCAGAGTATGTACATGTGTGCAGCTGGAACATTCATGGTATCCATTCACTTCGCATAGATTTTGATTTTCTTCAATATTTACGTTCTTTTGATATAGTAGGGTTATAGTACAGTAGTATCGTAGGGTTCATCGAAACTATGCATAGTGACGATTTGTTTGTACAGGATCTTTTGCAGGATTATGTATGTTTCGGATCTGTAGCAAGACGTATAAAGGACTCGGGTCGTTTTTCCTGGAGGTGTTGCAGTGTATATTCGTAATTCCTTGTCGAAAATGTTTAAAAGGCTTCATAAAAACTTGGTTAATTGTGTATTTTTTATTGTTAGACCAACAGGAGTTAATACATTCATAATGGGATTTGTTTACATTCTACCTGAGAATTCACCAATGCATGTATCCGAAAACAATGGATTGGACAGTTTAGATCAATATTTATCAACTCTCAAACATGAATACGATGATGATACTGAATTCATGCGATCCGGCAATTTTAATGCTCGTGCCGGAACTAATGATGATTTTATCATTGATGATGAGAAGGATGTTGATATTCTGCAACTGGGTGACCTGTATGAAATTGACACGTTTCGTGCCCCTCGTGCAACTCAAGATACAGTTATGAATCGTTTCGGATTGGAACTATTAGACTTGTGTTGCGTCTGGGGTATTCACATTGTAAATGGATGCAAGTCAAGAGACCCCAAAGGCGCTTTCACGTGTATAACTCATCGTGGAACGAGTCTACTCGATTATGTGTTAGCCTCTTCAAGCTTATTTAAAAAATTAGTGACCTTGTTGTAGTATCAAATACAGAATCCGATCACCTTTCAGTGACATGTCAACTTGATTTTTCTTTTGAGTATTATGATACTGTAAACTTTTCACAGACAGATGTAAAGCCTGTGATTAGATACAGATTTCGAGAAGGCGGAGAGCATTCATATTTACAACACTTGGAGTCCTCTACAGTCCGTGAAATGTTGGATGATTTCTTAAATGTTGTCAATATTGATGTAAACTCAGCTGTAGATAAGTTAACGAATATCTTTTATTTGGCTGGTGAACAGTTTCGAGTTGTATCATCTCCTATGGGAAGCAGATTTTGTTAACAACCTGTTTAGTTTGATAAAGATTGTGTTGCTTTAAAGCATAAAAAATATGCCTTTTTGAATATATTCCTTAGATATAAGGAGAGATAGACTCAATAGGAGGGGAGGGGGAGTGGCACTCTATGTAAAGGAAAACCTGGATGTGCATGAAATTACTGAGATGGGGCATGTCTTGCCCTGTGAGGATATTTGGGTTAGACTCATTGGCAAACAAGAGACTGGTTTAAACATAGGAGTGTGTTATCGACCGCCAGCTTCAGACAACACTTTGAATGAACTACTTTTCACGAGGATTAGGCAGTCTTGTAGTGGAGGTAAAACTTTAGTTATGGGAGACTTCAATTATCCTGCTATAGATTGGGATTTGGTGAAAGCGCAGGGTAAGGAGGAGGAAGCATTTTTAGATGCTATAAATGATAGTTTTCTGCTGCAGTATGTCAATAATCCTACAAGAGGGAATGCAGTTTTAGATTTGGTTCTCTGTAATGACCCTGATAGAATTCGCAATGTAGAGGTAAAGGAGCCACTTGGGACTAGTGATCATTATACTATTAGTTTTGATGTGTTATGGCAAGTTACAAACTTATCTTGTTAACTTATCTAACTTATCTTTGAAAAGCAAAATTTTCAATTTCAGGCGAGCCAAGTTTGACAGGATGCGTTCGTATTTAAGCAAAATAAACTGGACATTGCTCCTAGATTGTACAACTGTAAATGAAATGTGGGGTAGATTCAAGGGAGTTTTACTAGATGCTCAGAGCAAATTCATTCCAAAAGTGTGCAAGAGTAAGTTTAAAAAGCGTAATCTCCAGTGGATGACCTCTGATATTCGTAGGAGCTTAAGGGAAAAAAAGAATCTTTATAAGGCATACATGAGGGACAGAAATGAAAACACTAAGGCTGAATACTGTAATATGCGAGCTAAGGTCAAAAAAGAACTGAGGAATGCTAGGAGGCAGTACGAAAGAAAAATTGCAGAAGGAGCGACATGTAATCCTAAGCGCTTTTTTCAGTACTGTAACAGGAAAAGAGAAGGTAAAGTTGAAATCCAGTGCATAAAGAATGAAGATGGATCACTGCTGTATGAGAACAAGGACATAGTTGATACTCTTAATGGTTACTTTGTTGACAATTTCACTACAGAGGGGACTTTTATTTGGCCGGAGGAAATTGTCAATTCTCAAGCTCATTTGGCAGAAATTGAATTTGGAGAAAATGAAGTATTGGACAAGCTGCGTAAACTTAAGACAAATAAGGCAGCAGGCCCAGATGGGTTATACCCTAGGGTGCTCAGGGAGGTTTGTGAGATCATCTCTAAACCACTGTTGGTTATTTTTAGGCAGTCATTAGTGACTGGAGAAATTCCAAATGATTGGAAACAGGGTATCATTATACCAATATATAAGAAAGGGGATCGTACAGAGCCAGGCAATTACAGGCCTGTCAGTCTTACTTGCATAGCATGCAAAATACTGGAATCTATCATAAAAGACAAGCTTGAGTCATTTCTTGAGCATAATAACATCTTGAAGGATAGCCAACATGGTTTTCGCAAGGGTAGGTCATGCCTGACAAACCTTTTGGAATTCTTTGAGGAGGCCACAAATACTTATGATCAGAGTAGGGCCTATGACATTATTTATTTGGACTTTCAAAAAGCATTTGATACAGTACCACATGAGAGACTAATTTTTAAAACGAGGTCAGTTGGAATTGTAGGAGGTATTCTGGAGTGGATTAAGAACTGGTTACAGGACAGAACACAGAGAGTTGTGGTTGGAGGGATTTCATCTGAGCAAGGAATTGTGGGAAGTGGAGTCCCTCAGGGATCTGTGTTGGGACCCTTGCTCTTCCTCATCTACATTAATGACCTTGATAGGGACATTGAGAGCACATTGGTGAAATTTTCTGACGATACTAAATTGGGCGGTTTGGCAAATAGTCTGGAGTCTACTAAGGTTATTCAGGACGATTTGGATAGACTTCGAATTTGGGCAGATACATGGCAAATGAAATTCAATGTCGCTAAATGTAAAGTTCTACATGTAGGGAATAAAAACATTAGACAGGAGTATTTCATGGGAGGTTTAAAACTAGAATGTTCCTCTCAGGAAAAGGATCTGGGTGTGATGGTTGACCAGTCCCTCACTGGTACTAGCCACTGTGCGTTAGCAGTAAAAAGGCAAATAGGATGGTGGGTTACATAGCCAGGAGTATTGAGTATAGATCTAAAGATGTTGTCCTTCTCTTGTATAACACATTGTTTAGACCACATTTAGAGTATTGTGTACAGTTCTGGGGACCATACTTGAAAAGAGACATCGAGACTCTCGAAAAAGTTCAGAGAAGAGCAACAAAGCTAATTCCGGGTATAAAAAAGGAATCCTATGAGGAGAGGCTGAGGATCCTAAACCTTTTCAGTCTTCAAAAAAGGAGAATTAGAGGTGATCTGATTGAGGTCCTTAAGTATCTTAAGGGGATTAATAAAGTCAACTATGCCCGATTACTTAGGCCAAGTTCTGTAAGTAGAACTAGGGGTCATAAATGGAAGTTATTCAAGGGTAAATTTAGCACAAATATTAGGAAATATTTTTTCTCGCAGAGGGTAATTTCAGTGTGGAATAGATTGCCTAACCACGTTGTCGAAGCAGAAACCTTACAAGTCTTCAAAAGCAGACTTGATCTAGTGCTGGATACCATCTAGTCATGAAAAAAAAGTGCGTCTTTAAGGTTAGAGTGTGCGTCTTTAAGGTTAGAGTCACTTTAGAATAGGACAATGGTGAGCTTAGTTGGGCTGAATGGCCTGTTCTCACCACTCATGTTATGTTATGTTATGTTATGTTATGTTATGTTATATAAATGTGATGTTAATTTAAAGAATTTTTTGTAGAAAGGAATTTCGAGTTCTCTGTAGCAGGAATAAACGTTTGCATAAAGGATAGTTTAGTAAATTAAATAAATTTGGCTATTGTTGAAAAATATTGTAAAAAGTTTTGGCAGAAGTTGAAATCTTTGTTGCTAGTTAAGGGGAAAAAGTCTCCAATAACTATTGATACATGGTTTGATTATTTTAAGACTCTTTTGAACCCCATTTATTCTGAGCATTTACTTCTGAAGTAGTTGGAAATTTTATGAAAAACCATGATAGTGAAAGTTGTGATGTTTGTAATACGTAATTCCTTTTTATTGTCTGAACCTATTTCTCAAATGGAGATATGGAAAGCAGTGAATTCACTTAAGAATGGTAAATCAGGCGGTGTGGATGGTATTCCCCCAGAGTTCATAAAGAAGGCTACAGTTTTAGTTCCTTTTTTATTTAAGAAGGGTGATGTAATGGATCCCAATAATTATCGTGGTATATCTTTATTAAATGTTTTAGGTAAAGTCTTTACTTCTATAATTCAGGATAGGATCAGGAAATGGCTAGAATTAAATTAAATTATTTATGGGTAGAATTAAATGAAATTATTTATGAATCACAAGCAGGCTTTCGGAGTAATTATTCGACTATTGATAATATATTTACTCTCCAGTCATTATGGGAAAAATATTTAAGAAAACCAAGGCATCGTTTTTATGTAGCTTTTATCGACTTTCGTAAGGCTTTCGATTTAGTTCATCGCCAAAAACTTTTGTATGTTCTTCATAAAAAGGGTATATGTGGTAAATTATTTAATGTTCTTTGTGATATGTATGCAAAAGTTAAGGTGTGTGTTAAGGCAAGAGAAGGGTTCTCAGGTAACTTCACCACTTCTGCCGGTGCTCGTCAGGGCTGTATGTTAAGCCCAGTTCTCTTCATTATTTTTATTAATGAAATTGTGTATGAATTTAATCAAAGTGATCTTCGAGGTATATTTGTTCAAGAGAATATTAAGGAAATACTATTACTTTTATTTGCAGGTGATCTTGCTTTGGTTGATGATACAGAGATAGGCTTACAAAAAACTTAAATTTTCTTGAAAAGGTCTGCATTAAATGGGGTTTTGATGTAAATTTTGACAAGTCTACTGGTGTTGTTTTCAGTAATGGGGGTCCATTAAAATGGAAGGAGTGTTGGTTTTATGCTGGAAGGGAACTCAAGTGCGTTTCGTATTCTAAGTATTGAGGACTTACATTTTCTTCAAGATTAATTTGGTCAAGAGCGTGTGATACCATTTCTATCCAGGCAAGAAAGGCAGTTGTTCCAGTATATAGATTAATCAATTCTTTTCATTCAATGCCATTTCAAACTATTGCAAAAAATTTTACTTATAAGATTTCTCCAATATTATTGTATGGTGCAGAAATTTGGGGTTGTAGTTTCAGGGAATCAATTGAAAAAGTCCAATCTGATTTCTTCAAAAGGGGTCTTGGGGTTTCTAAACATACGTCTAGTAACATTATCCTTGGTGATACGGGGAGGAGTTATATGTGTGTTAGATATTACAGTCATTGTATTAGTTACTGGTGTAGACTTATTCATATGGATAGTTCGCGTTACCCAAGGGCTTGTTACGAAATGTTGAAGCGTTTTGATGAGCAAAATAAAATTAGTTGGGTTTCTCGTATTCGGGTATTATTGCTTGAAACTGGGTTTGCACATGTGTGGATTGATCAAGATTGTGGTAGGACAAACTTATTTATGGAAGTATTTTCACAAAGATGTAAGGATATTCAATTTCAAAATTGGCACTCTAAAATTTTCGAATCATCCTTTCTAAAATATTATAGTGGTTTCAAATCCAATTTAGGTGTAGAGAAGTATGTAGTGGAATTGTTTTCAGAAAAGGATTTACTAAGATTATATTGTAAATTCCGTTGCGCTTCACACAAGTTGAAAATTCAGTTATCTCGATTAAAATGTAATGAAAATCCCAATGTGCACAAAGTGTAGTTTAGACTGTAAGGAAGATGATTATCATTTCTTACTTGTTTGTCCTTATTTTAAGGCCAGCAGACAGCAGTTTTTACCAGAATATTATTATAATGAACTTTCCATTTCTAAAATGAATCAGTTATTATCATATACAAATGTAAAACTTATCAGATCTGTATCATTATACTTGAAAAGAAATCTTCCAATATGATATGAAAAATTGTATTTAAAGCGCACCGTATGTATTTTGTGTAAGATAAGATAAGATAAGATACAGCTTTATTAATCTCACAATGGAGAAATTCACGTGGCCCCAAATGCAAATAAACTTGAAACTTGAAACTCAGCTAACCGCTTCCTTTGTACACACTCCTGCACTTCCTGATTCCACCACCAAGTCTCCTTATCTACTTTCCTTCCAGATGGCACACCAAGTACTGTCCGACCTGTCTCTCTGATCACATTAGCTGTAGTTGTCCATTCATCCAGAAGCACTTCCTGACCACCCAAAGCCGGTTTTAACTCCTTCTTGAAGACGTCCGGGCAAGGGAGACTGCTTCAAATGTTTACTCCGAGATGGCATAGGGGTCTTCTGAATCGCACTTTGTCTGGACCTTCACCCAGGACCTGTTTGCCTTGGGTGACCCTACCAGGGGCATTATGCCCCCGGCAACATAGCTCCTAGGATCATTAGGTCACGCAAACCCCTCCACCACGATAAGGTGGCGATTCAGGACACTCTACCTTTTTCAGCTTCCACCACTTTGTTTTCTGTTCTGCCCTTGCCTTCTTCACCTTCCTCACCATCAGAGTCATCCTGTACACCACCATCCTATACTCTTCGGCAACAGTCTCACCCACTATGACTTTGCAGTCGCTGACTTCCTTAAATGACATCACCTGCACAAGATGTAGTCTACCTGTGTGCTCCTACCTCCGCTTTTATAAGTCACCTGATGCTCCTGTCTCTTCTGGAAGAAAGTATTTACCACAGCCATTTCCATCCTTTTTGCAAAATATAATTATCATCTGTCCTTCTGTGTTCCTGTCCTGGATACCAAACCTGCCCATCACTTCCTCGTCCCCTCTATTGCCTGCACCGACATGCCCATTGAAATCTGCACCAATGACCACTCTTTCACCTCTGGGGGTACTCTGCATCACTTCATCTAACTCACTCCAGAATCTCTCCTTCTCTTCTAGCTCACATCCTGCCTGTGGGACATAAGCACTAACAACACTGACCATCACGCCTTCAATTTTTTACTTGAGACTCATCACTCTGTCTGACACTCTTTTCACTTCTAGAACATTCCTGACAAAGCCCTCCTTCAAGATGACTCCTACTCCATTTCTCTTCCCATCCACACAGTGATAAACCAGCTTAAACCCTGCTCCTAAGCTTCTAGCCTTGCTACCTTTCCATGTGGTCTCCTGAACACACAGTATGTCCACCTTCATCCTCTGCATCATGTCAGCCAGCTCTCTAGCTTTTCCTGTCACAGTTCCAACATTCAAAGTCCCTACTCTCAGTCCTAGACTCATGCCTTTCCTCTTCTCGCTCTGCCTACGGACACGCCTCCCATCGCTCCTTCTTCGACCATCTCTGCCTTCTATCAACGGTAGTCCAATTTCCACCAGCACCCTGTTGGTTACAGCACTGATGACAGTCATTGTTAACCTGGGCCTCGACCGATCCGGTATGGTATTTGTATTTTTGACTCGCATGTTTTATGTGGCATTGATTTTACACCGGATCCCTTCCTGACACAATCCTACGTATTCATCTGGGCTTGGGACCGGCATGAGGGTGAACACTGTCTTGTGCCCCCGTCACGGCTGCATTTTGTATATTACATATACTAGTCCTTCTCAAAAAATTAGCATATTGTGAAAAAGTTCATTATTTTCTGTAATGTACTGATAAAAATTAAACTTTCATATATTTTAGATTCATTGCACACCAACTGAAATATTTCAGGTCTTTATTGTTTTAATACTGATGATTTTGGCATCCAGCTCATGAAAACCCAAAATTCCTATCTCAAAAAATTAGCATATCATGAAAATGTAGTCTAAACGAGCTATTAACCTAATCATCTGAATCAACCAATTAACTCTAAACACCTGCAAAAGATTCCTGAGGCTTTTAAAAACTCCCAGCCTGGTTCATTACTCAAAACCACAATCATGGGTAAGACTGCCGACCTGACTGCTGTCCAGAAGGACATCATTGACACCCTCAAGCAAGAGGGTAAGACACAGAAAGAAATCTCTGAGCGAATAGGCTGTTCCCAGAGTGCTGTATCAAGGCACCTCAGTGGGACGTCTGTGGGAAGGAAAAAGTGAAAGAAGGGCCAATTCCAGACCTTGGGGGACCTGTGGAAGCAGTGGACTGGGCTACAGGTGCTGCATTCCCCAGGTCAAGCCACTTTTGAACCAGAAACAGCGGCAGAAGCGGCTGACCTGGTCTACAGAGAAGGAGCACTGGACTGTTGCTCAGTGGTCCAAAGTACTTTTTTCGGATGAAAGCAAATTTTGCATGTCATTCGGAAATCAAGGTGCCAGAGTCTGGAGGAAGACTGGGGAGAAGGAAATGCCAAAATGCCTGAAGTCCTGTGTCAAGTACCCACAGTCAGTGATGGTCTGGGGTGCCATGTCAGCTGCTGGTGTTGGTCCACTGTGTTTTATCAAGGGCGGGGTCAATGCAGCTAGCTATCAGGAGATTTTGGAGCACTTCATGCTTCCATCTGCTGAAAAGCTTTATGGAGATGAAGATTTCACTTTTCAGCACGACCTGGCACCTGCTCACAGTGCCAAAACCACTGCTAAATGGTTTACTGACCATGGTATTACTGGGCTCAATTGGCCTGCCAACTCTCCTGACCTGAACCCCATAGAGAATCTGTGGGATATTGTGAGGAGAAAGTTGAGAGACACCAGACCCAACACTGTGGATGAGCTTAAGGCCGCTATCGAAGCATCCTGGGCCTCCGTAACACCTCAGCAGTGCCACAGGCTGATTGGCTCCATGCCACGCCGCATTGAAGCAGTCATTTCTGCAAAAGGATTCCCGACCAAGTATTGAGTGCATAACTGAACATAATTATTTGAAGGTTGAATTTTTTTTGTATTAAAAACACATTTTTTATTGGTCGGATGAAATATGCTAATTTTTTGAGATAGGAATTTTGGGTTTTCATGAGCTGTATGCCAAAATCATCAGTATTAAACCAATAAAAGACCTGAAATATTTCAGTTGGTGTGCAATGAATCTAAAATATATGAACGTTTAATTTTATCAGTACATTACACAAAATAATGAACTTTATCAAACTATGCTAATTTTTTGAGAAGGACCAGTATATGTATGTATGCATGTGTGTGTATATATATATATATATATATATATATATATATATATATATATATATATATATATATATATATATATATATATATATAGTATACCCTTTAAAACAAATACAGGGACAGAATTTAATAACTTCTTTATTGTTGTTTTTATAACAATAAAAAGAAAGAAAAATTACATACATAGATCTTCATCTATGGCGGAGACATACAGTGAATGTTGTCTGTCATAACCATACAAGTTACATTTAAAATCTCATTCGACCGTTTCAGTGTCATCATGGACTTTCAATCCACAGAAATACAGAGCCATTAATAAAATCTAGTATAATATATATTTGTACTTTGTTTAAATCCATTTCATGAAACCAAACACAATATTATATACATTTTCCGACTCCAGGAGAACTAAGAAAACATAAACGCTTCCTTAATTCCTTAGTGGTTTAATGCAAACCTGATTCTGCTTCTTTTAGTAATGCTGATGCTCCTGCGGTGAACATGACCTGTATTTGCAGCCACTGTTCATTTTCTCACTGGTGGTTTTAATACATCACTACTTATAGTATCGTTGCACATTTCTAACTCTGGATTTTGAACTTAAGCTCTTTTTTAGGGCTGAGGGTGACCTTGTTGCCAGACACACAAAGGTATTGGTTCGGTCTTGCCACCGAGCAGAGGCTTCTATATTCCCCAATGCGTTCACCCCACTTGAACAGGTATCTCTCACTGAATCTATCTGGCATACCATTTGTCTTCTGTAGCTGTAACGGCAGGAGAGAAAACAGCATTTAAAACCAAATATTAACTGTGAACATGAACCAAAAGCACTGAAGAATTTAAAAACTACACAAACAAAAATCTGAATAGCAAATTTCTAATAAATTCATTTATACTCTGTTGTGTTCAGTAGGGGGCAGTGGTGGTCTAGTGGTATAGGGCGCTGAATCGCTGATCCAAAAGGTTGGGGGTTCAAGTCCCACTTTCCACAAGGTTGTCACTGTCCCCAACCCCCAGTGCAGCTAACTGGGTTATCAAAGGTGGGCCATGTCTGTCACTGTCTATGGTGAGAGGTTCATGTAAAAGAACCATTGCTGACTTTTGTAAAGAGTAGCTGCAAAGTCGTCAGCGTGTTTCTTCTTCTTTTCCTTTCGGCTGTTCCCTTCAGGGGTCGCCACAGCAAATGATCTGCCTCCATCTCTCCCTATCCTCTGCATCTTCTACTCTTACTCCAACGACCTTCATGTCCGCCTTCACCACATCCATAAATCTTCTCTTTGGTCTTCCTCTGGGCCTTTTGCCTGGTAGTTCCAACCTCAGCATCCTACTACCAATATACTCACTATCCCTCCTCTGTACATGTCCAAACCATCTCAATCTAGCCTCTCTGACTTTGTCTCCAAAACATCTAACATGTGCTGTCCCTCTGATGTCCTCATTTCTGATCCTATCCATCCTCGTTACTCCCAAAGAGAACCTCAACATTTTCATCTCTGCTACCTCCAACTCTGACTCCTGTCTTTTCCTCAGCGCCACTGTTTCTAAACCATACAACATCGCTGGCCTCATCACCGTCTTTCTGTCCCTTGCTAAAAAGGGTTGTGACAGGAAGGGCATCCGACGTAAAAAACCTCTGCCAAATCAAACGTGCGAATCAGATGATTCGCTGTGGCGACTCCCGAGTAAAAGGGAAAAAGCCGAAAGGACGACAGACAGACAGACAGACAGTGTTGTGTTCAGTGCACATAAAGCATAGATGTACAAAGATCTCACACACACAAAAAAAATCAGTCTAACATTTTAACTATTTCGGCTGCATGGTGGCATCGTGCTCAGGCCATTGTTTTTTATTTCTAGTTTTGTAGCTCACGCCGGTCCTTTCATTGCCCCCCTGACAATCATCTGCGTATGCTTAATAGCCTGTATGAAGTGCCACCACAGACACCCAGCTGCTGTTCTGAATCTAGCGCTCCCCACCGTGTGTGGGTGTAGAAACGCCTGATGCGTGAGGATATTGAAGGTGATATTATTGAGAGCCGTGACAGAACTGGTCAATACAATTTGTTTTGCTTTCATTTTTGAAAGTAGATTTGACTCATCAGATCTGACTCAGATATTCTCCATCCTCGGCTGATGGCAGCAGCATCAAACGCTACCTGGTGGTCCAGTCACGTTTAATCCCACCTTCAGAGGTGACTCAGCTCAGGACGAACAACTGTATTCAAATCCTTTCATTAAACGTTTAAATCAAAACACGAGTTCAGACATCTTTAAGAATACAAGAAAGGCAAAATGAAATTATTAGTAATTAATATTATTCTGCCCTTTCTTGTGTGTCCTTCTTCTGTTGTGTTGTTAAAGAGAGAGACATAAAAGAAAAATTCCTGTTCTTAAAATGATTTCCTGTGTTGGGTTTACATAATACAATTCCGCCAAACAAGGAATAAAAAAAAAAAAACATTGGCCTCAGCACGTCCACCTCACAGCAAGACGTTTGCATGTTCTCTCTGTGTTTGTGTGGGTCTTCCCCAGGTTCGTCCATTTCCTCTCACAGACCAAAGATTTGCACATATATGCGTGTCTGTGGTTCCAAATTTCCCTGAGGTGTAAGTGTGAATATAGACTGGAAAGCGAGACAGCTGTACCTGTACCCCACCCTCGCCCCAACCTCCCACAGGACTCCATTTATATAATTAAGTGGTTTTGCAAATGAACGAGTGAATTCTGTATATGCCACTCTAATGGAGTGAAGCATTTTAAGTACAGTGATCCCTCGCTACTTCGTGCTTCAGTTTCTGCAGCTTCAGTGCATCACGGGTTTTTCAAAAATATTCATCAAAAAAAAAAATTAAAAATAAGGAAATTAATGAAAAAGAGGAAAAAAGTTAAGGAAAATGCCACAAAACAAGGCCAATTATGCAAAAATCCCAAACAAACAAAAACAAACAAAAACAAACAACAAAACTACTTACATTTTGAAAAAGGGGTGCGCATCTGTGTGCACGCGCACATCTGTATGTGTGTGTATTTATATTTTATTTACATCTTATGCAGTATATTTTTGAATGTTTAATTGTTATTATAGTGGTGCCTCACCTTACGATAGTCCCAGCAAACGAAAAATCCAGGTTACAAAAAACATTTTCCTGAAATTTTTGTCTCTGGATACGAAACAAGTTCACGTTACAAAAGCATCACGTCAAAAATTCAAACAATGCACGAGTTGCTCTTCCCGTGACTATCTCCCAACATCCTGCCCCACTGGCTTCCTATTGGCTATCTACCAACATTCCGCCCCGCTGGCCTCCTATTGGCTATCTCCCAACATCCCTCCCCACTGGCCTCCCATTAGCTAGGAGGGATGAAGCAGCTCCCTTCCATTGGCTATCTCCCAACATCCCACCCCACTGGCCTCCCATTGGCTAGGAGGGATGACGTAGCTTCCTCCTATTTGCTATTAAGGAGCTGTATCTCCATAATACCCATGATGCTTTTCGTGTAAAGGACAGGGTGACTGTTGTTTCATGAGTTTTTCGAGTGTGCTCATTGCAACTTTATGTTTTGGCTCAGGCTTTTAACCTTGCATAAACATTTGTAACATTATAACTCTGCTAAGAAGACATGGTCAGCACGGAGTAAGTACCTTAAAAGGTATACTTTAATCATTTTTAAAGGGTGTAGGAGTAGTATTGGCGGCCTTGGAACGAATCATGCGTTTTTCATGTAAAATACGGTTCTACTTACGAAAAATCCAGGTTACGAAACTGCCTCTGGACAGATTAATTTCGTAAGGTGAGGTACCACTGTGTAAGCATGTATAGAATTTAATACGCATTTATTGATATTATATACACATATACATGTACGTATACGTCAGTCGGGGCAGCGGCGGGGGGGGGTGGGGGGTGGTCGATCCTACTTCGCAGAAATTAGTGATCACGGGTGCGGGGGGTTTCTTGGTCCCAATTAACTGTGGAAAGTGAGGGATCCCTGTATTTGAAGCGAAATCAGGCATAAGTGATATAAGTTAAGACTAAAACCAGACAAGGGAAGACGTTAAGAAAATAAGTTTGCGTCATGAAATTACCTTGATGCAGAGTTTTTTCTCTGGGTCGTTGTCCACTACAGGAAAAATAATCGCTTTCTTCAGCTTAAAGCAGAACGCCATGGAGATACTTTTGTCTGGATTCGTCATAATGTGCACAGTCACTGAACCATAAAGAGAAATGTAAGTGGAAAAAACATTCAATGATGTCACACAAACCCCCTGATTCATTATTCATTCAATCTATGAAACGCTTAATATCAATTAAGTTCACGGTGAGTATGGTGCCCATCTCAGCCAACTCTGGGTGAGGGCAGAGTACACCCTTGACGGCTCACCGGGCCATCGTAGGGAACAAATCTTTATTATTACCAAATATTAAAGACATATAGAAGTCAGCGTGTAACAAAATGCACACATTAAAAAGCACAGAATGAATTATTAATCTTTCTCTACTTACTGTTCAGTTTTTTATTCTGTGACGATTTTAAATGTATTTGATCACTTCCTGACTGGATGTAAGCAGCTTTACCACCGTAGATTTCCAGACGTGCACGCTTAAACACTGGGGGAGGAGTCGGCCTCATTATTTTGTGAATAATCTATAAACAATAGAGCATAATTTTAAGAATTTATTAATATGAAATTAGACAAGTAGACAAAAGAGACACACACACACACACACACACACACACACACACACACACACACACACACATACACAACAACATATAAATTAATTTTCCAATTTATGATTAGGGTGATGGGGAGGCTTGTGCTGATCTGGGCAAGGACAAGGTACACCCTGGACAACTCACGGGGTTAACACACATAAAAATTCACACTCACTCTCACCCCTAGGGGCAATTTGGAACAGCCAATTAATATGAGAGATTTCATTTTGGCTTTTTCCCCTTTATCACGGGAAGCCACAGCGAATAATTCGCATGTTTGATTTGGCAGAGGTTTTTACGTTGGATGCCCTTCCTAACACAACCCGTTAGCGAGGGACAGAAACACGCTCACGGTTTTGCAGCTACTCTTTACAAGGGTCAGCAATGGTTCGATTACATGAACTTCCTCACCATAGACAGTGAGAGACATGGCCGGCCTTTGATAACCCAGTTAGCTGCACTTGGGTGGGAACAGCCAATGAATATACGGTACATATTTTTTGGACTGTGGGAGGAAAACCAGAGAACTCGGAAGAGACACCAGCATGGGCATGCAAACTACATACAGAAATGTCCAAGACTGGGAGTCAAACCCAAGCCTTCTTGCTGTGAGGTAGACGTGCTAACCAATGCACAAACGTGCAAACACACACATGTAAGTGTAAATCAAGCCACTCAAGAGCTACGATGTGTATGTATGTATGTATTCTATGTATGTGTATATATATATATATATATAAATGAAAACATTATATTTCATACAGTATTACATGTATATATTGATCAACGTTTAGTGATTTCATAGTCACTGACCTGGTTGATGGTAAAGTTTCTCCTGGGTCTCGTGAAGAAGAGTCCACAGCCTGCACGTGTTTGCTTCATGCTTTTAACTGTGAGCGCAGCCCACACACTCCAGCCCTGTCCACACCTACAACCGCCTCACCTGAAACTTGAAACTTTTACTATTATAATTGACCTACTTATTTTCACACAAAATATGTTTAGAGTTTAAGGTTTTTTTTTTCATTTTCCTGTAACCTGACAGAAGCAGGTTAAGAAAAATTATCCAATATCCTCATGATTTACCGACAGAACTGTGCGAAAGAGGCACATGCAAAGGAATGGTGTCGAACAAAAATGCCTTATATTTACATAGCAGCATAAAGTAAAGAAAGGATGTGTAATGTTATGGTTCTGCACGCATGATCGGGAGGTTGTGTGTTCAAGTCCCAGTTAGACCCCCACACACACACACACTGTGCTAAGACCCCTGGGCAAGGTCTTAACCATAATAACCACAAGTGTGCCTCTGTTCACCCAGCAATATAAATGGGTACCAGTAAAAATATACTGGGAAACCAGTATTGTGCAGTGGACTCGCGTCCCATCCAGGGGAAGTTGTACTCCTAGTTGCTTCACGCTATGGAAACTGGGGATAAGAACCAGCCTGTTGAGAAACTAGGCTCGGGTGTAAAAAGCCCAACGGACTTTACCTTACATAAAAATTCTGTAAAGTGCAGTAAACAGGTTCAGTTTGTGTCACTGTACCTGTAAAACAACACAATATAAAGAATATTAAATCTAAATAAAGATAATATAAATAATATAAAATAAAGAATCAAGTGTCACGGATACAAGCGGCTGAAATGAGCTTCCTTCGCCGGGTGGCGGGGTTCTCCCTTAGAGATAAGGTGAGAAGCTCCACCATCCAGGGAGAGCTCGGAGTAGATCCGCTGCTCCTCCGCATTGAGAGGGACCAGTTGAGGTGGCTCGGGCATCTGGTCAGAATGCCCCCCCCCCCACCCCACCCCCCCGGACGCCTCCCTGGTGTGGTGTTTCGGGCATGTCCAACCGGGAAGAGACCCCGGGGTCGACCTAGAACACGCTGGAGGGACTATGTCTCTCGGCTTGTCTGGGACCGCCTCGGTGTCCCCACCGGGAGAGTTGGAGGAAGTGGCTCGGGAGAGGGACGTCTGGACTTTTTTGCTTAGGTTGCTGCCCCCGCGACCCGACCCTGGACTAAGCGGATGATGATAATGATGATGATGATGATGATGATCAGGTGTCACTGTCAACATTTCCATACACTACGAACATCTTTGATGTCGCTCTTATTTTGTGCTGGAAAACTTCACTTCACTTCACTTATCCCTGAACATCCGGGGATGTCATTGGGGCGCCTTCATGGCGAGACTTGGGCTGATTTTGCCTGGTGGCGCCCATCCCTCTCCAGGTCGTAGAAACACACTGACGGCTTTGCAGCTACTCTTTAGGAACGTCAGCAATGGTTCTTTTACATGAACCTCTCACCATAGACAGTGACAGACATGGCCAGCCTTTGATAACCCAGCTAGCTGCACTGGGAGGGGACAGTGACAACCCTGTGTGGACTCGAACCCCAAACCTTCGGATCAGCGATCCTGCGCACTAACCACTAGACCATCACCGCCCCGCTGGAAAATTAATGTTTGGAAATCTAAATTGTTTTGTACCATCTTCATAATATACAGATTATAACACAAAAATCTATAGCAGAGCTTATACTAAAAATATAATAATGTGTCTAAGACTTATTTTGAACAATTGTCCCTGAAAGTTATGAGAGTAGAATTTTTGCTTTGTTTGTATATTCATTGTAAACTTTCACTCTTTCTTTAAAGTTGTTGATTATTGAGAAAGTCATATTTCATTGTCGAGAAAAAATTATACATACAATCTGTCAGTAAATTAATTCCAACCATTTAACTGATAAGTTGATACACACTGATTTCCAGAACACTTCTGTGGATTAGTAAACAGATAAATATGTCAAGCTTGAAGCAACATCATACGAAGAGTTGTATAAGTCATGAATGAAAGACTGACATTCTCTGACCGTGTGAGAATGTTGTCTGACGTGAAGAAGCCTTTTTTCTTTTTAAATCCATCATGACTTCTAGATTAAAGTATGAAGCAATGCTGCATTGTTGAGGTTTCTGCACCTCTTGTGTTCCGGAAATGCTACGTGCATGACTGCACACTTGTTACTGGTGAAAATATGCATAAGCGCAAATGAATTATTAAAGAATACAATCATTTACAAGACAGATTCCAAAAAGGTTGGGACACGACACAAATTGTGAATAAAAACCGAATGCAATGATGTGGAAGTGCCAAATTTCAACATTTTATTCTGAATAGCGCAATAGTGCAGTGGTCCCCAATCTTTTTATCACCGCGGACCGGCCAACGCTTGACAATTTTACCGCAGCCTGGGAAGGGCGGAGCAAGGCGGCGGCAGGGGTGGGGTGGGGGGTGGGGTAGCTTGTTTATATTGTAAATATAATACCCCGCCCTTGCCCAGAGTCGGCTGAGATGTGCGCCAGCCTCCTGAATCATGATCAAGCGTTACATTTTTAATCAAACTCGAACTCTTCTTCTTCAAAAAAAAAAAAGATGGTGCACCAGCTGGGAGAATGAAGGCTCAGGCCCCATCATACCCGAAATCCACGCTTTTGTTTCAAACATGTCCAACTTGCCTCTGTTTATGTGCCGTCCCCTTGTGGGTTACATTTTAGCGCTCAAATGACCCACATGTAACCGAGAGAATCCGGTCATTTTCAATATAAAAGTTTTTTCAAAAATAAAAGATAGTTCAGACTCAGATAATAAATAAAACAGAAATAATGAATTATTTCTTGTGTGGCCCGGTACCAATTGATCCACAGACCGGTACCGGTCCACGGCCCGGGGGGTTGTGGACCACTGACATAGTTGACAGGGTCAAAAGTTTAAACTGTTCAGTTCAGTTCAGTTCATTTTCTGTACCCGCTTAATCCTAATTTTGGGTCACGGGGAGGCTGGTGCCCATCCCAGCCAACTTCGGGCGATGGCAGAGTACACCCTGGACAGCTCGCCAGGCCATCGCAGGGCGGAAACACGCTGACGGCTTTGCAGCTACTCTTGTCGAAAGTCAGCAATGGTTCTTTTACATGCCTCACACCATAGACAGTGAGAGACATGGCCGGCCTTTGATAACCCAGTTAGCTCCACTGGGGGAAGTTTAAACTGAGAAAATGTATCATTTTAAGGGAAAAATAAGTTGATTTTAAATTTCATGGTGTCAACAAATCTCAAAAAATTTGGGACAGGTAACAATAAGAGGCTGGAAAAGTCAAGTGCACTTATAACGAACAGCTGGAAGACAAATGACCACTAATAAGGTCCATTGGCAACATGACGGAGTATAAAAAGAGCTTCTCAGAGTGGCAGTGTCTCTCCGAAGCGAAGATGGGTAGAGTATCACCAATTCCCCCCAATGTTGTGCAGAAAAATAGTGGAGCGATATCAGAAAGGTGTTTCCCAGCAAAAATCATATGCTATTCTAATGAAGTGAAGCATTTTAAGTACAGTGATCCCTCGCTACTTCCCACTTCGTGCCAAAGCTAGGTGAACAGTTCGAGGCCTGTATTAGACAAGAAAGGGACAGCATTCCTATTTCTAAACTTGAGAAACTTGTCTCCACGGTCCACAGACTTTTTCAGAATGTTGTAAGAAGAAGAGGGGATGACTCACAGTGTGGGAAATGGCCTTGTTCCAACTTTTTTGAGCTTTGTTCTTGTCATTGCATTCAGTTTTTATTCACAATCTGTATCATGTCCCAACCTTTTTGGAATCTGATATATATATTTTTTTTTTCATTAAATTTTTGGTTTGGGCAGGATCGGCTGAGATGGTCACCAACCTCCTTGCGACACTAATTCGGATTAAGTGGTTCAGAAAATGAATGGATGCATGACTTCATTGTCAGTATATAGACAGCTACAGTATACAAAATTAAAAGTCCCCGTAGAATGAAGACTCCGTCTGAAGGTGCATTAAAACACAAGAAACTTTTTTGTAAATAAATAGAACAAGAAATGATTGCAGCACAAATAAATAATAAATTTAATGCAGATGATAAATAAAGATTAATGAAGAAATAAATCCTCTGCATTCAGATACAAATGCTGCACATAGTCTAAGCTTCACCTTGAATCTGATGATGGATTAGCAGACAATAAATATTTGTTTTAAGTCTTTATAACTGATGAGGGAAAATGTTTGTGCAAACTGAAGAGATGGTGAATTGGATAGAAGTGGTCATTGCCAATTCCTTTTGCTTTGGAGAAACAGCAAGAGGACATACTTGCATCCAGGGAGACCAAAGGGAATTCCACTGTCAGCTGTCCATTTCACTCTCTGCAGCTTCTCTTACTCAGCACAGCCAACATACCAGACAGTGATACCATATGCCGGCACACTTTCTATGACGAAGCAGTGGAAGGTGACCAGCAGCCTCTCAACCAGTCAGACCGTTGAAAGATGGACCGGGATCCAGTCATATGAAATACATCCATATCTCAGTATGAAGTTGATGACAATGTGACACAATCAAATATGCACTGGCTATATAAGCACAAGGGGCACTGATTGGCTCAGTGTTTAAAGCTCTGGCTTATGAGCCGAAGCCGCAGTACCACCAAACTGCCACTGCTGGTGCCCTGAGCAAGGCTCCCAGTTGCTTAAAAGAAAAAAATGTAATTATAAGAGAAGATTTATGGATGCGGTGAAGGCGGACATGAAGGTCGTTGGAGTAAGAGTAGAAGATGCAGAGGATAGGGAGAGATGGAGGCAGATCATTTGCTGTGGCGACCCCTGAAGGGAACAGCCGAAAGGAAAAGAAGAAGAAGAAGTAGCTGGATAAGGGTGTCTGCCAAAACTCGAATTGTTCAGTCATGCAACTCTTCAATCACCTAATCAGAGAGCAGCCACAGGACAGGCTGGGGTTCGAATTTTAAACCGCTAATCTCTGGGAAGTTTTCTGGTGCACAAAGAAACAGGTGAGTTGTAGATCTGTGTGTGGCAACACTTATTATTATGTTAATGTGATGGATTGGTTCATAAAAGAATTAAAAAAATAAACAATCAAATCCTTTCTAATGAAATATATCTTTCTTTCTTGTGCACATCAATCTGTCCATCCATATTTTAAGTTCTGAATAATAATAATAATAATAATAATAATAATAGGTTTAACCGCAGCCTATCTCTTCCTACTCTGGATGAAGGTGGAGTACACCCTGAACAGCTCTGAAGTCAATTGCAAAAGAAACACACATCAATTCACACACACAGGCTCTCACACCTAGGGGCACACACGCTGTCCCCCCAGTGCAGCTAACTGGGTTATCAAAGGCCGGCCGTGTCTCTCACTGTCTATGATGTGAGGTTCATGTAAAAGAACCATTGCTGACTTTCGACAAGAGTAGCTGCAAAGCTGTCGGCGTGTTTCCACCCTGCGATGGCCTGGTGAGCTGTCCAACGTTTACTCTGTCCTCGCTCGAAGTTGGCTGAGATGGGTGCCACCCTCCCTGCGAGCCTAATTAGGATTAAAAGGTTCAGAAAATTAATGAATGAATAAACCCGGGACTTGAACTCAGGAGCATCTAGCTGTGAGGAAGACATGCTAACCACCATGTCGCCATGTCAACATATAGTTCTGGGGGATATCCAACAACTTTATAAAAATTAGAAAATTAAGTCTGAATACATCATCACCATCATGTGTCATCCTTCGAGACAATGATGACTGTTCTGAATCACGGTCTTCGGATCATTCTCCTCTTCCTGATTAGCCAATCCTGGGCTGTTTTCTGCTAGACGTTTGTTACAGCCGTAATTAAATCCGAGTCAGTTTGTTGTCTTCTTCTTTTCCTTTCGGCTGTCCCCTTTTTCTCAGGAGTCACCACAGCGAATCATCGCATGTTTGATTTGGCATAGGTTTATAAGTCGGATGCCCTTCCTGACACAACCCTTTAGCAAGGGACAGAAACACGCTGACAGCTTTGCAGCTACTCTTGTTGAAGGTCAGCAATGTTTTTTTTAACATGAACCTCTCACCATAGACAGTGAGAGACATGGCCAGCCTTTGATAACCCAGTTATCTTCACTGGAGGAACCGGGACAATATTGTGGAGAGTGGGACTCGAACCCCCAAGCTTAGGATCAGCGATCCAGCACCTTTTACCACCAGGCCACCACAGCCACTGAAGTCAGTTCCGTTGTCTAAGTGAGCATTATCAGATATGGTGCTTCCAAGATAGGCTTTCGTTCCTCACTTTGATCTCCTCAGGTGTTGGCACTGTGACCGAGTTCTTCACAGTTTGATACAGGCACTCGATCTTCTTTATGCTTATCTTGAGACTGAACTGCTCAGCAGCCATTGAGAACCTGTGTACTAATTCTTGTATACTCCGAGTATGATGAGGGACCACTGCACTGTCTTTGATGAATAACATCTCACTCACTATCTTCTGTGATGTCTTTGCCTTGGCCTTGAAGTGAACTGAGCATGTAAATACTTGTGTAAATGTAAATATACAAATAATGGAAGAGAGTCACATGGTGTGATTCAGCTGCTTAAGTCTGGAATTTTCCATAAGGGGACCTAGTTGCATGCGCTCTGGTGGCGGGTCAGGTGATTGTGGAATTTTCCAGAATGGAAAACGCCATTCAAAAATTCAAACGCACCATTCAAACGTTCAAACAATGCACAAGTTGCTTTCCCATTGGTTGTCTCCCAACACCCCACCCTGCTGGCCTTCCATTCGTTAGGCGGGAGCTGAATCTCCATAATACAGTACGGTTCCCATAATGCTTTGCGTGTGCTTTCGACCCATTGTTCGGCACACATGCGTGAAGGACAATGCGTGAAGGACAGTTTTACTGTTGCTTCGTGAGTTTCATGAGGTTTTTTGAGTGTGAAATCGCAAAAAGGAGTATGGCCGAAACCCGTCTACAATTGGGACAATTTTGAAGCAGAAGGAGACCTGAAAAGTGAAGATACAATGACAGAGGCAATTATTTCAGGACGATATTGAAGCAGAAGTTGGCATTAAAAGCAGAGATACAGTGACGGAGGCGATTATTTCGGAAAAAGCAACCGCTATATTTAAGGACCTCGTGAAGGGGGGTGGGGGTTCTTCGTCCCAGCCGCCTGCAGACTTTAAAAAGTCGCATGAGTGGTTCGAGAGATTTAAAAAAGGTAACTCATTTTCTTTTACTTTTAACACATATTTCATACAAAATTGGAATTGAAGATTCTCCTATAATCACCTGAAGAGAGAGGATGGTTTCACCACCCCTCGAAACAGATCTGGAGTGATAAATGGAGTTTCAATAGAAAGTCTTTGTCCTGTCCTTTTATTTTTGTTATTTGCTCTACCAAAAAGTATTGAGCACTCTCCTACGGAAGGATCTACTCAGAAAATCCTATATATATATATATATATATATATATATATATATATATATATATATATATATATATATATATATATATATATATATATATATATATATATATATAGCTGTGGCGACCCCTGAAGGGAGCAGCCGAAAGTAAAAGAAGACGATATATTACATGTACCTCCACATATATATATAGAGAGAGAGGTGGAGGGAATACTTTGAGGACCTTCTCAATCCCACCAACATGCCCTCCGTGGAAGAGGAAGACCCTGGGGGTTCGGGTGAGAGTCCACCCATCACTGGAGTGGAGGTCACTGAGGTTGTCAAAAAGCTCCTCGGTGGTCGAGCTCCGGGGTTGGACGAGATCCGCCCGGAATATCTCAGGGCTCTGGATGTTGTAGGACTGTCTTGGTTGACACGTCTCTGCAACATCGTGTGGTCATCGGGGGCTGTACCTCTGGATTGGCAAACTGGGGTGGTGGTCCCAATTTTTAAGAAGGGGGACCGGAGGGTGTGTTCCAATTATCGGGGAATTACACTCCTCAGCCTACCTGGGAAAGTCTATGCAGGGTACTAGAGAGGAGGATCCGACCGATAGTCGAACCTCGGATTCAGGAGGAACAATGTGGTTTTCGTCCTGGCCGCAGCACTCTTGACCAACTCTATACGCTCCACAGGATTCTGGAGGGGCATGGGAGTTTGCCCAATCTGTCCACATGTGCTTTGTGGATTTGGAGAAGGCTTTCGACCGTGTCCTCGAAAGATCTTGTGGGGCGTGCTCGAGAATACGGCGTTCTGGATCCGTTGCTCACGAGCTATTCGGTCGCTGTATCACCGAGCCAGAGTTTGGTCCGTATTGGTAACAGCAGGTCGGATTCGTTTCCAGTGGGAGTTGGAGTCCGCCAAGGCTGTCCTTTGTCACCGATTCTGTTCATAATTTTTATGGACAGAATTTCTAGGCGCAGTCGAGGCGATGAGGGGTTCTGGTTTGGTGGCCATCGGATATCGTCTCTGCTTTTTGCGGATGATGTTGTCCTTTTGGCTTCATCAAGTCGGGCCCTCCAGCTCTCATTGGAGCGATTCGCAGCTGAGTGCGAAGCAGCCGGGATGAAGATCAGTACCTCCAAGTCCGAGGCCATGGTTCTCAGTCGGACAATGGTGGAATGCACCCTCCGGGTCGGGAATGAGGTCCTGCCCCAAGTGGAGGAGTTTAAGTATCTTGGGTTCTTGTTTATGAGTGAGGGAAGGATGGAGCGAGAGATCGACAGACGGATCGCTGCAGCCTCTGCTGTTAAGCGGTGCCTGTACCGGTCCGTTGTGGTGAAAAAGGAGCTGAGCCGCAAGGCGAAGCTCTCAATTTACCAGTCAATCTACGTTCCAACCCTCACCTATGGTCACGAGCTTTGGGTAATGACCGAAAGAACAAGATCACGGATACAAGCGGCTGAAATGAGCTTTCTTCGCCGGGTGGCGGGGTTCTCCCTTAGAGATAGGGTGAGAAGCTCCGCCATCCGGGAGAGCTCGAGTAGATCAGCTGCTCCTCCGCATTGAGAGGGGCCAGTTGAGGTGGCTCGGGCATCTGGTCAGAATGCCCCCCGGACGCCTCCCCGGTGGGGTGTTTCCGGCATGCCCAACCGGGGAGCGACCCCGGGGCCGACCTAGAACACGCTGGAGGGACTATGTCTCTCGGCTTGTCTGGGACCGCCTCGGTGTCCCCCCGGGAGAGTTGGAGGAAGTAGCTCGGGAGAGGGATGTCTGGACCTCTTTGCTAAGGTTGCTGCCCCCGCGACCCGACCCTGGACTAAGCGGAAGAAGATGATGATGATGATATAGACAAAATACAATTTCTGTGCCCTTATGCCTCAATATTTCACATCTGGGATACCACACACACACACACACACACCTGTCAATCTGTATTCTCTTGTAGAATCTATTGCATTAAACACTTATTTTTTGTTTGGAGTTTAATCCAGTGATTTTACCACATGCCTGTGTTTAATGCATCTGAATGCAGTTCTGTTGATGGTTCCAGGTGTGTTGAGGAGATGGTTGAAATGGTCAGCAATTCCATTAAGCATTTGTCATTTCTCTTGCAGTACTGATTGAAAATCAACTGAAATGAACTGAGTTGTGCCTCTTCCTATTGGTCCATAGACCTTTGAATCCTTTGTAAAAAGATTTCATGTCATTCATGGCTGTAGAGCCTGAAAGGTAAATCTGTCTGTTGATTTCCACTCTCCTCTCTTTAGATGAGCCCACCACAGACCTTGTGACAGATATTTTATTACAAAAAGCATTGCTCTGCCAGGATGTAAACGATCACCCTCTTCACCTGGAACAACTCCCTCTGGGGGTGGGGGGTGTCAGTTTAGTTACTGACTATTTGACCCCGAGACAGGTTGTACCGGCTTACCGGTAAACATGTAGACCAGTAGCAGATGCCACACAGTTGACCTGACATGAGCCATGATTCATGTCAGGCCAGGTCAGGCTCACTCACTCATTCATTTTTTTGAACTGCTTAATCCCGATTAAGGTTGAGGGGAGGCTGGCGCCCATCTCAGCTGAATCTGGGCGAGGGCAGAGCACACACCAGGCCATCACAGGGCAGAAACACACTGACGACTATTCAGGTATTCTTGACGAAAGTCAGTAATAGTTCTTTTACATGAACCTCGCACCATAGACAGTGAGACACATAGCCGATGCTTAATAACCCAGGTATATGTCCTGGGGGGAGTCAGGTTTGTTCATGTCTGTTGGGTTTTTACACCCGAGCCTATTAGCTCACCAGGCTGGTGCTTATCCCTGGTTTCTGTAGCGTGAAGCGACCAGGAGTTGACGCTAGTCCATCGCAGGTTAGCTTCCCAGTATATTTTACTGGTACCCATTTATACTGCTGGGTGAACAGAGGCACACTTGTGGTTGAAACCTTGCCCAGGGGTCTTAGCACAGTAAGAGTCTCAGTGGGATTCAAACTCACAACCACCTGATCATGAGCGCAGCACCCTAACCACCCCCTCCCCAACACACACGCAGGTTCATGTTACATCTACAAATAAAAAAATCTCTAAAAAAAAAACAAAAAAAAAAAAAACAGTCAACCAGACATTACGACGGCTTGATTTGCTTTCCACAAAGTGAAAAGTGAAAGACGTCGTGGTCGTATACTCAAAAGCACAAAGGATTAAACATCAGCAAATGACATACGTACGCTGATTACCTTAAACACGTTATGTATTTAATTATGAAGGTATTCATTATATACACATGAATGAAAGATAAACAACACAGTGTATTTTATTACCATCCACACACAAAAATTCAACTTCCTGTTTGCTTTTACCTTCAGGTGACTGATCAAGATTTTATTAGCTGGTTGTGCAACACTCGCTGATGTTATCTCGTGCTGGTATGCAGAGTTTTGCTGAAGTAGAATATTTTTCACGATCTTTTTGAGTTAATTACTACAACCACATACAATGTAGAGTACATGGAGTACATACAGTTGTTTAATGTGCCTGCTCACTTATTCATTCACCAGACCGATCGATCTCACTCAGCCGACTCTTGACGCACCATAACCAGCTTACCAGACAATTGCAGGGCCCACACACCAACACACCAACACACACCCATAATTATGGTACCAGGATATTTGTTCACAGGACAAATGCTAACAACCTTAATGAAAAAACAGACATTTGCTCACAACATCAATTTCAAAATTAACCCTAACCCCTAAACCCTCACCCCCTAACCCCTAAACCCTAACGTTCATCATCAGTTCATTTTCTGTACCCGCTTAATCCTAACTTGGGTCGCAGGGAGGCTGGCGCCCATCCCAGCCAACTTTGGGCGAGGGCAGAGTACACCCTGGACAGCTCGCCAGGCCATCGCAGGG
The DNA here is from genome assembly GCA_024760905.1 of Plotosus lineatus. Lineage (NCBI taxonomy): Eukaryota > Metazoa > Chordata > Actinopteri > Siluriformes > Plotosidae > Plotosus > Plotosus lineatus. The sequence goes on from CM045734.1 coordinate 53,162,282, forward strand.
CGGAAACACGCCGACTGCTTTGCAGCCTACTCTTGTCGAAAGTCAGCAATGGTTCTTTTACATGCCTCACACCATAGACAGTGAGAGACATGGCCGGCCTTTGATAACCCAGTTAGCTACACTGGGGGGGACGACAGTGACAACCTTGTGCAGAGTGGGACTCGAACCCCCAACCTTTGGATCAGCGATCCAGTGCCCTATACCACTAGACCACCACTGCCCCTAACCCTAACGTATGATGAGTTAATTTAGTATTATGTATTTAGAAGAATAAATAATTTGTATAACCCATTGTGATCTTTTTGTGTTACGCATTTATTAGAACAAAGAAATAAAGATGATGTGAGCAAATGTCCGTGTTTTTTTTTTTATTCAGGTTGTGAGCATTTGTCCTGTGAGCAAATATCCACGCACCAATAATTATACATAAAAGCAATTTGGAACAGCCAGCGAGCCTAATGTGCATGCCTTAGGACTATGAGAGGAAACCAAAGTACTTCTTCTTCTTCTTTTCCTTTCGGCTGCTCCCTTCAGGGGTCGCCACAGCAAATCATCCGCCTCCATCTCACCCTGTCCTCTGCATCTTCTTTTCTGACTCCAACAACCTTCATGTCCTCCTTCACCACATCCATAAATCCCTTCTTTGGTCTTCCTCTCAGCCTTCTGCCTGGTAGTTCCAACCTCAGCATCCTACTACCAATATACTCACTATCCGTCCTCTGTACTTGTCCAAACCATCTCAATCTAGCCTCTCTGACTTTGTCTCCAAAATCTCTTACATGTGCTGTCCCTCTGACGTCCTCATTTCTGATCCTATCCATCCTCGTTACTCCCAAAGAGAACCTCAACATTTTCATCTCTGCTACCTCCAACTCTGCCTCCTACCTTTTCCTCAGCGCCACTGTTTCTAAGCCATGCAACATCGCTGGCCTCAACACCGTCTTGTAAGTACGTACCTGAAATAAACCCACGCAAGGACCGCGAAAACATGCAAACTCCACACGGAAGCTTGCCGAGCCCAAGACTTAAACCCATGACCTTTTTTTGATCTCTCTTGATTTTGAGTAAGAAGCATTATGAACAAGTTACACTTTTCATATCACACACACACACACACACACACACACATACACACAAACACACACACACTTACACACACACAAACACACACACATACACACAAACACACACACACATACACACACACTTACACACAAACACACACACACACACATACACACAAATCTTTGAAGTAGACAGTCTTCATTCATTCGTTCATTTTCTGAACCACTTAACCCTAATTAGGGTCATGGGGAAGCTGTCACCCATCCCAGCCGACTCCAGGCAAGGACAGACTACACCGTGGATACCTCGCCAGTCCATAGCAGGGCAGAAACAGGCTGACGGCTATACAGCTACTCTTGACAAAAGTCAGCAATGGTTCTTTTACAGCCTTTCACCACAGACAGTGAGAAATATGACCTGGATAACCCAGTGAGCTGCACTGGAGGAAGGACACAGTCTTTTACTTGCGAATCACACTGATGTAGCGGCTAAAACAAACTCGCCACAGCAAGAAGGTCCGGGGTTTGCTTTGCATATTTCTTTTTTTTTTTTCTTTAACCTGCTAGGTGCAACCTAATTACATCCTTAATAAATACGTCCAGTTGTCAAAATTCTTGAAAGGGACATGTTACATCCTCCTGTGCTCCCAGCAGTGGAAGTGCTGTGGTTATTAGAGAAGGGCAGTGATCTAGGCCCTATTATTTTTTAAATACTGTTCACCTGGCAGCTCGTAAATAAGAAATATCAAAAGGGAATTCATTCTCATTCTCATTCTCTCTCTCTCTCTCTCTCTCTCTCTGTCTATCTCTGCATTCACCTTCACACATATACACCACCGAGCTCACATATCCCTTTATGTATGGCTTCCCTGGACATATTTCCATGCCCTTTTCTAACACAATAAATTAATTACAGTGGTACCTCACCTTACGAAAGTCTCACCAAACGAAAAATGCAGGTTACGAAAAGCATTTTCCTAACATTTTTCTTTCAGGATACGAAACAAGTTCACGTTACGAAAGTGCCATCTTAAAAATTCAAACGCGCCATTCAAACATTAAAACAATGCACGAGCTGCTCTCCCATCAATGATGTTCAAACATCCCGCCTTACTGGCCTCCCATTGGCTAACAACTGAGCTGTCGTTTATGTCGCCTTCACTCAAGCGCCATCTTGGACAGGGATCCCATTGCCTAGAAGGAATGACGCATCGACCTCCCATTGCCTGTTATAGAGTTGAATCCACCATGATGCTTTTCGTGCAAAGGACAGAGTAACTGTTTTATGCTTTATTTCTTGACTCGGGCTTTTAACCTTCCATAAACATTTGTAAGATTATAACTCTGCTAAGAAGACATGGTCAACACGTGCACACACACACACACACACACACACACACACACACACACACACACGTGTGATTTCCGGTGCGAGTGAGAAGAAGAAACAGGCTCGAGTGATATCACAAAGGAATATGGCCAAACCCGCCTACCATTGTTACGAGATTGAAGCAGAAGGAGGTCTTAAAAGGTATACTTTTATCATTTTTAAAGGGTTTAGGGCAGTGTTCCCGCTAAGCTGCGCAACTGCGCAATTGCGCACTGGTCGCACACTCTCAGCGCACAACAAAACCTATCCAGCGCAGTGAACGCACTGCAAATGAATTAGATACAGTATACTGTACAGTATAACTTTTTTTTCTGTATCATTTTGTTGTGTACTTCAGTGAGTAACAGGTGTCCAGCCAATCATACGATACGATGCAATTGCGCTACTGTAAGAACTCTCTCAGTAGAAGCTCTTATGTAAACCTGCACGATCTGGATTCCTGTATCTCAACGTCTGAGAGCGCTCCGGGAGCAACAGACAACGAACCACACGAGTGAAATCAGTCTGGTTTATTCATCAGAAGCTCTTAGTACAATGTGAGCGGGGGTTATTTATACATGAACACAGAGTAGGAAAAAACAATGTGGTTAACACCCAGTAAGAGTTAACATTAGGCGAGTAAGCATGGACTTCTTTATCACCCTGCAACTGTCCTTGGACAGTTTCAGGTTTCATTATCTACATTCCTTCTACTCCCGCAGGATCTTTCACATGGCCTCACATTGCATTAAAAAAGGGGGGTTTTTTCTACTGTTTAGAGGTAAGACTCATACTAAAACATGAGGTTACTAAAGTTCAACAGATGTACAGAGACAAATGAAAAAATACTAGTTCTTATACGAGCATGCATTGTTGGGCTGGGTTAAACGTCAGTCACCCAGGATCCATGATCCGAGGCTGCGCATTTACAAACCCAGGGGCACAATTACATCAAAATTATTACAGCTACGCAGGCAATCACGGCATTGACAGTACTTGCGTATGTGCTCTGCTCATACACGTTCCATAACAATAATAACAGTGCGGCGGAGTTAAGTGACGCTAATGCTAAACGAAAACATATAAATCTAACTGCTAATAGTATCTATAAAAGAACTGTTTTTCTGAAGAAAGGCAAGGACCAAAATATGGTTCATTTCAGAAATCCTCTTAAACTAGAGTCTGTCAATAACGTTAAGATTGTTATGGATGGAGGTTTTTCCAATGGTGCTGATCTTTTGCTGAAACAACTTCAGGACATGCGGCCTACTGTTATCCTGAAAAAGTGGCTGTGCAGTTGATGACTGGCTTTGAGACTGATGTCTCTGTCTCTTTTCAGAGCTTTGCACTCAGGATTAGATAATGTTACATGCTGCAGACAGGTACATCAGCTAACAGTGTGTCTGAGGTTTTTGAAGCAATTCATTTGATTTGGGAAGACTGAAAATGACAGATTCTTATACAAAATATTGATTTTACATTTGAGATACCATTATGTACATTAGGGTTTAAATGTTATGTAGAAACATATTTGTATTTATGAAGTCAGTTCTCTTTTAAAGCTTAGCATTTGCTAAATGTAATATTTTACACACATGCTGAAAATTTTTTTTATATATCCCTATGGGATCTGTTTCTTTTTTAAGTATATATTTATTTTTTACTTCACTGTAGTGTATAGTAATGTATATGTCTTCCACACAATACTCAATAAAAGTAACCCGAATGCTTTCTGTAATTGACAGCTCTTTACCCATCATACCTACATGAATAGATGAACTGTATCTCCTTTGAAATTAGTTATTGCCATTTGCTTGCTACAAGCCCACTTTAAGTCATATACATTTAGGCTTTATATTTCTTTCATAGATAAGCAGTTGCATGTAGTCACGTTTTATTTTACCCATTTTATTTTGCTTGAACCAACAAATTTGTCATGATTAAGCAAATATTTGAAGTCTTTCAGTATTCTGGATAAGGGTAAGGTAAAATATTCCGTATCAGATTAGCCGATTTTTCCCAGTAGTGCTCACTCTTCACTTAGGAAGAGGCAGCAGTCAGCTAGTTAATATAGTCATAAATCAGTGGCATTCATAGAATCCATAGTATACCAATTTGCAAAAATTCTACATTGATTTGGCATCTATTTCATAATATTTGTTTTAATACTAACACTTGGTGTACATGTAAAAGTGAGCATGTTTAAAAGCAACCCACGTATAGTAGAGCAAACTGCCTTCTTCAGGGTGTCCTCCTCAAACATACCCCCTTGTGTGTAGAAAAGCCCAAGTACAAACTCAAAGGTTCGTAGATGGTATTTACATCATAGGTTGAGACCATAATTATATCTTTGAATATTAAATGTATTTATAGTTTATTTGAGTTTTATTACTCTATAATGTATGTTTGTGATGATGGATGAAACTACAAAGACCGGGATGTAAACATGCACAAAATGAGAGCATGTAAAATTCTACTTTATGTGTATAGCATTTTTAAACAATGGTCATTATACCAAATTACCATTTCATAGTAAATAGATTTGGTTGTGAATTTAAATGATGTACCGTATGTATATGTTCTATCCATCACTGATTAGCAATCTTGTGTTAAAGGCAGCAAAAGAAAAACTCGGAGATGAAGTGAGGGGAAAAAACCTTGTGAGGAACTAAACCTAAAAGGGAAAACCATCCTTGTTTTGGTTACACTAGACTGTATATCACTGTTATCTCAGGAAAAGCATATGCAATATGTAACACCAGCTTGATATAGCTGTGCTAGATTTTATACTAGGTTCTAGAGGAGTAAAATGAATTGTGGAGATTTAAAGTTGAACAGCCGGCAGATTTATTACAATTAACAATATCACAAGAAACAGTGCAAACAATGCTGTAGAACACTCTTTACAAAACAAAAATAAAATAAAATAAGCTTAAGTCTCTAAGGTTCGATTTGTGTGAATTCGGGAGTCTTTTCCAGGATTGTGATCCGTTTGGGATAAAGGTGTTTTTATCTGTTCTTATCTGGGATCCTGTGATTTGAAGTGGTTGGGTCTGTAGATCTACTCTCGCATCCAGAGAACAGTTGGCCACACTGCTTCTGGATCCACCAAGAGTTCTCACTGGATTTGGCTCGCCATCCGTGTCCGAAACCAGCTTCAAGATCAAATCCAGATCCACTAAAAAAACCAGTCGGAGTTTCCAAGAAAACAAACACTCTCCACCCGGTTCGATTGAGAGAGAACAAAACACATACAAGGCTTCGTGTCGCTTTTCGAGGGCTCTGTATGCGTCCTGCTCCTCACGCTCTCTGTTGCACTCTCTGCTGGTCGCATGCAGCACGTGCCTATGATGCGTTCAAGGGGACTAGGAAACTATAGTGCTTTCCGGGAGCGTTGGAAATTAGGGTTTTTTCCAATAAATTTAGTAACCATGCGTTTACATGGGTTACAAATACAAAAGCCATATTCATGAATACAAATTTTTTTTTAAGATACGGCTGTTATGTGTACACTTTATATACTGTAGTTGTAATAAGATACGAAATAATTGGTCTGTTGGAACTTGAGCAGGAAATAAAGTTGATCTAACATTCCGCAGCACTGAAAAATACTCAAAGGAGAAATATTAGACAAAGCATTAAAAATATGCCCATTGACAGGCAACATCAATAACATTGAAGATAATGGTTTTGCTGCATAAAAGAAAAACGACAACAACCAAGCCAATTTTACCTTATTGAGAGGTGGTAATGTCCAAATCTGCATTCATACAGCACTTTAAGTTATAAATAGCTTGTTTCTTGATTTCACGGTTAGAAAAATCATTTATGGACAGAATAAAAAGTGTTTTAACTCCTCATAAAGTTTTTGCTGCCTCTGTGGCAAGGCTCAATGAGGAACAACCAGTGAACTAGGAAGAGTGTGATAGATGTCCATGGCTCATTGATGTGAGTGGAGAGCGATGCTTAGGACGGTCTGGTCCCATTCAAGAGTTACTGCATCAAAATCTGTTGGATTTGATAAAAGAAAGAAAAGAATCAGGGTATATAATACACTGCAGCTTGTTGTGCATGGGGCCGCAAGACCTCTGTGAAGACCAGCCAGGTGGAGTCAAGCTTATGGCGGTTCGCCCCAAAAGGCCACAGCCAATCAACATGTTGAAAATCCACATACAGGCATGTGATTTGACCAAGCCCAAAAAGCCTGAAAATTGGCGGGGGTCTGGGAGCAGAGCCATGGTAGGGGGACAATGGGGGGCGAAGCTCCTGGATTTTCAGAAGCTCCTGGATTTTCAGCATTTTGTCATGCAAAAATAACATTACACAAACCAGCAGTAAAGAATATTTCCTATAGGGCAGTGGTGGCCTGGTGGTAAAGGTGCTGGATCACTGATCTTAAATAAGGTTGGGAGTTCAAGCTCCACCCTTCACAGGTTGTCACTGTCCCCCCCAGTTCAGCTAACTGGGTTATCAAAGGCCGGCCATGTCTCTCACTGTCTGGTGTGAGGTTCAAGTAATAGAACCATTGCTGACTTTCGACAAGACTAGGCTGCATAGCCATCCAGGGTGTACTCTGCGCTCGCCTAGAGTCGGGCTGGGATGAGCACCAGCCTCCCCATGACCCTAATTAGGATTAGACGGTTACAGAAAATGACCCAATGAACTGAAAATCTACTTCAAAAGAGCACTGCTAATTAAAATGGTGAGTGCTGTACGTATTTCCTCAAAAGAAAACAGCCAATGAAAACCCTGAATATCCGTTACAAAACAATCAACCAATGAAAAACCGACACGTCACCGCTGAAGCGAACAGCCAATCATAAGTCTTGGTACCACCCTCGTGACTTCATGGAGTCTGTGAAATGTAATGTTTCCAAAGAGTTGGAATCCGTTAGCCTGTCTGATTTATTCAGTCTGATTTTCTGTTCACTAAACAAACTACGTGAGTACTGAGTGAAAAATCTGAATTACAGACAGCAGTAAACTTACCGGTGAGTTAAATTCAGTGGAAAAAAAAACAAAACAAAAAACAAAACAAAACAAAAAGTGTAATTATAAGTAGCTGGATAAGGGTGTCTGTCAAAACTCGAATTGTTCAGTCATGCAACTCTTCAATCACCTAATCAGAGAGCAGCCACAGGACAGGCTGGGGTTCGAATTTTAAACCGCTAATCTCTGGGAAGTTTTCTGGTGCACAAAGAAACAGGTGAGTTGTAGATCTGTGTGTGGCAACACTTATTATTATGTTAATGTGATGGATTGGTTCATAAAAGAATTAAAAAAAATAAACAATCAAATCCTTTCTAATGAAATATATCTTTCTTTCTTGTGCACATCAATCTGTCCATCCATTTGCTGAAATGTTTAATAATAATAATAATAATAATAATAATAATAATAATAATAATAGGTTTAACCGCAGCCTATCTTTTCCTACTCTGGATGAAGGTGGGATACACCCTGAACAGCTCTGAAGTCAATTGCAAAAGAAACACACATCAATTCACACACACAGGCTCTCACACCTAGGGGCACACACGCTGTCCCCCCAGTGCAGCTAACTGGGTTATCAAAGGCCGGCCGTGTCTCTCACTGTCTATGATATCTTGAGACTGAACTGCTCAGCATCCATTGAGAACCTGTGTACTAATTCTTGTATACTCCGAGCATGAAGAGGGACCACTGTACTGTCTTTGATGAATAACATCTCACTCACTATCTTCTGTGATGTCTTTGCCTTGGCCTTGAAGTGAACTGAGCATGTAAATACTTGTGTGAATGTAAATATACAAATAATGGAATAGAGTCACATGGTGTGACTCAACTGGTTGTCTCCCAACACCCCACCCTGCTGGCCTTCCATTGGCTAGGCGGGAGCTGAATCTCCATAATACAGTACCGTTCCCATAATGCTTTGCGTGTGCTTTCGACCCATTGTTTGGCACACATGCGTGAAGGACAATGCGTGAAGGACAATGCGTGAAGGACAATGCGTGAAAGACAGTTTTATTGTTGCTTCGTGAGTTTCATGAGGTTTTTTGAGTGTGAAATCGCAAAAAGGAGTATGGCCGAAACCCGTCTACAATCGGGACAATTTTGAAGCAGAAGGAGACCTGAAAAGTGAAGACACAATGACAGAGGCAATTATTTCAGGACGATATTGAAGCAGAAGTTGGCATTAAAAGCAGAGATACAGTGACTGAGGCGATTATTTCGGAAAAAGCAACCGCTATATTTAAGGACCTTGTGAAGGGGGGTGGGGGTTCTTTGGACCAGCCGCCCGCAGACTTTAAAAAGTCGCATGAGTGGTTCGAGAGATTTAAAAAAGGTAACTCATTTTCTTTTACTTTTAACACATATTTCATACAAAATTGGTGTACTTTTATAATTTTAAAGGGTTTAGGGGTAGTATTGGGAGCCTTGAAACGAATCACGCGTTTTACATGTAAAATGCGGTTCAATTTACGAAAAATGCAGGTTACGAAAAAGGCTCTAGAACGGATTAATTTCGTAAAGTGAGGTACCAATGTACAAAACTATTAATACAACATGCACAAAATAGACATTCGCAAACTTCCTTGGACAACCATAGTTAGCGCGAACTTCCCAAAGTCCATCATGTCCTATGGTGTCCAAGGCTTTGATGAAATCTATTAAAATGACATAGAGAGGCATATTCTGCTCGATATATTTTTGTTGTGTTTGATGCAGACAGAATATCGTGTCCGTGGTACCTCTTCCACTTCTGCCACACTGGGACTCCGGATGGACTGCTAGTGCAATATTTGCTTTAATCTGGTTCAGCACAATACAGGCAAGGATCTTCCCAGCAATAAAACACAAAGATATTTATCGGTAGTTATCACAATCTTTTCAATCAACTAACTTTCTTTATATATATATATAGGTGAATGTAAGATATATATATATATATATATACACATACATATATACCTATATATATATATATATATATATATATATTATATATACATACATATATATATATATACATATATACATATATATACATACATATATATATACCTATATATATATATATATATATATATATATATATAAATGAAAACATTATATTTCATACAGTATTACATGTATATATTGATCAATATATACATATATATATGGGGCAGTGGTGGTCTAGTGGGATAGGGCGCTGATCCAACGGTTGGGGGTTCGAGTCCCACTCTCCACAAGGTTGTCACTGTCCCCCCCAGTGCAGCTAACTGGGTTATCAAAGGCGGGCCATGTCTCTCACTGTCTATGGTGAGAGGCATGTAAAAGAACCATTGCTGACTTTCGTAAAGAGTAGGCTGCAAAGTCGTCAGCGTGTTTCTGTCCCTTGCTAAAAAGGGTTGTGACAGGAAGGGCATCCGACGTAAAAACCTCTGCCAAATCAAAATGTGCGAATCACATGATTCGCTGTGGCGACTCCTGAGTAAAAGGGAAAATGCCGAAAGGAAGACAGACATATATACATATATATATATATATACATGCATATACATATATATATATATATATATATATATATATATATATATATATATATATATATATATAGCTGTGGCGACCCCTGAAGGGAGCAGCCGAAAGTAAAAGAAGAAGATATATATATATATATATATATATATATATTACATGTACCTACACACACACATATATATATATTCCATTAAGGATTTGTCATTTCTCTTGTAGTACTGATTGAAAATCAACTGAAATGAACTGAGTTGTGCCTCTTCCTATTGGTCCATAGACCTTTGAATCCTTTGTAAAAAGATTTCATGTCATTCATGGCTGTAGAGCCTGAAAGGTAAATCTGTCTGTTGATTTCCACTCTCCTCTCTTTAGATGAGCCCACCACAGACCTTGTGACAGATATTTTATTACAAAAAGCATTGCTCTGCCAGGATGTAAACGATCACCCTCTTCACCTGGAACAACTCCCTCTGGGGGTGGGGGGTGTCAGTTTAGTTACTGACTATTTGACCCCGAGACAGGTTGTACCGGCTTACCGGTAAACATGTAGACCAGTAGCAGATGCCACACAGTTGACCTGACATGAGCCATGATTCATGTCAGGCCAGGTCAGGCTCACTCATTCATTCATTTTTTTGAACTGCTTAATCCCGATTAAGGTTGAGGGGAGGCTGGCGCCCATCTCAGCTGAATCTGGGCAAGGACAGAGCACACACCAGGCCATCACAGGGCAGAAACACACTGACGACTATTCAGGTATTCTTGACGAAAGTCAGCAATAGTTCTTTTACATGAACCTCACACCATCGACAGTGAGACACATAGCCGATGCTTAATAACCCAGGTATATGTCCTGGGGGGAGTCAGGTTTGTTCATGTCTGTTGGGTTTTTACACCCGAGCCTATTAGCTCACCAGGCTGGTGCTTATCCCTGGTTTCTGTAGCGTGAAGCGACCAGGAGTTCAGGGTGTAGCATTAGGAGCCTTGGAACAAATCATGCATTTTACATGTAAAATGCGGTTCAACTTGTGGTACCACTGTACTGAGTAAAAACTTTCGTGTGCTGGCGTTATTTTGTGTTATGATTAGAGATGGTCGTGAAAGAAGGCAAATGGGACAATAGTACAAATGTGAATGTCTATGAAAAGATGGATGGTAAGTATGTAGGTGGTGTTTGTAATATAAAACAGATGGGAAGACAACATAAGCCTAGTTCTTAATTCCCTCTTTATAGTTATTTAAAAAAAAAACCTAAAGCATTACTTTTAACAGGAAGTGCTTTCCAGCTGCATCATTTTCTTTATGTAGGAAAATGAATCAAAAAGGCCTGATCTTATCTCTGTGATTCTGTATTGATCATTTGCATTTTTAAATGTGGCAGAAGTTTTACACCGGATGCCCTTCCTGACGGTGGTGAGGCCAGCGATGTTGTATGGCTTAGAAACAGTGGCGCTGAGGAAAAGGCAGGAGGCAGAGCTGGAGGTAGCAGAGATGAAAATGTTGAGGTTCTCTCTGGGAGTAACGAGGATGGATAGGATCAGAAATGAGTATATCAGAGGGACAGCCCACGTAAGATGTTTTGGAGACAAAGTCAGAGAGGCTGGATTGAGATGGTTTGGACATGTACAGAGGAGGGATAGTGAGTATATTGGCAGTAGGATGCTGAGGTTGGAACTACCAGGCAGAAGGCCCAGAGGAAGACCAAAGAAGAGATTTATGGATGTGGTGAAGGAGGACATGAAGGTCGTTGGAGTCAGAAAAGAAGATGCGGAGGACAGGGTGAGGTGGAGGCGGATGATTTGCTGTGGCGACCCCTGAAGGGAGCAGCCGAAAGTAAAAGAAGAAGAAGAAGAAGAAGAAGAAGCCCTTCCTGTCGCAACCCTCTGCATTTATCCGGGCTTGGGACCGGCATAAGGGGGAGAGACACTGGTTAGGGTTAACCCCCCCCCCCCCCCCCCCCCCGCCTCATGGCTGCATTTTAAAATGCAAATGATCGATACAGAATTCTTATCTCTGTGATTCTTTGGTGACAGCCTGTTATTTTCTTTTTGTCTCAGATGACTGTCTCAGATTAACCACAACCATGTATACTTACAGGATGTCCAAATGACACAAAAAAAAAATGCTCAGATGAAAATGTCTGATTGAATTCTAAGTCAACAGCTATCTGCGACTATCTGTGATCGACCACAACGGTCTCAGATGGCCAGAAATATAATCGCAAATAGTTGGCGACAGTCACTGATGAGTAGATTATCACGTGGAATCATCCAACATTTAGAAACTGGTTTTAAAAAACAGGCAGATTGTCCACAACAGGTGGATTCCATACTGACAGCAATATCGGTCGCAGTGTTATTGTTGTCCAATGGACAATCATATATTTGAGTCACAATAACACCATACGCTAGATAATACAGCCCACCATCATCATCATCATCATCATCATCATCTTCCACTTAGTCCAGGGTCGGGTCGCGGAAAAACCAATCAGAGAGAAAAACTTAGCCCCCTGGTATAATGATTAAACACACGCACACACTAAAACAGAAGAAACACAAAATTGAAGGCAAATTGGTTTTCCAATTAGAATGGAAGAAGAATCTCGTTAATTACAGAAAAGCTCTTAGTGCTGCTGGAGCAGAAGATTTCTCAAATGCAATAGAAAATAACTAAAATAATCTGAAATACTTATTTAATATTTTTGCAGAATTAAAGAGGAATAAGCATGAATAAAACATGTAGACCAGTGGTTCCCAACCTTTTTTAAACTCCTGAACCCCAAAAAAGATTTTACTCGGACCTCGCACCCCTACATTTTATACTTTGTTCAAGGTGTTGAGTCCGTTGAATGTGGAAGAAGACGACTGGAGACTGGTTTTGAGTTGAATATGAGAAGCTTTATTGCGTCGTTTGCAAAGGACGGAGACCCAACAAACATGCATAAAAGACACGCTAGAAAAGGTCTGAGGTCTCACTCGCGGGTGTGTGTGCTTTTAAGGGCTTCAGAGCAGGTTCCTTCTTCCTGGTTTGGGACTGGGTCTACGCTGTGTTGTTGTCTCAACAGGATGCGATAAGTCTGGGCTCTATCCGGGTGCCTCACAACCCCCCCACCTCCACACACCTCAGTTTCACCCTGTCACCTCCTGACCTCGAGGTGATCTGCAACTTAGGACACCACCGAACTAGAAACTGTCGAGTCTGTTAAATGTTACACGGACCGCAGAAGGCTCAGGGCGTCGCAGGTGTCTAAGCATGCACTTTTGTTTAAGTAAGCATTTTTACACTAGACATGAAGAATGCTCCCTTCAGCCTATCATTTGATTATTCTCAGCAAGCATTTAAGAATAGCAAAACACAGAGAAATAAATCACCATTATATACTTATATAAATCAGTATTTGTACCAGAGTACATGATAATATGGTGCAATTTTACATTTTCCCCCCTTTTGATCTCCTATAGGAGATCAACCAAGGAGCCACTCAGGACAACAAAAATAATAGGACAGCAGAAAAAAAAAAAACGTACACAACCTTATATAAAACCAAAGCAAATAGAAAAGCTGTATAAAAAGGCAAATATGGAATCCGTAAAAATCTAAGCAAATATGATACAGTAAAACCTCCGCTGACGAACGCTTAAGCTCACGAACCTTTCGCCTCAAGAACATTAAATTTGCGAGCATATAGTCTCTGCTGACGAATTAGTTTTCGGCGGACGAACCAAACCACGCGGTCGAACAGCGCCACGGTGGCGGCCACGAGAAGCTGACGCACGCTCACGGCGTCACAGTTCGTCACACCCCTTTCTTTGAGTGCGGAAGTGGTTTGTGTTTGATAGACATTTTGGACCATATTGAGTGTACTTTTGCTATTATGGGACCGAAAAAGACCCCACCACAGGCGGAGATCATTGAAAAACACGAACGAGGTGTGCGTTTGTGTGACTCAGCGTCCCAGTACCAGTACGCTAAGTCTACCATTGCTCCCATCCTTAAGAACAAGGAAGCTATTAAGGGTGCGTGTGTGGCTAAGGGTGTTTCCAAACAGTAGGCGTTTCCAAACACTCCTTCTAAACAGTAAGTCCCTCCCTCCCTCCCTCCTCCTCCCACTCCATTCCATCAAGCCATCAACTACCATCACAAAGGTAAATAAAACGACTTTATTATACAGTACAGTTTATTTCTTTAATTACAATACAAGAGCACATTTATTATACATAAAATAAGGTATATTTTTGTGTCGTTTTAAGGCTTATTTAGTAGAAAATTATGTTTTATGGGGACCTGGGAACGGATTAGTCTCATTTTAATGGTTTCGTATGGGAAATAAATGTTCGGAAGACGAACTTTTCGCCTTACACACACTTTCTGGGAACCAATTATGTTCGTGAGCTGAGGTATCACTGTATCTGTAAAAACTCTAACTGCATGCAAAGCTGTCCACAGGAAAACCTAATCAGAACTGGGCTCTAAGTGCGACTTCATCTACCAGAGACCCCGGCGAAAGGAGAGCTTCCGACTCGGCTAGCATCTGAGGAAATTGATATGGAGGGGGAGGAAGAGGACCCCCTTTTTCCAGGGTGGAAGAGATGCACCTGATACATAGGGAACGAATGCAAGGGATACAGCAGCAACCACATAGGGCGAGGAGTCCGGCCACCGAGATGATGGATATCACAACTGATACGATCAAACCTTTCCACTTACCGAAGTGTCTGTCCAGCCAATTAAGCATGACATTATCAACGCCCGAGTGTTCCTTCAGTTCGGTGGCCAGAGTCCGCAGCCCGTCCAAGGCCTTCTTGACAGACCCGTCTGGCGCGGTGTTATTGGGTATGAAGGTGCAGCACTCTTCCCCAAACATGGAGCAAACGCCATCGTGGGCGCTAAGTAAAAAATCTATAGCCATGCGGTTTTGCATCCCTGGTAAAGATTGGTCATGGACAGCATGGACAGCATCCCTGGTAAGATTGGTCAATCGTTGAACATTATAATGGATATAAATGCACATCAGTGGACCCGAGGAGAGACCCCATCTGGCTTTACCTTCCATGTAGAAACTAGCAAGCTAAACCTTCAATATGACAGAGTAAATTCTTCACTGTATTCAAGGGAGGGTCACGCGCTACACCTTAAAGAGCTTACGACCTTCAATACTCTGTCACACAACTCAAAGCAAAAGCACATTACAAAATAGTTAAAACGATATAATTGGAATAACACTCTTCAAAACTTGCGTTGGTAGCTTGGCACGCTACTTGTTGCAGGGGCGCGTTGTTCCTCCGCCTTGCCGTGAGGGTGAGGGTTAGACTACCTCACCCCCTTTTGCCACCCAGGGATTATTCTGCCCTGCGCTGTTGGTGGTCTTTGTTTGTCCCCGGCCGGTGATGAGGTCGCTGCTTCACACAGGTCCCCGTGTGTGTTGACGAGTGATCTGGAGGGAGCTTCTGCCGCTGCGCACTGGCTCCAGTGATACCAGGTGTCGCCCTTGCTGTCCAGCCGGACGGCGTACGAGGTGCGCTCTTTGACCTTGTCGGGTCCTGTCCACCTTGGCTTCGTCCACTTTCGCTTGAGGACTTTCAGGAGGACCCACTCTGTGTCCGGAGGGCCGCCGGTAGACGCCTGGTACTGCTACCTCACTTGATCTGAAAAGGCTGCAACGAGACTTTGCAATTCATGATAATATTGTTTATGGGTTCGGTTTTGTGGGTCAGTGTCCAGTGCTGTGTGTGGTCCAGGAAATGGTCTACCGGTCTGTAGTTTGTGTGGAGTCAAGTGTGTGCTTTGGTTGACGGAGCTCCGGATAGATAGTAAAGCTCATGGTAAGGCATCTAGCCATGTCATTTTGGTCTGTGCACAGATTTTACCCAATTTGTCCTTGATGGTTCTGTTCATTCTCTCGACCTTACCTTATGACTGTGGGTGGTATACGGAGCCAAATTTGTGGGTCAGCCCCAACATGGTTTCCACCTGTTGGAGGTCTTTATTTTTAAAATGAGTCCCATTGTCTGATCTTACCTTTTCAGGAAACCCATGTCGAGGGATGTAGTGGTTAACCAGACATTTAACCACGGAGGCGCTGTCCTCCTTTCTGGTGGGCCATGCTTCGGGCCACCCCGAGTAGCTATCTACGCAAACCAGTAAATATCGATACCCCTTAACCATGATGTTCATGTCGGTATAATCGAGGATTATCTCTTTCCCTGGCTTCGTGAGCAATGGAAAACGTCCCGGAGGCGGTTTCACCGTTGGTCTGGGGTTATATTGAGTGCACACTTCACACGTTTGTACAGAATGTTTAATCATATCCTTCAAAAATGGATGCCACCAATTATCCAAATTCTTCATCATCTGCACTGTCCCCACATGCCCCACACCATGCGCCTCTGTGAATGTACTGGTTCTAAGACCCGGTGGCAGGATCACCCTGCCATCCGGTCCTCTCCAAAGACCTTTCGTGCATGTACACCCCCTTGCTTTCCAGAGCGTTTTTTCTTGTGGTGACGCGAGATCTTGTTCATAAATCAGTACTTGTGTGTGTCTGTCTCTTACCGCTTCTTGTTCCGCGCATATTGTGTACATAGTGGGTGTGTAGCCTGCGGCCTGTTTGGCAGCTGCGTCTGTTGCGTCATTTCCCGCCTTGGTGAGTGAGTATGTTTTCTCGTGTCCCTTGCACTTGATTATTGCCATCCTGCTGGGAAGCAGCAGACTATCCGCGAGTTGCTTCATGTCTTCCTCGTGTTTGATCGGTTTATTTGACGCGGTTAGGAAGCTGGCTCTAAGCCATTGCCCTAGTTCGATGTGTACTGCGTTTGCGGCGTATGCTGAGTCGGTAAAAACGTTAACTTCCTGTCCTTTGCCTAGTCGGAGCGCTGCTACCACTCCTAATATTTCCGCTCTCTGAGCTGACTGTTGCCCTTCCGGTCTCTTAGCTTCCACTGTTCCCATCCCCTGTGGTGTCTGTTCCACTACCGCGTACGCTGCTATGAGTCCATGTTTATCGTGTCTGTAACAGCACCCGTCCGTATATAGGTTCCTAGCGTCTGGTATGGGGTCTGAGTACAGTCCTTCCCTGACCGTGGTCATCCGAGTCACTTTCTCTGCGCATTCATGCGGCTCCCCTAACCCCATCTGGTCCGCCATGTTGACGCCCTCGTGTGTGAAGTGTAGATTTGGAGCTTCTAGCACCCTGCATATCCTTCTTTGTCTGAGTGGTGTTAGTGTGAAGGTCTGTGAGTTCACATACGCCACAACACTGTGTGTGGTCAGCACATATAGGGGGTGGTTCATGACGATGTGTGCCGGTTTATTTATTTATTTATTTATTTTATGAGTTTTGTGACTCCGGCCACGTGCTGTGTGCAAATTGGTTGTCTTTTCTCGGTCTTATCCAGCATGACGCTGAGGTACATTAATACTCGTCTATCTCCCCCTTTTTTCTGGAACAGCACCCCATTAACGCATGTGGCTGTTCCAGAAACATCAAGGTACCACGGTTGTGATAAATCTGGGATAGCCAAATCAATGCAAGTGAACCAGCGATGTGCTGGGTCGAGACAGGTCAGAGCAACATATGGATTAGGCACTGGAACCGTTGCTGTTAGAAGGGCGGCGTTGATGGCCCTCAAATTGTGCCATGCGATACTTTCCCATCCCCTTCTTTTCTACAGGGAGTATAGGTGTATTCCAATCAGAGGACGAAAGTTCCAATACCCCCTTTTTTCTAATAATCCTGCTACCATGTCCGCAATCCCTGCCTCGGATATTGGTTTATGTGGGTATTGTCTGATCCAAATTGGCTCTGTCGAGGTCAGTTCAAAAGTAACAGGTTCACATTGTACTAACCTGACGTCAGTAGGGCCTCGTGCCCACAATGTGTCCGGAAGTTCGTTCAATAGTGCCGCCGCCTCTGGATGATCAGTTTTTTTCCCTGCCATGATGCCTAGATATGTGTGTGTGTTCTAAGATCGCCGTATCTGAAGCGGTCATCTCAATGCAGTACATATTTATGGTGGGTGAAAAGGTGACATGTTGCCATTGCGTGGGTGTCCAATCAGTGTGGGCTTTGGCCCTTTTAACGATAGTGTCCAATTATTTAGCCTGATGCGCTGGATGCAATGCCAGTGAGACATGCGGTCCAGCCTCGTCTGACATTTCATACCAGGCCATTTGTTTGCATGTTAGATCTACCCCCGCCGCCACCCCCTCGGAAGCCACATAAATATTGTGTGTAATTATCTGCCATTCTGTCCCCTCAATTTGGGAAGCAAAATCGTATTTGTAACCTTGGTTCGAGTGCCTGTCATAGAACAGAGTGACGTGTGGTGCATCGGGAGGCGAGACATAGGGATGGATCCGAGAGACCCAGGGTTTGGAGAGAACCCCCTGGTGTGCCTGTGTTTCTGGCTGTAGTACACCCCAGTAGATGTCGGCATGTGGTTCAACGAGAGGCTGCATTATGTACTGTCCTGTGACCGTATAGGGCGAGTGGCCGCATGACAACTTGGTGCCGTCTGGAAACGAGACAGTCAGTCCATCTTGGTCACACATGATGGTAGCTCCTAGGGAAACCAGCAGGTCCCTCCCTAGTAAGTTGGTTGGTGTGTTAGGGGAATATACATATGAGTGCAACAGTCTTTGGAGGCCTATACGAGTGTCCAAAGGTACGGTTGTAGGCAGCGTGGTTGGTACCCCAGAGAAACCCATTACAGTAATCGAGTGCTGTGTTAAACAATGTCTCTTTGGCATGGTGCAAATGGAGGACAAAGTGACGCCTGTGTCCACCAAAAAAGTCATTGATCTGTTTTCAACTGTGACCATCAGTACAGGTTCTGCCGTCACCTGCTTGTCGGGGTGTCTCTGTGGGGTGTGTCATTGTTGGTGTTCGTAGTCTCCCCACATGGGAAGCTGAGTGGGTCGACCAGCTGACGGCGGGAGTTGTGTCATCGAGCTTCCTGTTCCTCGGCCTCTCCCTCGTTGTCCGTAATCCCCTCTTTGTATGCGGGCCGGACAATCCCGGGCCCAGTGGTTTGGATCACCACAGACAAAGCAACCCTGGTTGTTCCCGTACCCTCCCTCCCCCAGGTACTCCCCTGTAGCCTCCCCTCTGCATGCCCCTGCCTCTGCCTCTGTACTGCGGTTGGTGTGGAGGATATGTTGTGTATTGAGGTGGTTGGGGTGATTGGGGTGGCTCCCAAGCAGGGACGGGGTACGGATCTAAAGCTTCAGCTATCATTTATCTATGTTGTTCGTGAGGTTTCTGTTTTTTTTTGTCATTCGCTTCTTGCCTAGCTTTGTTTAATTGGAGTTTTAGGAGCTGTGACTGCAGCTCTTTTATTTCTGATTCATCGCTGTGGGTCTTGTCCTGCGCCTGGGTCAGGTGGTGCACCAAATGTTTGTCCCAGACATGGGAGTCTGCTCCAGCCATGTCCGGGTTGTTTATCATTAGATTTTTCACCGCCTCGGGCACCCCGTTAAGTACGGCCTGGCGGAACCATTCCATCTGTATGCCCTGATTGCCTGGGTGGCAACCCGTCAATTTAGTCCACGTCTCCGTGGATTGGGTTAGGTACTCTCTCTGGTTCTGATCGGGGTTCCACTTTAGTTTTGGCATGACCGTAGACCGGGGCAGTGGGAATTTAATCCTCATTGCCTGGCCTATCTCGGTGCTGTGTGCGGTGAATGGTGTGCTGTCGGGAACTACTGTGGTTTTCGCGTCTACCTCGATGCCTCTAAAGTTGGTGGGGGCCATGCACCGCGCTCCTATGGCCCTGAAATCTCCCATCGCTAAGGTGTGTCCGGCTGTGAGTGTGTCCAATTTGGCCAGTCACATGTTCCCGCCGTCTACTACAGGCGGCAGTTTGTCCACTATGGCCTGTATATCTCCCACCCCAAAAGGTTTGTACCTTGGCCCCATGCCCGGTATGGTGGTCAAGGGAAACTGTGTGGTGTGTTCCGACCCTGTCAGGTTTTTTGAGTTGCTTGGACCGTCGAGGTACCGGCCTATGTGCCAGTAGTCCTTCCACCTCCCTGACCAAGTCCAACTAACGGTTTGCTGTCTTAATTAAGTCCTCGTTCAACATGTCTACATACTCTTCTAAGTCCCGTCAGACCCTTGTCACTATCTTCCTCCTCTACTTCTTTGTCTTTGCCCCCTTTTTTTTCTCTTGTTTTTGTTTCTTCTCTTCCTTTTCTTTCTTTTTCGGTATTATCTTTACAGTTCCGCCTAATAGCTCCCTGTAATTCTATTAATCTTGTTACATTTAACTGTTCGTTGAATCCATACTGACTAACCCATAAATCTAAATATTTATTTCTATCAGGTGCCTGTTTTTCTACTGCTTTCCAATCTCCACATTATAATTCATCTCTAGGTTTACTGTTTTTACCCCCCATTTTAACCCAATTTGGACCAGTGGTTTGTTGCACCTAGGGTGTCCTAACACTGGTTTATCTTTTCCTATGGGACAACGATTAATTATTTCTGTGGTAACCCTCAAGCTTCTACCTTTTCAGGCGGAGGGTTCTTGCCTCTGCATCCACAAAAAACTCGTTGTATTGATCCCACAGTTGTTTATATGAGGAGGTTAATCAAGGATTACATCCTCCATTCACACACACATTCATTCATCCACGGCCGTTCAGTTTATAGACAGGGGAGTCCGTCCCTCCCTTCTTTCCCTAATAAACCAAGCTCATTCACTTATTTATTTTTTGTTTTTTTTGTTTTTTTAAGAAATTAACTCACCCCGTGTCTCCTCCTCGGCTTGCCGTCAACCCTTGGATCCCTGCGGACTGGTGGATCCTCCCGGTCCCAAATAGGGTCTGATGTCAACTCACTCTTGAGTTGCCTTGGCCAAGGATTTCACCGGTGTCCACTCCATCAGCAGGAATCATCGAGTATGTTGGCATCCGGCTCGAAGGACCAAG
The DNA here is from genome assembly GCA_024760905.1 of Plotosus lineatus. Taxonomy (NCBI): domain Eukaryota; kingdom Metazoa; phylum Chordata; class Actinopteri; order Siluriformes; family Plotosidae; genus Plotosus; species Plotosus lineatus. The sequence goes on from CM045734.1 coordinate 53,183,150, forward strand.
TTAATATCAGGTTCGCTCCTTTGACTTTCGGGGTCCTCTCCTTCAACTGGAACTGGTGAAGATGCGCGACACTCTGCCAGCAGACCGCGAGATCCGTCCACCCCTGTTGGGCGTTCTCCATTTCCTCTACCTTCTTTTTCAGCTTGGATCTAGACATTAGATTCGCCTTCTCTCCCTGCTCTCTCACTTCTCTAACTTTTTCTGAATATTCTTTAACTTTTTCCCATAACCAGGATCCCAAGTGGCCACTGTCCCCCAACTGTTTGTTTTAGATTTCACGAGCTCATGCAGCTTTTGTCTGGCTTCATCTACAGCTTTATTTTTCTGTTTCAGTGGGCTGTTCAACTCCACTGATTTCAATGTGTTCTCAATCTGTGCATGTAATAGCTTTAGGGGTTCATCACCTCGCCCCCATTCCTTTATTCCTTTATCAAATTCACCCTTCATTTGTCTTAACTCAGAGGCCAGAGAGCGCGGGTACACCCGTTCACTCTCCCGGATTGGGACTGTTTAGATGTTCACAGCCAGTCAGTCCGTCAGTGCTAAACTGAGCGACTGACCCAATTAACCACGGCAGGCGGCTTGTGTTGTCACCGTTAGGTTTCCACCGCACAGACAGATTATGTTAACACCGCTAGGTTTCCTCTGTCTGTTTCTCTGCCCAGTTAAGACACTGTCAAAACGTCAGCGTCCCTCTCGACACCTCTGAATTTTATTCTTCCCACTTTCCCTAACACATAACACCCGTTGCAACACAATACATACATGAAATAGAAAACAATACGATTAATATCACACACGTTGCAATACAACACATACATGAAATAGAAAACAATACAGTAAATATCACACTACTAATCTCTTCAATGCTTCCAACACCTCAGCGTGTTGGGGGCCTTTCACCCGCATAGACGCATGCTTTCAACGGCTAATCCGTTGAGGGCCTTTCACCCGACTACGACGTACAGTTTTATAGCACTGACGTGGTACTTTGGGGAGCCTCAACCCCCGGGACTCCAACCCAGCCTTTACCACGGCCCCTCGTCAGAGACCGGGAGGGTACGCCACCACCAAGGCGCGTCTATGTTTACTCTTAAATCTCTTATCTCTCTTAATTTACCTTAAATCTTAAAATTAGGTTCTCATACAACTCTTTTTAATCCTTTTCCTTCAAACTTCCGGAGAGGACACAGTTTTTAGTTTAGTCAATATGCAGAGTTCGATTTAAACAGGTTCTGCTTACCTGTTAGTGATTGCCGGCCTGTGTCCTTCTCCTTGGTTCATGAGGAAAAAGTTTGGGTCGAATTTCCTCAACTCACGTTCCTCTACCACATCCCGGACGAGCCCCCAAAACTGTTGAGTCCGTTGAATGTGGAAGAAGACGACTGGAGACTGGTTTTGAGTTGAATATGAGAAGCTTTATTGCGTCGTTTGCAAAGGACGGAGACCCAACAAACATGCATAAAAGACACACTAGTTAAGGTCCGAGATCTCACTCGCGGGTGTGTGTGCTTTTAAGGGCTTCAGAGCAGGTTCCTTCTTCCTGGTTTGGGACTGGGTCTACGCTGTGTTGTTGTCTCAACAGGATGCGATAAGTCTGGGCTCTATCCGGGTGCCTCACAACCCCCCCACCTCCACACACCTCAGTTTCACCCTGTCACCTCCTGACCTCGAGGTGATCTGCAACTTAGGACACCACCGAACTAGAAACTGTCGAGTCTGTTAAATGTTACACGGACCGCAAAAGGCTCAGGGTGTCACAGGTGTCTAAGCATGCACTTTTGTTTAAGTAAGCATTTTTACACTAGACATGAAGAATGCTCCCTTCAGCCTATCATTTGATTATTCTCAGCAAGCATTTAAGTATAGCAAAACACAGAGAAATAAATCACCATTATATACTTATATAAATCAGTATTTGTACCAGAGTACATGATAATATGGTGCACTTTTACAAAGGATACAGGATGTGGAATCATACTAAATGTTATCAAAACAAGATATTAATTTCAAAAGTCACAGCCCTGCTTGTCGCACCCCTGATTGGGAAACCCTGATGTAGACCATCAACATGTAGCAGTGACGACTTTATGAACTTTTTTTAATGTTAAAATTGAAAATAAGTCAAAAATTCATCAGTTCATTTTCTGTAACCGCTTAATCCTAATTAGGGTCACAGGGAGGCTGGTGCCCATCCCAGCCGACTCCGGGAGAGGGCATAGTACACCCTGGACAGCTCGCCAGGCCATTGCAGAGCGGAAACACGCTGACGGCTTTGCAGCTACTCTAGTCGAAGTCAGCAATGGTTGTTTTACATGAATCTCGTACCATAGACAGTGAGAGACATGGCCGGCCTTTGATAACCAATTTAGTTGCACAGGGGCAAGGGGTGTGTGTGTTTAATGGACGACGGACGAACCAGTGACAACCTGTCGTGAGTGGGGCTTGAACCCTCAACCTTAAGATAAGTGATCCAGCACCTATACCACTAGGCCACCACTGCTCATTAAGGCTCATTTTAGCTCCATTCAAATGACAAAATTAATCCTGAGCCACAAAACTAATCCATCCTGATGCACTTTCCTCATGAATCATCAACCTGTGTGCTTGATCCAGTCCCTCCATGTTTCTTTAAACAAATATTATCAGAAGTGATCAACCCTTTATTAAATGTAGTAAATTCTTCCCTGAGCACTGGTTATGTACCTAAATCCTTTAAACTAGCTGTTATCAAACCTCTGATTAGGAAACCTGATCTCGACTCATATCCACTGTCCAATTATAGACCAACATCAAAACCTCCCTTTTACCTCTAAGATCTTAACTGCTGCACTACAGCTTTTGTTATGTTCATATCTTTGTAGGAATAACATTCACAAAATGTGTCCGTCAGGATTTAGACCTCATCATAGCACAGAGACAGCACTTGTTAAGGTGGTAAATGACTTACGGGTATCCTCTGACCACAGTTGTCTCACTGCTTGTGCTACTTGACCTTTATGCCGCCTTTGACACTATTGATCACTCAATTCTCCTTGACAGATGAGAAAATGTTCTAACGGACCTCTCCTGGTTTAAATCTTATTTAACTGACTGTTAAAAGTTTGTAGGTGTAAATGGTGATTTCTCAGTATGTTCTAATATTAAGTTTGGTGTCCCACAAGGTTCTGTCCTAGGCTCATTGCTGCTCTCTCTCTATACATGCTCACTTTGGGTAATATCATTCGTAGTCATGGTATTAGCTTTCATTGTTATGCTGTTGACACACAGTGATGTTGGGATGCTGTCCCCACTCTACATGCTCACCCAGGTCCGTTTGATAGTGGGGTGGCTGATTGCTCAGCGGCACAGGGTACCCTCATGTCTGTCTTCCTTCTGGTTCTCTGTTTTAGTTATACAGTACTGCCATAGCCAGTCATGCCGGAGTCCCTGCTTGCACTCAGCAATAATAACATTACTATAATTTCACTACACTCTTATGAATATACCTAACCCCCCCCTCCCACCCCCCACCCCCCACATCCCTGTGTTTTGTTGAGATACACACATTCTCCTTCTGGGGTGCCAGTAATCCTGATCCTTCTGCTTTCTGAGTTCTGTGGTTTGTCCTGGTGTGCTGATGCTGACTGGAGTCCTCACCTTGGAAGCCCTTTCTTGCCGAAAAAGACCTGGATGGACCCAGATGTGCACGAACAGACGGTGAACATGGCTTTTAACTGCTGGTGATATGGACTCTTTTCCCACAATTATTTGTATTTTTATGGTGACACCCAAATGAGGATGGGTTTCCCTTTTGGGCCTGGTTTCTCTCAAGGTATCTTCCTCACAACTACAGAGAAAGTTTTTCCTTGCCACCATCTTGCTCATTAGGGATATGTAGGGGTAATAGGAAATGTTTGAATTCCTTTATACTTTGTAAGCCCCGGCTTTCATTGTTTTACTGTGTAAAGCCACATTGCCACAAAGTCAATTGTAAAAAGCCCATTACAAATAAAACTAAATTGAATTTAATATGCAGTATTTAAGACATTCATAAATACGGTCATAAAAAATAGGCTGCAGTAAATAAGTATTGTAATAACTTTAATGGCAACAGTGGCATAGTGGTGAGCACATCTGCCCCAGTCGTGGGTACCACATGGGAGTGTCCCTGTGGGGTTTTCATGTTCTCCCTGTGCTTTCATGGGTTTCCTCCCACTGTACAAAGACAGGCACATTTGGCTGGCTACTGTAGATATGAATGTGAGTGAGACTGCTTGTGTGTATTAGCCCTGTGATGGTCTGGCGAGCTCTTCACAGATAAGTGAGTGAGATGAGTATGGAGAGATTGACATTTATTTCCTGGAGATACTACTAAGATTACAGGGAGCCTGGTACCCATCTCAATTGACTCTATGAGAAGGCGGTGTACACCCTGAACAGATTAGCGGTACATCACTCGGCAGACACACACACACACACCTAGCAGCAATTTGGAAGAGCCAATAAACCTACTGTACATGTCTTATGAGTATGGGAGGAAACCGGAATACCCAGAGGAAACCCACATAAGCATATAGAGTACATGCAAACTCCACACAGAAATGCATCGTTGAGATTAGGACTTGAGCCCAGAACCTTCTTACAGTGAGATGGACGTGCTAACCACTGCTAATGCCATACAGTAACTGCTACCTCCTTAAGTCCAACTTTAAAACACATCTTCACCTTAAAGCTGAATGATTTGCAATATACAGACATGAGTTTTGTCCTCTAAAGGAGGACAAGTTCCCAGAATGTGACTACAGGTTTAAAACGGATACACTGAAAGTGATCAATATCTAGAACCTATTAACTTTTAAAAATGATCCTTATCTGGTTTTGTCAACATTCCTCTCCGTGAAAAGCAAATGCATGACTGGAAAGACAACACAGGCTTCATACTTTCGAACCTGAACAACCCGTAGAGTCCGTCTCTCAAACCATCTTATCTGCAGTTTAGAACTTTCATTCATTATTTAATCAAACCTGTCAACAGTTTATCTACATTTTTAGTTCCCATTTATTCATAACACTTCCTAGAGACAGTATTTCTAGATAACATGTTTGCAATCAAACATTTTAATCACATATTTGTACAGTTGGAAATGATATTTGAACTTTTGCTCGGCAAATCCGGGCAGTAGTGGCCTGGTGGTAGAGGTGCTGGATCACTGATTCTAAGGTTAGGGGTTCAAGCCCCACTCCCCCCGGGTTGTCACTGTCCCCCCCCCCCCCCCCCCCAGTGCAGCTAACTAGGTTATCAAAGGCCAACCATGTCTATCACTGTCTATGGTAAGAGGCTGTAAAATAACCATTGCTGAATTTTGACAAGAATAGGCTACATAGCCGTCAGCCTGTTTGTTTCTGCCCTGCGGTGGCCTGGCAAGCTGTACATGGTGTACTCTGCCCTCACCTGGAGTCGGCTGAGACGGGTACCAGCTTCCCTGCAACCTTAATTAGGATTAAGGAGTTACATAAAATGAATGAATGCTTGGCAAATCCATCCATCTCCTTATCTGAGATCAGGTTCATGAGTGTTATCGGCATGTAAATATTTGAATAAATGTGAATATAAAAATAATGGATGTATAAATGTTGAGTTAGTGTGCTGTAAATTTAGACACATGGTACAGTATGGCCCTTGACTATTCGCGGTTTTGCACCCACGGTTTGAGTATTCGCTGACTGCCGAGCAACCGGCACCTAATTCAAATTCAGCCAATAGCTGTCCTCCTTTCTCCTGATTGGTTGATCTGATGTCCTGCCCCTTTATCCTCATTCACGCACAAGTTGTCAATGGGCCTCTTTTTTTGTGTGTGTTTTAATTACCAGTTAAGCTCTATACCACTAAAACAATATGCGTCTACTTTGTCTAAGCGATAGAAAACGCTGGATGTCTCTTCTGAAGAAATAAAAGACTTTCCCCTGAGAAACGACAGTTTTCTCTGAACTGTTGTATTAAAATCTTTTTCAATTATTATTCCAGTACAGTACCTAAGTTCATGTTTATGCGTGAGATTTTTATGACTCTGTGGTAGCCTCTGCAATCCTCTACGCTGCCATCTGCTGGGCCCCGGGCAGCACAGAGCAGGACAGGAAGAGACTGAACAAGCTGGTCAGGAGGGCCAGCTCTGTCCTAGGCTGCCCACTGGACTCTGTGGAGGAGGTGAGTGAGAGGAGGATGGTAGCAAAGCTCTCACCCACTGCACCAGACTGTAGAGGAGCTGAGTAGCTCCTTCAGTGGACGACTGAGGCATCCTCAGTGCAGGAAGGAGTGCTACCGCAGGTCGTTCATTCCCACCGCTGTCAGACTGTACAACGCCACTTTGTAACTGTCTGTGAAAATACCGGTTATGTGCAATAAAAACCCCGTGCACTTTAATCAACCACATCTACCCCACTAACTGTGAACATATCAACCCATCTACTCTGCCCTCAGATACATTACACTTTAATATAGGCCAGTCTATAAAGTTGCTCCATTCTTTTCTTTTATTGTTTATTAATTTATACTATTTATGTATCTATTTATTTATTTACTTATATAATATATGTATGTGTGTATGTTTGTATTTGTATCTATTTTTGCACCCCCTACTGATGGTACCTCAAGAGCCTGTAACAGTGAATTTCTCCATTGTGAGATTAATAAAGCTGTATCTTATCTTATCTTATCTTAGATGTTATGTTCTGTAGCATGTTTAACAAACGACACCAAAAGGATAAACTTTATTACAGTACTCTTCATGTCCTTTTACACTGAAGTTTGAGTGATGTCTCCAAGATGGCGCTGCCCAGAGGGCGACATCACAGAGTTCTCGGAGTCAAATTGTTTCTTTGTTTATTTTAATTTGTTTTATTTGTTCATGTTTTGCACTATGCTCGGCTACAACCACTCGACTCTACTACAGCTATAAGATCGGAGTATCTTCGGGCGTGTATAACTAAGCAGAGCTAACATGCTATTAGCAGAGCTAGCATGCTATGGTAGGCAGCTCAATGCGAGCCGCATCCCAGCTAGCAATAAGCCCAGGCGGGAAGGGGCCGAACGACGACTCCGGCGCTTGGGATTGCAGGGGATGAAGGCCGTGTAGCCGGCTAGTATAATCGCCTTATCGGGTGAACTCTCCTCGAGCCATGTTTCACAGAAACACAGTCCTGTAGATCCCTCTGCGCTGCAATCTGAGCAAGAAACTCGTCCATCTTGTTTCGCAGGGACTGAACATTTTCAAGCAGTATGGCCGGAAGTGCTAACCAAGCCTCTGAGAACTCCGCCTGGGATGGTTAGCCTGGAGCTCCCATAGCATAACAGCTCACGATAGAAGTTGTTGAGTGCTTTGTTGCCCGAAGCTGAAGCTGCTCATAGCTGCAGTCGGGTCGACCGATCATAGAAGAGCATAGTGCAAAACTCCGCGACTTTGCCCTCTAGGCAGCGCCATCTTGGAGACGTCACTCCAAGACATCACTCCAAGTTCAATGTAAAAGGACATGAAGCGTAATAATTTTATCCTTTTGGTATCATTTGTTAAACATGCTACAGAACATAAAATCTCACGCACAAACATTCTCAGAATTAACTTAGGTACTGTACTGGAATAATAATTGAAAAAGACTTTAAAACGAGTGCTTTACAACAGTATATGCCGTATAATGTTTATAGTTTATTATCAATAAAAATAAGAGTGAAAATTGAAAAGTTTTTCTTGATCATTGCTATATTTTACTACATTAATACTGTATTAATGAGTAAGACTGTCTATAGAATGTGTTTAAGAAGCATATTTTAACGCATATAATAGATACACAGTATTTTACTTCCGGCTGTTCATTCACGCATGTCATGTGTTACATGGGGTTTTACTTCAGGGTATAGAACTCGCGGATTGTCTTGATTTGCGGGAGGGCTTGGAACCGAACCCCCACGAATGTTGAGGGCCTACTGTATTACTCAGCTGTATTTGTGTCACTTTTTTTTTTTTTTGCCTGCATGGTCTAATTGGTCTAAACTCAATTCACCCAGACATGATTCTAGAACACCCATTCATAAACTAACCCCAGTGCTACCACCACTGTATTTCACCATTGTGCTTTTTTGTCTCATCTCATCTCTTTCCGCTTAATCCGGGGCCGGGTTGCGGGGGCAGAAACCTAAGCAAAGAGGACCAGACATCCCTCTCCCCAGCCACTTCCTCCAGCTCTTCCGGGGTGACACCGAGGCATTCCCAGAGAAGCCAAGAGACATAGTCCCTCCAGCATGTTCTATGTCGACCCTGAGGTCTCTTCCTGGTTGGACATGCCCGAAACACCACATCAGGGAGGCGTTCAGTAGGCATTCTGACCAGATGCTCGAGCCACCTCAACTAGCCCCTTTCAATGCGAAGGAGCAGGGGATCTACTCCGAGCTCTCCCCGGATGGTAGAGCTTCTCACCTTATCTCGAAGGGAGAGCCCTGTCACCCGACGAAGTAAGCTCATTTCAGCCGCTTGTATCCATGATCTTGTTCTTTCGCTCACTATTCAAAGCTCTTGACCATAGGTGTGGGTTGGAACATAGATCAACTAGTAAATTGAGAGCTTTGCCTTGTGACTCAGCTTCTTCTTCACCACGACGGACTGGTACAGGCTCTGACAGCAGAGGCTGCAGTGATCCGTCTGTCGATCTCCAGCTCCATCCTTCCCCTCACTCGTGACCAAGACTGCCAATGAGAACCGGCTCGATGAAGCCGAAAGGACATCATCGTCTGCAAAAAGCAGAGACGAGATTCGATGGCCACCAAACCAGAACCCCTCAATGCCTCAGCTGCGCCTAGAAATTATTTCCATAAAAATTATGAAGAGAATCGGTGACAAAGGACAGCCTTGGTGGACTCCAACCCTCACCGGAAATGAATTCGACCTGTTGTTACCAATACGGACCAAACTCTGGCTCTGGTGATACAGCGATCGAATGGCCCGTAGCAACGGGTCCGGAACACCATACTCCTGAAGCAAACCCCACAAGACTGTCGGTGGAACACGGTCGAAAGCATTCTCCAAATCCATAAAACACACGTGGACAGATTGGGCAAACACCCATTCGTCCTCCAAGATCCTGTGGAGTGTATAGAGTTGGTCAAGAGTGCTACGGCCAGGACGAAAACCACATTATTCCTCCTGAATCTGAGGTTCGATTTTCGACATTGTTGACAAAATTCAGTACAACATGGACAAAAATCTATACTCTTGCGGCATCTTCATAGATCTACAGAAGGCATTCGATACGGTGAATCATGAAATACTTTTATACAAATTATAACACTATGGCATACGAGGTATGTTAGATGACTGGTTATGTTGATATCTTAGAGAGATCTCAAACAATTAAAATCGGAAGTTACATTTCTAGGAAAGAGCCAGTTGTATGTAGGGTACCTCAAGGGTCCATCCTTGGCCCATAATTGTTCCTTTTTTCTGTCAATGACATTGTCGCTTCCTCAAGAAAGCTTGAATTTTTCCTATTTGCTGATGACACTAACCTTCTTTATGCAGACAACGATATTAAATCACTGAAATCTATTTTAAATAAAGAGCTAGAAAAGGTATGTCACTGAATATTAAAAAAATCAAACTGTGATATTCAGATCTCATCAAAAGCGTCAGCAATATAACTTAAACCTTAAGTTAATTTAAGTTAAATAATGCTTCACAAAAACTGGAACAGTTTGAACAAAAAGAATACTCGTGTTGCTCCACCTAACCTTTTAAATTTATTTACTTTATCAAATTCTGTTCATCATCACAACACCAGATCCGCATCTTCTGGAAACTTTTATTTAAAACCATCTAGACTATCACAACAAGCCAACGCCTTTTCACATCTTGATGTTAAATTATGGAACAAAATCCCCAAGTAATTTCAAGAGAAAGGAAGAAGCATATTCAAAAACAATGTCAATCGCATATTTTTAGGGTGATGGAAACTGAGAGATACGTTGATGTTTCTAATCAGATTAATTTTTTTATGATTTTTGTGAATTGTACAATTGATATCCGTATTCTATTTCCTTTTTTTCTCTTTGTTCAATGGTATGTTGTACAATAAAATTACAGCCATCTTCTTTTCAATTCACTATCTTTTTCTAGTCAACCTTTCCCCTTTATCTTTTAAGGAAACTGCTTGAAAGTAAATACAAATAACTATTAAAATTAAAAACAACAAAACAAATATGGAAAATAGACTGTAAAGGATAATGTATCTTATGAAACACATCCCGATTAGTTTTCCTATTTGTGGGTTGGGTTCAGCCATTTGATTTACAATAAATTGAATTGAATTGAGTTCAACTATTTGTCGGATCCTCCTCTCCAGTACCCCTGCATAGAATTTCCCGGGTAGGCTGAGGAGTGCGAGTCCCCAATAATTGGAACACACCCTCCGGTCCCCCTTTATAAAAAGGGAGACTACCACCCCAGTATGCCAATACAGAGGTATAGCCCCTGATGACCACGTGATGTTGCAGAGACGTGTCAACCAAGACCTACAGCATCCAGAGCCCTGAGATATTCAGGGCGGATCTCATCTAACCCTGGAGCCCGACCACTGAGGAGCATTTTGACTACCTCAGTGACCTCCACTCCAGTGATGGGAAGACCCCTGCCCAAATCCCCAGAGTCTTCCTCCTCCACGGAGGGCGTGTTGGTGGGATTGAGGAGGTCCTCAAAGTATTTCCTCCACCTCCTGACGACATTCCCAGTCGAGGTGAACAGCTCCCCACCTCCACTGTAAACTTGTGTTTGTGGAGAACTGCTTCCCCCTTCTGAGACGTCACATGGTGGTCCAGAACCTTTTTGAGGCCAACTGATGATCACTCTCCAGGCCCTCACCGAACTTCTCCCACGCCCGAGATTTTGCATCTGCAACAGCTTTGGCTGCAGCACGTTTGGCCTGCCAATACCTGTCTGCTGTTTTTATTTATTAGAGGAGCGCAAAGATAGATTTAAGAAGTGAATTGCATCTCCAAACTCCACTACTGCTGCTAGTTTTGTTGCAACCCAAGAGATAATAAAGCGTGGAGATGGTGCACAGATAGTGATCACATAAAGGACTCGACTCATTCATTAAAATATCAGAGCACCTATTTTCAGACTTCAAAAACAAAACAGATAGTGCAGAAAATTAAAGACATGCCTCTCCGTAAAGACAGTGAAGGAAAGGGCCATTAAAATGCAGGCAACATCACCAATCAGCAAATCAACATTAATTCAGCCCCAGCATACAGTCGGCCCCCATTTTTCACGACGGTTCGGTTCCGGCCCATCCCGCGGATCAAGAAAATCCGGAAATTATTGATGCGGTTTTAAAAACCTATGTATGATATTACATACTAAAACATGCTTCTTTAAACCCATTCTATAGATAATCTTGCTAATTAATACAGTAATAATGTGTTAAAATGTAGTAATGATTAAGTAAAAATGTTTTAATTTTGTACTGTGATAATATTTATGAATAAATAAAGCGCTTAGGCTCCTTACCAGAAGCTAGAGAAGATGCAGAACACGCTGCAGGGAAAATAAACATTTAATCATGAATTCTCATTATGTCTTTGTAGCCAACTTAGTCATTTAGATCATATGCTAACATACATTTACATTCCTGTGTTGCCTTCATATAAAGCTTATATGAGGGTTTTATTTTTTTGCGGCTCCAGATACATTTGTTTTTAGTTTTGTTGGTCCAATATGGCTCTTTGAACATTTTGGGTAGCTAACCCCTAGCCTAGAGGAAGACCAAAGGGGAGATTTATGGATGTGGTGAAGGAAGACACGAAGGTAGCTGGTGTAAGAGAAGACGCTGAGGATAGAGTGAGATGGAAGCAGATGATTCGCTGTGGTGACCCCTGAAGGTAAAAGCCGAAAAGAAAAGAAGACCAGTGGAAACCCGTATTTCCAAATTAGAATAACTGTTTTGAGGAAACATTGAAATGAGGATCAGATTTTCTACCCCACATCTTTTTTTTTTTTTTTTTTTTTTTTTTTTTTGGGGGGGTTGATGGTGTCCTGCTGGTGACATTTTATCCGATTTATTGTAAAATTTTATTGTGTCATTCTCCTGAAAAGAAAAAAAAAAAAAAAAAAAACACCCAGCTGCAACAACATGACAATCTGTTTTGCCTTTCATGGGACCTTAATTTTTTTTTTTATTTTTTTTTTCAACAGGAAAAAATTTGTGCTGTACTAGGTGAACTTTCATTGGAACACTTGTTAATAATATAAGTACTGCGAGAAGAATGCTCAGACTGGTGCAAAATGACAGGAAGACTGCTGTAACAGAATAAGTCATCATACATGGTAACAGCAAAATATATTTTCGGCGAAACTTCAATGTATTGAGTACTATATATTTTCAAATTGAACATGAATTACTTACGTTTGGCTGCAAATTAAAAAAAAAAAAACAATGAATAAAATGAAAATAAAATTCCCATACATATTAAACTGTTAGTATCAACAATGCGAGTGAGTTTATCACACAATGATTTTACCAATACAGATTACTTTTACTAAGTTACATTTCAATGGGATTTCACGTAATGTAAACGAAATAAATATTTAGTAATTACCTCTGAGGGCGCTTGTCTGTTGGCCATAAGTGCAATACATTCGCGAGATCCATAATTGATCAGGTCATTGCAATAAACACACGACCTTACCGGCGACGTCAGATTTCTTTATTAAACTCGCCAAAGGTTCTGATACATTCTGAGTCTGTTTGCCAATTTTCACCTCAAATTTCACAATCGTTACGAGCCATTCCCACTTAAACTTATTCTTCACATCCTTATCTATTTCTGACACGCGGGATTTCTCTTCTTTAATTAAAGTTCGCACCATTTTAGACACAACATGCTGCAAATTTGCATTGAGCCAAGTCACTTTACATAAAGCTGAGTTGAGTCACTTTACATTAAGCTTAAAACAGCCAATCAACAAGCAGCTTACAATATGTGAGGTGCTCCACCAAAAGTAAGCACTTGAAGCAAGTTCACTTGCTTGTGCTTGAGACGAAGCACGGCTTATCCAGACTTCCAGTTTTTCAACTGAGCAAGTGCGCCGTTGAATACTTGTTTAGTACTCAGCCTTCACTTGCTCACCTGAAAGATGGGAAGTCCGGATAAGCCGTGCTTTGTCTCAAGCACAAGCAAGTGAACTTGCCAGAAGCGCCCCTATTACACCCCCCCCACCCCCCAAAAAAATTCTCCTCGGATTTAGACGATTCACAGAAATGACCAATTTGAGATAAAAACCATGGAATTCCGTGGAAAATTGCCATGTATGAGCCATGGAGACCAGAAAAATGGAGGAACCCCAAAATCAGCGCATACCCTAGACAGTCTATCACAACACACACCAACAAACACGAAGCAGTCTCAGTCTCTCTCTCTCTCTCTCTCGCTCTCACTCACTCACACTCACACACACACACACACACACACACACACACACACCTAAGGGCAATTTGTAACAATTTGTAACACCCAATTAGCCTAGGCTTTGTGCATTTAAGAAACGAAAGCACCTGAAGGAAAACCTGCATCCATGCTCAGGTGCCCACATGGACAATTCAATAAATTAAGAGAATGACTGGAAAAATGTATGGCATGTGAGCGCCACCACATTGTTTCTTATTTCTCTTACATATGCAAACATTTTAGGCAGTGTCATAATATTTATATTACTGAAAAAAATAATTAACCAAATTAACCTTCTCATAATCACCCACCCATGCTGAAACATATATATATATATATATATATACACATACATATAAAAATTTCTCACAAAAAAACAAACCAAAATGCTACCTTTTCACTTGCCACATGCCATTATAAAGTATTTAATGAAATATTTAAAAATATGTTTTTTATTATTATTATGATTACTAAAACTATACTACTGGAGAAATTTATCCACCACAAGAAAAACACTTAACAGTCTCGCTTACAAAATTCCACCATCTGTGCTCCCTCCTCATTTTCAGCATCATTATGACATTATTCATAAACCAGCTGAACCTGCACCAGTTCTTTCAGGGCTTCGTTCTCTCGGTAAACGTAGAGTGGGGATGTTGGTGTTTCTGTCGTACATGGAATCTCACTGTGACTTTCACCCTCGGCCAATAGTTCACGAAGAGAGGCCACACAGGGATCATGCTCCTGCAGGACTGCTGGGTAATGGGCGGCCGATTTTTCGATCCGTGAGGAACGACGTACTGGAGTGAAGAAACGGAGTTCTTGGCCATTAACACGCCCAGGCTTCTGCTGACTCCGCTTCCCACTAAACAAAAAGAAATACATGTCATTCACAACAAACAGCTTAATCCTAATATAATCATGGGGAGACTGTGTCTATTGTACAGTGAACAAAAAAAAGGACAAGAGGAAGGAAGAATGAAGAAAAAAGGAAGAGCCCCCATGGCTATGGCGTGTGCACCCTTCTGTATACATGCAATACTGATTGGTTGTTCACTTTTTTGTCAAAAACTGGATGCCGACATCCATGAATGTACACAAAGATGGTCTTTCCTTTTTTAATTTGCCGAATCGCTCTCTGCTGACTCTGGGTGAAGGCATGGTAGTGGTAGTAGTGGTGATGGTAGTAGTGGCGGTAGTAGTAGTGGTAGTGGTAGCCGTATTAGTCATAGTCATTGTAGTCGTAGTAGTGGAAGCATTCTTTCTTGGCTCCCGAATGGTGACAGCTCGACAAGGTACACAACTATCCACCTGCAGATCACTGGTTCAAATCCAGGTGGATGCTGCAGCTATCCATGACTGGGGGACCAATCCAGACTGTTCCCAAATATACATATGCACAGCAGTTCAGAAAGAGACTTATGGATGTTGTGAAGGAGGACATGAAGGTCGTTGGCATAAGAGAAGAGGATTCAGAGGATAGGGTGAGATGGAGGCAGATGATTTGCTGTGGCAACCCCTGAAGGGCACATCCAAAAGGAAAAGAAGAATTAGAAGAAGAAGAAGCAGTTCAAAAAGAGGTGGGTGGAAGCATCGCATGAGGGGCAATGTACATCCTTACACCATTCCCTCATTGGTGATGGCTATGGATGGGAACTGGATGTTTTGGGGGTTGTTTTCTAACCCCTGTCTGAAGCACATTTCAAAACCCATGTATACAGTCTTCTTCTTTTCCTTTCGGCTTTTCCCTTCAGGGGTCGCCACAGCGAATCATCTGCCTCCATCTCGCCCTATCCTTTGCATCTTCTCTTACACCAACGACCTTCATGTCCTCCTTCACCACATCCATGAACCGTCTCTTAAAACCCATGTATACAGTGAAGAATGATAATTTACCCAGGAGTTGCGGTAATCTTATATTTTATTACAGACGAGTCTCTTTTCTCTCCACGGATCAGTGCACCGACAGGTTTAGGGGTGCACACGCTGAAACTCTGTCTGCTGTTTTCATCGCTGTTTTCATCGCTGCCTCCATCTTTCGCTGTCTCTGAAGACAAATCTAAAAATGAGGGCAAAATGATCAAAACACTAGGATTGCAGTACGAAGTTCACACATACCGCATTCGACGTGATAAGCGCCCAGAGCGCTTTAAAAATTGGAATGGGTGGGCGCTTATTAAAATGTTACAAGGGAACGGTATGCTACCAGCATCGAAGTGGAAAACATGAACAATAACAGAACAATAACAGAGTTTTACTGGTATTTTTGATATTCGTTTTGTGGTATCAACCAAATTACTTACAAAAAAGCTGAAAATAAACAGACAACAGCATAATTAAAAAAAAAAAGACCCCTTACTCACCCCCCACCCCCCATGCTGTTCCTTTAAGCATTTTCCCGGAGGTAAAGACAAGCCAATCAACACGAATGTCAACTTTAGCACATGGCAAGTTGAACCAATCAACACAAACATAAACAAAAGCACACGGCCAAGAACGTCTTTAAATTTATGAAGATAGTGAGCAGGAGAATCAAGTGAAAAATACCCGTCATCACTTTCTGATTGGTCCATATCTGGCTCATCGCTCCATTCATTCAGAGCATCCCATAGTTTTGCTGTAGCAGTTTCTAATGGTTCATCGGTTGTTGGACATTTACCAAGAGAACACAACAAAAATATTTTCCTGTCTTTTAAAGCACAGCAAAACAATCAAATGTGTTGTTACTGATGAACATTACAGACATTCCCCAGTAGCAGGGGGTCTTGAAATACCCTATAAACTCACTTTTACGGGCAGCGAACGCCTCGTTTTATGGTTACAGAGACTGATTGAATAAAAAAATTTAATCTACGATTTTGCTCCCCGTACACATGGGCGGTTATTTGACGCAAGATAAAAAAAACATTGGGGGGTGGGCAGAGGCTTATTGAAGGGGGGTGCTTATTACGTCGAATACAGTATAGCACTATGTTTATGGAATATTTTAATCATTAATTCATTTATTTGTTGAACTACTTAAGTTTACCAAGGTCATGAGGATGCTGGAGCCTATCTCAGCCAACACCAGACGAAGGCAGGGCACACCTTGAACAGATCACCATTTCCCCCACCGCCACACACACAAAACCATTTACACTGCAATTTGGACCAACTGTGGGAGTAGACCGGAGTCTGCTGAGGAAACCCGTGCGCGCACGGAAAGAACAAGCAAATGATAACCATTCGTCTGGAACCCTTCAAATAAAAAAATCTACAAAGATAAGATGCGTGTGTGGGGGTGAGGGGGCGTAGTGGTTAGGGTGCTGCGCGCATGATCGGGAGGTTGTGTGTTCAAATCCTAGTTAGACCCTCACTGTGCTAAGACCCCCGGGCAAGATCTTAACCACAAGTGTGCCTCTGTTCACCCAGCAGTATAAATGGGTACCAGTAAAAAAATATACTGGGAAGGTAACCTGCGATGGACGAGCATCCTATCCAGGAGGAGTTGAACTTCTGGTCGCCTCATGCTAGGAAACCAGGGATAAGCACCGGTAAAAAGCCCAACTGTGTGTGTGTGTGTGTGTGTGTGTGTGTGTGTGTGTGTGTGTGTGTGTGTGTATATACACACCTCTTGCTTCTTTCTTCTTAAGGATCTCAAACACTACAGAGCGCAGTTCATCAACGGGCTATAAAAAAAAGAAGATAATAGTTATTATTTTTATTATTATTATTATTATTCGTCAGCCAGCAAGAAACAAGATACACTGTCCTCAATAATTATTGGCACACCTGGTTAAGATGTGTTAAAATCCTTAAAATAAATTAAATTTTTACTGCAGAAGCTACTCTCACAACAAACTCAACTCAAGTAAACAAAAAAAATATCCCTGATTAAGAAAGAATTATTTTTCATAAAATCACCTGTTCCAATATTATTGTGACCCCAAACAGAGATGAGATTTCCTTTAGCGCCCCCCCTTCAGGGGCCACAGCAAATGATTCGCATGTTTGATTTGGCATAGGTTTTTACGTTGGATGCCCTTCCTGACACAACCCTCCAGCAAGGGACAGAAACATGCCGACAGCTCTGTAGCCTACTCTTCACGAAAGTCAGCAATGGTTCTTTTACATGAACAAGTAACGTTTAATTAGTAATTCATCACTTCGTGTTTCTCTGGGGAATAAATATGATGCAACACAGAGGCCATTTCTCTTTTCCACTCTTCAACATGGGAAAGAGAAAGGAAAACACCATTTAAGTAAGCGAGATGTGTGTGCACCTTCACAAGTCAGCAATGGCTACAAGAAAAATCAGCCCTCAACTGCACCTGCGCATATCTACTGTCAGGGAAATCACTAAGAAGTTTAAAACAACTGGAACAGTGGTAAACAAGCCTGGACGAGGACGCAAGGTTATTTTGCCACCACGCATAATGAGGAGGCGGGTAAGAAATAAAATGTTCTCCAATGTTCACTGTTAAAGAATTGCAACAAATGTCAGCATTTCGGGGTTACAAAGTGTCAAACAACCACCAGGTTGAGGGCCTGTTTCTCTTCCATGTGCCTTGGGAACCTTGTTAGACTGCATGGCGTCATGAACACTTTGGAATACCAGGACATTTTAAATCAAAATCTGGTGGCCTTTGCCTGAAAGCTGAACATGGGCCATCACTGGGTCTTTCAGAAAGATAATGACCCTAAACATGTTGTCAAATCTACACAGAAATGGCTCACCAGGCACAGAATCAAGCTCCGGCCATGGCCATCTCAGTCCCCAGACCTCAACCCCATTGAAATCCTGAGGAGTGAGTTGAAGAGGAGAGTACAGAGGAGAGGACCCAGGTCGCTGGATGATTTTAGAAAGATTGTACACAGAGGAAACAGTCCAAGATCCCTCTTTCTATATTCTCTCATCTTATGAAACATGAAAGGAGAAGATTAGGTTCTGTTTTGTTGGTAAAAGGCATTTGTACAAAGTATTAATGTCAGAGGGCTAATAATTCTGGCACACATGATTTGATACAAAAGAATTATATCTTAATGTGAGATTTTTTCCCCCACTGAATAAATTCACTTGACTTAAAGATTGGATTTTTCTCATTGTGGTTCTATATTATTTGGGGGGGGGCAAAAAAAAAAATAAAAAAAAAAATCTGAATTTATTCGAAGCTAAACAACACAACTTAACCAGGGGTGCCAATAATTATGGAGGACAGTGTAATAAGATAAGAACAAAAGGTGCTTTGCTTTAAATATAAGTGGTAGGTTGTGCAACATCTGCTAAATATTAATAACTATTCAAATAAAATACTCAGCCTAGCCAAAGAAAGCAATACATTCTTTCCTGGATTGCCATTGTATTTAATCTCACCATGGAATCTGAATCTAATTAAAGCCTAGAAACCCTAGGCGAGTGGTTCTTAACCTGGGTTCAATCAAACCCTAGGGATTCGGCGGAGGTCAAGACACACACCCGACTCATATTCATAACGACACACCCCGCTTGGCCATCATTGGCTGCAGGTGATCACACTACATTGCTTGGCCAATCTGCGTTGCAGTAAATTTTGTGTGTTCAGTAGTCGACTTGTGACTGTTGTGATGGTACGTAGTGTGATTTCTTTCTTAATGTTTTAATCCATACTATGTTGAGCAAAAAAGAAAGTGGTTGAATGAATATGTACAACACGGATTTACATATATAAAGGAACGTGATGCTAGTCAGCGTCCTATCTGCATGATTTGCGAAGTAGGATCAACCCTCACTGACTGACGTATACATACATGTATATGCGTATATGTATATAATATCAATAAATACGTATTCAATACTATAAATGCTTATAATAACGATTAAACATTCAAAAGTAATGCATAAGATGTAAATAAAAGAAATACACACACACATACAGACGACACACACAAACACAGATGTGCGTGCACGCACTCAAGATGCACACCTCACATAAAAATGTAAGTAGTTGTGATGGGGGAGTTCATGCATTGTATTGGTTTTGTTCTTTGAACACAACAATGTTAATGCACAGTTCATTTTGTTCCCCCAGTAAAAACATATACCTATGTCTTGAATTTGAAAAAAAAAAATCATATTTTATTTTTCAATAAAGAAGGGTTCGGTGAATAAACATAAGAAACTGGTGGGGTTCAGTACCGCCAACAAGGTTAAGAACCACTGCCCTAGGTGATTAGATTAGTAATTAAATAATGTGCAAACAACTCGATAACCTTCTGCAAACTAATAAATCCTCTGAGAAATATTTGCTGAATTAATTTCTTCCCATAATATGCAAGATCACCACCAGGCAGGTTTATTACACTTCTAAGCATGTAAATTGCCCTGTGTGTAAGTATGAACATTCCAGTTGAGAGTTCAGAGGAGACAGAAAAAGATGTAAACATCAAAAAATAATAATAATTTTAAGAACATCTTTTATTTCTTCTATAAAACAACACAAGAAGGGAATATAATCATTTTATTTTGCCTTTTCTTTTATTCCTAAAGAAACCTGAACTAAAGCTTTGATTTAAACTTGTAATACTTTTTATCCAGTAGTCTGTCCTGTGCTGATGGTGTCCATCTAGCACAATTCCTGCTTTAAACAGATCAGTGACACATCACACTGTCACGTTTTCCTTTAACATTCAGAACGTTGCCATAAAAATATTTTCATACAACTCCCCTTTCACCTCGCACCTGAGAGTAGGATTAAAAATGACCAGAACCCTATCAGCGCAGGATGGAGAATGTATGCATGTAAAATCAAATCTGAAGTATCAATTTTCAATAATGAAAACAAAATCCTATACTGGCCAGTTCTGTCAGACATATTACTCGTATCACTTCTGATAGTCTCACATGCCAGGTGTTTGTATGCGCACACAGCTGAGGGTCTGTCATTTCTCATGGCGACACTTCTGACAAACAAGTATGCAGTCATTGATGTACATGATGTAGTTAGAGATGAGAGAGCGATGGAGCAAAATAAATAAATAAATAGTCCTGGTTTTAAAATTTAGACCACAGTTGGTAACTTAAAGATGGAAGAAATTTTTAAAAAATAACATAAAAGTGTGTGTGTGGGAGGAGGGGGTACCCCTTGTTCTTCTTTAATATATAAATCATAAATACCAACATCGGTGGATCTGCTAAACAAGGAATTGTTACCATTTTCAAGAATTGGTTCACTTTACTTTTTGGCTTGTGCAGCTAGGATTAGGTGGTGAAAATATCTGAATTACAGTACTTTTGTGTACTTCTTGAATTAACTCACCAAACGATACTGACTGTATTATTTTTTCATTTAGTAAGCCATGAAGTATTTACTGATAAGAAAATTCAAAGTACTTTCCAAAGCCCCACTAGAAAAGGATGAATTCCAAAAGACTGACTTGACAATGGTGAGAAATGTCAAGAAATCCATAACCAGGCCTCAGAATGGAAGTTGCTGAAAAATTCCGAAAACAAGCCGGCGAGCAGGGAGATTGGGGCCAAGGTCACACAGCTGCAAAACACATTTCCATGGCTACCAACTTTTCCAAACCAAAAAACAGACTCCGCTCTAGCAGCCTGTCAAAATGCACCGAATCGATACAAAACACCCATTTCTCCCATATATATATATATATATATATATATATATATATATATATATATATATATATATATGTGTGTGTGTATGTGTATATATATATGTGTGTGTGTGTGTGTATATATACATACACACACACACACACACACACACATATATTTAGAATAAACATTCTTCAACATTTTTAAAGGTGACTCACATGAAATGCAACAATAAAGGAAGGTTACCAGTACAGTGGTACCTCACCTTACAAAAGACTCAACAGACGAAAAATCCAGGTTACGAAACGCATTTACCTAAAATTTCCATCTCTGGATACAATACAAATTCACTTTATGAAACGCGCCATCTCAGTGCCCAAGCTGCTCTCCTATCGGCTATCGCCCAACATTCTGTCCCGCTGGTCTCCCATTGGCAATCTCCCAACAACCTGCCTCGCTGGCCTCCCGTTGGCTAGAAGGGAGCTGCATCTCCATAATACCCATGATGCAGATCCCTCCCATTGACTATTATGGAGCTGCATCTCCATAATTCCCAAGGTGCTTTTCGACCCATTGTTCTTTCACAATGTTTAAAGTTGATGAGCCATACAATGAAGTTATGGGAAAGAATAGTGGAAGCTAGACTAAGGGCAGAGGTCAGCATTTGTGAACAACAGTTTGTTTTCATGCCAGGAAAGAGCACCACAGATGCAGTGTTTGCTTTGAGGATGTTAATGGAGAAGTACAGAGAAGGTCAGAAGGAGCTGCATTGTGCCTTTGTGGATCTGGAGAAAGCATATGACAGGGTGCCGAGAGAAGAACTGTGGTATTGTATGAGGAAGTCTGGAGTGGCAGAGAAGTATCTTAGAGTGGTGCAGGACAAGTATGAGAGATGTAAGACAGTGGTGAGATGTGCTGTCGGTGTGACAGAAGAGTTCAAGGTGGAGGTGGGACTGCATCAAGGGTCAGCTCTCAGCCCCTTCTTGTTTGCTATGGTGATGGACAGGCTGACAGACGAGGTGAGACAAGAATCTTCATGGACTATGATGTTTGCAGATGACATCGTGATCTGTAGTGAGAGCAGAGAACAAGTGCGGGAAAATCTAGAGAGGTGGAGGTATGCCCTGGAAAGGAGGGGAATGAAGGTTAGTCTTAGTAAGACAGAATACATGTGTGTGAATGACAAGGACCCAAGAGGAACGGTGAGGTTACAGGGGGAAGACATAAAGAAGGTGGAGGATTGTAAGTACTTAGGCTCAACAATCCAAAGCAATGGAGAGTGTGGAAGAGAGGTGAAGAAGCGCGTGCAGGCAGGTTGGAATGGATGGAGAAAAGTGTCCGGTGTGATGTGTGATCGGAAAGTATCGGCAAGAATGAAGGGAAAAGTGTACAAGACGGTGATGAGGCCAGCGATGTTGTATGGTTTAGAAACAGTAGCCCTGGGCAAAAGACAGGAGTCAGAGTTGGAGGTAGCAGAGATGAAAATGTTGAGGTTCTCTCTGGGAGTAACGAGGATGGATAGGATCAGAAATGAGTACATCAGAGGGACAGCACATGTTAGATGTTTTGGAGACAAAGTCAGAGAGGCTACATTGAGATGGTTTGGACATGTACAGAGGAAGGATAGTGAGTATATTGGTAGTAGGATGCTGAGGTTAGAACTACCAGGCAGAAGGCCCAGAGGAAGACCAAAGAGAAGATTTATGGATGTGGTGAAGGTGGACATGAAGGTCGTTGGAGTAAGAGTAGAAGATGCAGAGGATAGGGAGAGATGGAGGCAGATCATTTGCTGTGGCGACCCCTGAAGGGAACAGCCGAAAGGAAAAGAAGAAGTTCTTTCACAATGTTCTAACATGCGTAAAAGACAGAGTTACTGTTGTTTCATGAGTTTTTCGAGTGTACTGATTGCAACTTTAATTTTTTGGCTCAGACTTTTAACCTTGCATAAACATTTGTAAGATTATAACTGCCAAGAATACATGGTCAACACATGCGCGTGCGTGCGCGCGCGCACACACACACACACACACACACACACACACACACACACACACACACACACACGTGTGATTCCCGGTGCGAGTGAAAAGAAGAAGCGGGTTTGTAGCATGCGGTTGAGTGATATCGCAAAGGAATATGGCCAAACCCGTCTACCATCGGTACAATATTGAAGCAGAAAAAGGCCTTAAAAGGCATACTTTACAATTTTTAAAGGTTTTAGGGGGTAGTATTTGGGCCTTGGAACGAATCGGGCCTTTTGCATGTAAAATGCGGCTCAACTTGTGAAAAAATCAGGTTACGAAACCACTTCTGGAACGGATTTATTTTGCAAGGTGAGGTACCACTGTACTAAGCATTTTTACTTACCACAAAGCACTCCTAACGCCATAGTCTAGACCAGGGGGTCACCAACCCTATGCCCGCGGGCACCCGGTCACCCGTTGGCTCCTTCTCAGTCGCCTGCTGGACTTGTTCTAAAAATAGCCCTTATGGGTCGCAAAAAAAATGCTGCGCCTCATGTAAATTCTATTGAAAGTTTCACACATATATACACACTCAAGCCTCGGTTTTCGGATGCAACGGACAAAATCTGTAGCTTCCGTCTAGTCCGGACGCGGGTCGTTGTTTCCGAAAGTGACCGCCAGATGACCAGACTGGCTTGAAGAAATCTCGCGCATTTAAATCTATTCAGCTAATCCTTTATGTATGTGGGCTGGTCCGATACCTTGAAACTCCAATTTTATTGGACTCACACGTTAAAGTGTTTATGTGACAGGAAGCGCGTCCCAAGTTTTGGCAATCAGCTGGTCTGCGGGTTGAAGTTTTTCCATGTGTGTCCATTTGTGTTTGCTTGCCAGCTGTGCTGGGCTTCGTGGAAATGAGCCAATCACAACGAGGGAAATTTATCTCTTTACTCAAAAACAGCATGCGCAGTCTGTGGCTGTTGTTATAATCCAACAAAAATTAGAGTTTGAAGGTATCGGATCCACCCACACACTGGAGTACAGAAAGGATTGGCTCTCCGCTGCGCGCCACAGTGACGTGAAATTGAAAATAGACGTATAGATTTAAATGTGCGAGATTTATTCATCTGTTTTTGTTTTACTAGATGGCTTTTTTTTTGTATTTTTATTTGAATGACAGTGAAATTGTGTATATGTTGTTCTGTTAAGAAAGGCCACCTGATTTATCTGAGAGCCAGATACAGTCATCAAAACAGCCACATCTGGTTCGCGAGCCATCGGTTCCTGACCCTGATCTTATGGTGCACATTTACAGAGTATAGGTACAGTATTTACATTTGCAGATTACATAGTGTGCTTAGGTAAAATTTTTTCGTAACGCAATCATTGAAATATATGGAATTGAAAACTTCGGACAATCGGGTACTTCGGACCAGTGTTCCCTATTAGTGCGTTAAACCGAGGCATGACTCTATTTGG
The DNA here is from genome assembly GCA_024760905.1 of Plotosus lineatus. NCBI lineage: Eukaryota > Metazoa > Chordata > Actinopteri > Siluriformes > Plotosidae > Plotosus > Plotosus lineatus. Next base: position 53,207,637 of record CM045734.1, read on the forward strand.
ATGGAAAGTCGACATGTGACCAGATCGCTTTACGACCGGTCTGTCGGAACCAAAATCAGTCGCAAGTCGAAGACTGGTTGTATGTACATTGAGGTGTTGTATAATGGAATAAATAAATAAATAAATAGCAGTGAGGTGAATAAAGTAGAGTGTAAACAAGGTAAAGTGCAGCAGTGCATATCGTGGAGTTTGTGGATTCAATGTCCTTTTACAAAGGATTGATGTCTCTGTTCGTGTGAGTGAGTGAGTGAGTATGTGTCAGTGGAGGATGGTTACGCACACGTGTATGTGTGTGATTGCTAGGAGGTGGGTGGTGGAGGGGTGATGCCTTCACAGTTCTGAGGTGAAATCTGATTTTGAGTCTGGCTAAGCTGGACTTGATGTTTAACTACTGCTTTCCCGAAAAAAGTGATACAAAAAAAGTTCATTTCCCGGGTGTGTGGGATCTATTGTGATGTGACTGGCCCTCTTTTGGACCCAGACACCACATATTGTGTCCAGATCTGGTAGATGGCAGCCCACGATCCCCTGTGCAGTTCTCACCACTGGAGCCAAGTTGTTTCTGTCCTTAGCAGTGCAGCTGTTGTACCTCACTGTTGCACTGAAACAGAGAAAAACTTTCTATTGTTGCACCGTAGAAGTTCTTGAGCAGCTGAGAGGAGAGTTCAGTACGTCTCAGCTTCCTGAGAAAGAAAAGTCAGTGTTGGGCTTCTTCACCAGGTGTGACGTGTTAAAGACCACAACAAGTCAGATGAAATGTACAAGCCAGAAAATTGGTGCTGTCCACACACTCCACCACCTCTTCATGAAAACAAAGAGGAGTGTGCTCTGTCTTCCTCGTCCTCCTATTGAGGTTTTGCAGTCACGTGACCCCAATACCTTTATGCGCCATCTTGGATGGCAAGTGTAATCAGAACACACTCACACGATTCACTACATTCAACAACAACCAATAATGACAGCGAAAGCAAAATATGCGAGAGTGTCGAAGGCAAAAGCAATGACACTATAATATTGTCAGACGTTGTCAAACATCTGACAGGTGACCGGAAGGCAGGGTATTTGAGTAAAATAAAGCAGCTGGGGATTGCCGATCCATATCTCATGCTGCAGTCAATGTTTAGGAATGTGTTAGAATGCAACCATTCTTCCCTTCCTGCTTTTGCCTACTTGGATTTTTGCACATATCTTGTCCCCGGTCCATCTCCATTTACTGGCAAAGAGTTAAAAGCTTACAAATCAATGGAAGCTTACAAGTATTTTGTTGCTGGATTTGTAAGCTGTATGCAACAATGGGAGCCAGAAACCGGGAAGAGAGACTACCATCTCATAACGGCTAAGGTGCGTGTTATATCCCCAAATAGACCTACACAAACAAGCGCTTATGCAATAATAAATTACAATTATCAGTGCTTATAATGGTTGTATAAATTCACATATTTTATTTATATATAAGCCTAATAATGTATATTTACCTGATACAAAGTGTTCGCTGCATATTCTACTGTATTCTGTAGGATTCCAGTCTTTCCTATTTACCGCTGTGATCCACTTGGCTTTTCTCTCCGGGTCAGATGGAAAACGATAAAATGACAGTGCAGACTTACTCCTCTGTCTATTTGCACAGTCAACAGGGCAACACGATATAACCATACTCACTGGTTATTTTGTATCACTCCGGGGAAGTTAGTAACCGACAAACAACATCCATCATAATGTTGAACCACTATTACTTATTTAAAAATGTTTAGCAATGTTGAATGAGCGAGCGCCGTCCGAATCATGCCGTTCCAATATGGCAGATAAACAAAAGTCACGTGACCCCGTGACGTCACGTGCAAAACCTCAATAGTCCAGTATGACCTGTTGGTCTTGCTGGAGTTCCGAATGAGGTTATTATTTGAAAATCAGTTTATCAGGTGCTGGATATCCTCTCTGTAGGGGGTCTCATCATGGTCTGAAATGAGGCCTCCCACAGTGGCTAAAATTCTAACTGTGGTTATATTTACAAAATATACAGTGGTGGCGGCTCTGGATTACTGATGAGAAGGTTGGTGGTTCAAACCCTAGCCCAACAAGCTACTACTGTTGAGTCATTAAGCCCCTTATTCCTCAACAGCTCACCTGTACAAATGAGATAAGTGTAAATTGCTCTGGGTAAACGTTGATGCTAAATACGATAAATGCAAATATAAATACAATTAAGTAAAATAAGAGTAAAAGTGAATTAACTATGAATCCTGTTAATCCTTTTTTGAAAGCCATCCTTACAAAAGGGTACAATAGTCCAAGTGGTGTCTCCCAAACCAAACTACAGCAAAGGAATAAAAGACTGGATATACATTCCTGGCTACTGCTGCACACCCTGATGATACTCGTCTTATGCAGTTCATGAGTAAGATAGGCATTTAAGTAGGGAGGGTAAGTAAAACAGGACATGATCAGCGAACCCTTTAAATATAGCTTTGGCATCCATTGTGCTGAAACGTGTGTGTGTGTGTGTGTGCAGCATTGAATGAGAAAACTATGAATATGAGGGCATGAGAAGAATGCATGTGAAAGAAAGTTCATAGAATAAGTAACAAACATACCTCTCGGACGACACGTACTGCCTCCTCAAATGTGGGCAGCACGTCAAGGTTGCCCTCTTGCTCCATTAATCGTACCTGGCAGATCCAATATTTAGCGAATTTCTGCGCCACTGGCACTCGAGATAGAACATCTCGCACCTGGGCTGCAGGACAGCCCTGTCAGAGAGCACATCAATGAGGGCCAGTTAATTGCCATACAGCCAGTAATCAATAAAGTAATAAAGAAGGACTGGAGCAAGTAAACAACAAAATTACCAAACGTGTTAATAAAAGCAGTTTGCACAGAATCATTTATTTGGGCTTAAAAATAATATTAAATGTATAACGTCGAAATAGCATAGTACACTTCAACAGAGGGCAGAACAGTGATGCAGTGATTAGTACTTCCGCCTCACAGCAACAATATTTCTTTGCTGTGCTTGCACGTGTTTCCTCCGGAGACTCTGGTTTCATTCTACACTCCAAAGAAATGCGCATTAGACTCATTGGCTGTTCTTTGGGTGTACCTTGACTTCGCTCAGAAGTCAGTGTTAGCTGAAATAGGCTCCAACCTACCAGAGACTCCGCTGAAGCAGTTTGGCAAATGAACGAATGAATTCACACACACACACACACACACACACACACAAAGGGGTGAGCAGAACTGCAAAATTTATCATGACTTGACCACTTTGGCCTTACAGTTTTTATCTGATCCTGAGTGAGCACACGCATTACAAAAACTGGGCTTCTGCAGCATGATAGGTGTTTTATATCATATGATTACCCTCAAGCCACCCATTGAATGCTCGATCCCATGTAATTTCTGAAGCTAAGCTGGGTCAGGCCTGGTTAGTACTTGGATGGAAGACCGCCTGAGAATACCAGGTGCAGTGGAGGGTTAAGGATAGAGCCAAGTAGGCCACCCTATAAAAGTTTTATTCTAAGAGGACACAATGAGGACAAAGTTGACAAGAGTCAGACTTGCTTGAAGGTCAAGAAGGTCATCATGACAGATTATGTTTTGATTTTTAATTATCCAGTAAAACAAATCTAATAAAGAGAAAAAGCAGAGGTGATGATTTTACCTGCTGAAGAAGTCTGATGCAGTCATTCAGGGACTGGTCAACAGCCCAGACGAAACCATGAACCTCATCTTCCTGCTCCATTGCACTCCAGTATCCCTGAGGAGGAAGAGCGGTAGTCTTCCTTCGCATTGGCTGTACAGGCATCGGCGGACGTTTATACGTGATGCCTTTTGATTCACGCCATTCTTTAAGTTTACGTCTGTTTGAGAAACATAGTGAGAAAATACAATATGCTGTTACACCCCCCGTCAAGACACTTTAATTCAAATAATAAATTTGTGGATACGGTCATCAGAATTTGAATACGTGAACAAAAAAAATAATGTAATAATCTGACTTCGCTCCAGGATGGAGCAATATGAGGTTATAATACTGATATAGTGTGAAACACTGCAGTGCTATTCTGATTGGAGAGTTTGAGGATTTTCTTGATAGTTTTATAACCATGTCTGACGTCATTTATCCATCTGTGATATTCAGTCGTTGACAAGTCTTGTAGCACACGTAGACATTCATGTCTGAAAACCATATCTCACCGATTTTAATCAACTATAACTTAAAATAACCATCGGATGCTACTGAATATTATGTGCTAGGAACAGTATTGGAATGAAATTCCTTCAACTCTTTATAGTTTCTTACATATAAACATCCTGTTTTTGCCTGGACAAAAGGTCTTTATGCAAAGACCTAAATTCACTTTCAATTCTATATTTATTAAGGAAAAATAATCAAATGGCCTTGTTTATAACTAAATTTATAATTCTGTCGCAAATATAAAATCACATTGAAAAATTAAAATATCACTCACGGTTAGTAATGCCTCTGCAAACATGACCCTGATGGTACCAGACTCCCAGGTGCTCAACATTATGAATAATTATCATATTAAAAGAATCAGACATCAAGACGTTCAAATTACGAATAGTAAAAGAAAAAAAAAACATTTTTAATACACAATTAAGTTATTTCAGCAGCTCGATCATCATATCAACAGAAAAACAGTCTGTAATCAACCCTGTGGTGAGAAATCTGAGCCCCCTATAGGCTTGCAAAATAAAGGGAAGCAATAATCTGTTAATATTTATATCTGGTAATTTTCCCATCCATCTTATTAATGTTTTGTGATACCCATGTAATGGAGGTGGCCTTAAACCACGATGTTTCACTTTAGAAACAACATTGGTGGCACAGCAAAATGACATCAAATAACTAATTGATCTCAAATATAATTTTTTTCTCTCCATGTAACAGTCTTCACATGTTCGGGCTTGGTAAGCAAGTCATGGTATTGTCGCTGTGTCCTGAACAGGACCTGAACGGTGTAAGGTGTGTGGTGACCATTGCAGGAAATATGATGTAGAGTTGAAGCAGAAGCAGACATCGATAGCTATGAGTCCTAATGACCTTTTGAGGAGTCATCAGGAAGTGAACTAAAGCATTTCTGCAGCCAATTGTTCTGTGGATGGTTCTCCATGCACGACTGGGTTTACCTAAGGGTACCAAGGGGCTCTGAAATTGCTTCCAACTGCTTCAAATTACTCTCATTTGCTTTTAGGAGATAGTAAAGATTTCTACAGTTTTTGGAAAAGGATTTGTATAAATTTCCTGAAACCTGCTTTAATAACTATACCTTATGTGTCTTTAGCTGATCAATCACTTTCCATTTTATGTTTTTTAACTAATTATTCATTCATTCATTCAAGGGGCAGTGGTGGTCTAGTGGATAGGGCGCAGGATCGCTGATCCTAAGGTTGGGGGTTCGAGTCCCCACAGGCTTGTCACTGTCCCCCCAGTGCAGCTAACTGGGTTATCAAAGGCGGGCCATGTCTCTCACTGTCTATGGTGTGAGGCATGTAAAAGAACCATTGCTGACTTTCGTAAAGAGTAGCTGCAAAGCCGTCAGCGTGTTTCTGTCCCTTGCTAAAGGGTTGTGACAGGAAGGGCATCCGACGTAAAAACCTATGCCAAATCAAATGTGCGAATCAGATGATTCGCTGTGGCGACTCCCGAGAAAAGGGGAAAATCCGAAAGGAAGAAAGAAAGAAATTCATTCATTCATTCATTTTGTGAACTGCCATCTCAGCCAACTCTAGGCGAGGGAAGACTACACCCTGGACAGCTCGCCATACCACTGTAGATCAGAAACACACTGACAGCTATGTAGCTACTCTTGACGAAGGTCAGCAATGGTTCTTTTGCATGAACCTCACACCATAGACAGTGAGAGACATGACCAGCCTTTGATCACCCAAGTTAGCTGCACTGGGGGGACTGTTGACAATGGGGCTTGATCCCCAACCTTGAGATTGGTAATCCAGCACCTTACAATATCATGTTGCTTTCACAAAACACTCTATATTTGTCCACATGCATGACAAGACTACGGACAATGACTTGAAAAATGTAAGCCAGCACATGCAGCTATCAGGTACATGTGTCACATAGTACAAACTAGCACATCAAGGGACACAAATCCATCGCAAATTCTAAAATGACCACAATTACACAAAACCTAATCATCACATTGCTTCACAATATTTTATCCACTTATGCTTGTGTTAGCTTAATTGTGGTGGGGAGGAAAGGCTGCGAATTTCCTGCCTGTGAAAGATTATGTTCACCTCAGCCTGCGCCTGACTCTGAAATCCATGACACCATTTCCAGTAAGGAAATTCCATTCATAGCTTTTAAACCATGTTTTTGCTTATCTTGAAAATAAATACACACATTGAGACATTATCCCTGGATCGTGATGGTCCAAAGTTTAAAATAATAGAAGCATTAGATTTCGTAAAACAGTTCCTTCAGTGAAGTAACACTAAAATATTTGTTTCTGACTAAACGCTGTACAATCAATTAAAATGTGCTTAACTGAGAGGGGTGTATGTCACATGTTGGTACTAATTCCCCATTCAACAAATAACCATGTGTAGTATAAGTATGGCCAATTCGCAGTCCTGCTAAAACTATCTAATCTCTCCTGTTATCTCTTTCCCTATATGGATACAAAAACCGCACACTTGGATTGATAAGAAAAAGTTTATTATCAACTTGTTCCCTCCAATAATCCTTCCATTTGTTAAAAACCAAGTTATGAACTGCAGGCTTTAGGTCTGTATATGGTACTCTTTCCTCAGTTATATCAAGACCAAGGGCTTCCCTTGCCAATTTATCGGCTATTTCATTACGCTTGATTCCAACATGACTGGGACACCAAGCGAATACAATATCTTTACCACTTTCTATAAGTTTATTGCATTTCTGTAAAATGCCCAAATCATTGGAATTATCAAAGTCATTACCTTTTAATGCAATTAGACTTGACAAAGAGTCGGAGAAAATTATACATTTTTGCTTTCTAGAAGAAGACATCATATTAAGGGCGTGCAGAAACACCGGTAATTCGGCAGTGAATATAGATGCTCCATCCAAAATCCGCACCTGAACACTGTGTCTCCTACTTACTGCAGCAGCTGCCACTTTATCCTGGTCCTTAGAGCCATGAGTATAAATTGAGTTATAGTCCCTGTAAGCATCTTTCAACTCATTAAATTTAACTTTAAAATCTAAAGGATCTGTAAGACCCTTAGGATATTGTGACAATGACAGATTAATTAGAGGTCTTTTCAACTGCCATGGTGGAGCCTCTGGTACAGCATGTTGCTGTATATTGTCTAACCTTGGGTATACCTTATTCAAAGATTCTTTAATCCTTAATACAAAGAGGGAAATTGCTGTAGGCTTTTTAATGAAAAGTTGTTCATTTACGAAACCAAAGACTTTCTCATAGGCAGGGTTATTTTTGTTGGCTTTAAGTGTAAGGGCATACCGCAATGCTAGCTTTACTCTACGCAAATGCATGGGCAATTTGCCGCTTCAACATGTAAACTAGAGATTGGTGAAGTTCTAAAAGCTCCCAAGCATAAGAGCTTGGTTTTGAATGGATTCTAGCTTCTGTAAATAAGACTTCCGAGCAGAACCATAGATTATGGAGCCATAATCTAATTTTGATCTGATAAGAGATCTATAAAGTCTTAATAATACTTTGCGATCAGCTCCAAGAGACATGATATTGTCTCCATTGCTGACTTTCATCAAGACTAGGCTGGATAGGTGTCGGTGTGTTTCTGCCCTGCGATGGATTGGCACTATCTACAGGATGTACTCTGCAAGCCTCAGAGTTGGTGGAGATGTGCGCCAGCCTCTCCGTGACCCTAATTAGGAATAAGCGGTTCAAAAAAAATGCAATGTTAATTTATTCGCAATGACTGGTGGAGCAAAACTTCATATATACTGTGACATACAAATCAAATTCTACTTTTGCTGGGAAAACTATGAAAATTAGTCATAATATTTTAGTGTAAATAACTCAAATTATTGTTGTATAATACAGCCTAATATGGCTTATGTTACATTACCTATAAATAACCGGTTTGTGCTGATGCCACTGATACTGCAAATGTAGAAAATTAAATTTAAAAACTTACCGCTTCCAAGTCTCCAGACACACGCATGCATCTAACTTGAAGACGAAGTTGAACATCTGATTACCTAAACTAAGGATTCAGCTTGTTAAACTAAATAACTTATTAGGACCGAGCACACGCTCATGGACAGTAGTGCCAAGTGGACACTCGTGAACTGCTGATCAAAAATCCACATACAATTTCCTGCAAAAGTAAAATTGGAGCACCACTGTACTAGGGATGACAATGAAAACCTATTTTTAGTATTGATATATTGATAAAAAAAAATTTCCGATGCATCGATACATTGGAATATTGCTGTACTGTTCCATAAATGCATTAAATAGAACAGACTAAGATATATTACAGTAGTTTGTATAATGCATTGAATACAGTGAGTCGTCGACTTACGACCGATGCGAGTTACATCTGATTGACTTTACGACCGCAAAAGTGGTGGAGCATGATTCATGGCAGTGCAGTGCGAGTGTTGCGTACGATGGTTGTTTGCGCTACCGGCAGCGCCAGCATCTTAAAAGGCCAAGCAGGAGCTGGTGCAGCTTCACTTTCTAACTGCTCAGAGCAAATTTATTCATCTACTTTCAATGCCACGTCACTGTGGCGCAAAGCAGAGAGCCAATCCTTTCTGTGTGGGCGGGTCCGATACCTTGAAGCTCTAATTTTATTGGACTCACACGCTGCAGTATTTATGTGACAGGAAGCGCGTCCCATGTTTTGGCAATCAGCTGCTCCGCGGGTTGAAGTTTTTCCATGTCTGTCCTTTTGTGTTTGCTTGCCAGCTGTGCTTGGCTTCGTGGAAATGAGCCGATCAAAACGAATTAAATTTATCTCTTTACTCAAACAACACGCGCAGTCTGTGGCTGTTGTTATAATCCAATAAAATTGTAGTTTGAAGCTATCGGACCCGCCCACACAGTGGAGCACAGAAAGGATTGGCTCTCCCCTGCGTGTCACAGTGACGTGGAATTGAAAATAGATGTATAGATTCAGAAGATGCACATATCTGCATTATCTGGTGATAAGTGTATCTTCTTGTTTAAAATGTTACATGCTGTTGAGAACACGTGCTCTGACAGCACACTAGAAGCAGAGACGTACCATTTACCATACAGAGAGGCGGGACGTACCATTTACTCGGGGTGTCATTGAAAATAGCATTTACTACAAACGCTGTCATGAACACAGGAAAGCTATAACGTTAGAAGTATCGATATCCCTTTTATGGGTATCAATTATCGATCGACAATTATATCGGTGATATATTGATATTCCGATTGTCAATGACATCCCTACACTACCTTCCATGTACCTCACACAATAGGTATTTTATCTATACTGCTGAGTGATAACCTTGAACAAGTTACCTTTCTATTGCCGGTCTAACACTGAGGCAAATAAGCAATCACATAACACCCATAAGACAACATGCATGTCTTTCAACTGTTGAAGGAAACCGGAGAACCTGGAACAATCAATCAATGGGAAAACATGCAAGCTCCACACAGACAGGCAGTAATCAGCAAGTTTTGAATTTAAAACCTTTGTACCAAAATTATATAATATATATATATATATATATATATATATATATATATATATATATATATATACACACACATATATATATATATATATATATATACACACATATATATATATATATATATATATATATATATATATATATATATATATACACACACACACACACACACACACACACACACACACACATATATATATATATACACACATATATATATATATATATATATATATATATATATATATATATATATATATATATATACACAAATGAAAAATCCAAATCACGAAACGCATTTACCTAAAATTTCCATCTCTGGATACAAAAAAAATTCACACTATGAAACGCTACATCTCAATTATTCAAACAATGCGCGCTCGGCTTTTGTTTTGAAATCGGCGCAAAAGAGTTGCTCTCCCATTGGCTATCTCCCAACACCCGCCCCACTGGCCTCCCACTGACTTGGAGGGAGCTGCATCTTCATGATACCCATGATGCTTTTCGTGTGCCTTCAATTCATTGTTCGTCATGGAGTTCTAACACGCGTAAAGGACAGAGTTACTGTTGTTTCATGAGTTTTTCGAGTGCTCATTGCAAGTTTATTTTTCGTCATTCATCAGGGGCCCCAAGAAAGTGATTCCCGGTGCGAGTGAAAAGAAGAAGCGGGCTCGTGGCATGCGGTTCAGTGATATCGCAAAGGAATATGGCCGAATATACATTAATTGAAAATATGATATTGAAGAAGGATGCCTTAAATGGTCAAGATGGCGCTTCCGAGAGGGCGACGTCGCGGAGTTCTCGTAGTCAAATTGTTTCCTTTAAATGTTATTTTTGCTCGTTTGCATTTTTGCACTATGATCGTCTCTGACCGTGTGACCCTACTACAGCTATGAGAGCACAGTCCATTGACATTTAGAATTTAGCACGCTCATCTCCTTTCCTAAGCTAATATGCTATGGTAGCTCAATGCTAGCCGCACTCCGGATAGCAATAAACCAGGCAGAGATGCAGCAGGCGAGGAGGGGCTGAACGATGACGCCGGCACTTGGTAGGCAGTGGAAGGTTAGCACTTCCGGTCATACTGCTTGAAAAAGGTATGCTTTTATGATTTTTAAAAGGTTTAAGGGGTAGTGTTGGGGGCCTTGAAACGAATCAAGCCTTTTACATGTAAAATGCGACTCAATTTACAAAAAAAAAAAAATCAGGTTATGAAACCACTTCTGGAACGGATTA